>JAQPZY010000952.1:495000-816054 GCA_029931535.1 Margaritifera margaritifera
GTCTTTACCAGACAAAATATTTTGTAAGCAATAACTTGTATAGCTTTAACTCAAGAAATTATACAAATACTACAAACATTTCGAATCATTACGAAAGTGATTACGGTACATCCTTCTTATTGATACAGAAGTTATTTGATGAAATTCTTTGCATTTTTCTTATTTCCGTTTTTAAAAAAATATAAACTAAATAACATTTCAATAATTCAGAATGTAATAGATTTCTTCATGTTTTTTTTTTTTCAGGGAAAGAGAAAAAAAGAGATGCATATATTGTTATATGCTGTTGGTAGTGCTCAGGTGGGTGTGGTTTTTTTGTGACCCTTTAAAACACATCGAATGCGTTTGATTTCAATATGCGGTTAGTTATGTCATTTTTCATGGAACTCATGCATTCAAGAAAATTCTCATGTACATTCTTCTATAGTTTAAAAAAATAAATTTATTTGTTTATTTTTACAAATACTGAGATAGATAATAAAAAAAATTAATTTAGGAATATCAAACAGAAATAGTTAATTATAATTATCGCTAAATAAGTGGATGATGCTGTAATAATAATTGTAAATGGCTGCTTCCAAGATCAGTCTTTAGTGATATGCATGGAATTTTAATCTTAACTCATCTACTGTAACAGTAGAACTTATACATGCTTACTGCTGTCGGACCATCCTCAGTCTTTTCTGTCAAGAAATCACACGTGTCGCGGAGGAAGCGAGTTTGAACTTCATTCCTGAAAACGAACCTATCACGTGACGGGAAGACTTGACGAAATCCTACGCCCAGTGTCTATGAAAACAAAATTATTGATTCATTTAAAAACAAACTTCGAAAGCTACTTTCAGTTAACGTATTTATCACTGCTTCAATGTGTTTCATTGACCTGTTACGTTCAGGAAACAGATCGTAGGTTGCATACTACTTTGTTGCTCAAGAATTTAGTGTCGGTCGGCTTTGTGTGTGTGTGTGTGTGTGTGTGTGTGTGTGTGTGTCGGGGGGAGGAGTTATTTTGTGTTACCAAACGTGAGAAAATTAATGCGCCATATCCGATACTCTTTTATGGCTTGACAGAAGAGGCCAAGGTTGCTCCGATTGATGGTTACTCTTGACAGAGTTAGGTACTTCCAGTCACGAGTATGCTCGGATATTCTATTTGTTTGAATGAACAGCTTTGATTGAGTGATCGAAAAAAAAAATAGTGATGTAAAAGTGCAAATGTCCTTATTATGAAATATTGTTAACACCCACACAAAAGACACACCCCAACCTCCAACCCACACCTCATTCCAAGGTGTTTCTCTTAGCGCTCGTGTACAACACGAATCAGCGTCGACCCCCAAAAAACAGCCAATTACTCTT
This sequence comes from Margaritifera margaritifera, assembly GCA_029931535.1. Classification (NCBI taxonomy): domain Eukaryota; kingdom Metazoa; phylum Mollusca; class Bivalvia; order Unionida; family Margaritiferidae; genus Margaritifera; species Margaritifera margaritifera. Next base: position 496,360 of record JAQPZY010000952.1, read on the forward strand.
AAAAGGAATTTACTTCTACATTAAATGTGTTCATATTTTTTTTATTGCATACCCATTTAATCTTACATGTTTGATCTGGCGTTCAATACAGCTATTAAATCCGTATTTCGATATTACACACCCAGATTCGATCTAATTAGGTGTCTTCTTTGACGTCCGCGCGTAGATATTTTTAGACGCAATCCCAGTTCGTTTTGAATTTCATTCATGCAGTAAAGCTAAACAAAAAAAGCGAAAGCGTAAGAAAGGGGTATGTGATAAATAAAAAACTGCATACGTGTTTTGTTCTAAGTCGGGGGAAAGAACTCGTTTGATATCACTTATAAATGCGTCTCGGCCTTACGGCCTCAACATATTCCTACGCCATATCAAACTCGTTCTTTCCGCCGACTCTGAACAAAACACATATGCAGTTTTGTGCATATATCTGTATATGTGTATGTCGCATATCACGGTTAAAAGCTATACCGCATGCGCGCTCTATCGATATATGAGTCGAAAGTGAAACGACATAACGAATCAATATCCTTGATTTCCTTCAATATAAACATGCCAATATTCTCATGTATTCGATTTTTTTATGATTGTTCTATGACTTTAGAAATGTATCATCAATAGACTTCGTAATATATAATTATATGTCGAAATGCTCTTGGTATGTATTAAATCGTTTTCTTCCAAGATTTGTAGATTTTTATGACGTTTTAAACTGTTTACTGTGTTCAGTCAGAAAAAAAAAAGAAAAAAAAAACTTCGTCTTTTTAACTACTTGTTTTCTTATTGGTTAGCCATGTTTGGAAACCAAAAATAATTCAGATTTAATTATTTGTTAAAAAGATCATCTTCGTTCTAATTAACTTGATTGTTAATAAAGAATACAAGAATAAATACTACTGCAATCAGGCTCTTAGATACGGGTAAAACAGTATTTTAGCAGGTTATTGAAAGGATATTGAAAAACAGAATTCACGAGTTTTCCAAATACCTTTCGTGTAATAAAACACGGTTGATGGTGAAAAATGTGAAAATAATATGCATCGAGAATAAGCGCTCGCTAACAGTTGAGAGACTGGGGGGTGGGGGTGGAAGATGGGAGACTAATAGAAGCTATTTGAATGAAAAGATTAACACAGACTGCCCGGAAGAAAAACAAAACAATTGCAAAATCAGGACACGGAAATCTCAGAAACCTCGAAAACTGTAGTGGTCCCTTCACGCGACTGTAAAAGATGTGCATTGATACAAGGTTTCAAATCAGCTTCAGGTAGCCTTTATGACGAGTTTTATAATGATGGGTATATTATGAAAGTGAATATCTACCGAGAAATTCCGGTATTTATCATGTCTAACACGCAATCTACTTCAAACAGTGCAGACCCTGATCTTCCGTCATATAATCAAAGATAAATCATAGCTAGGATAAACAGCACTGAGTCTGATCCGCTGGCATATTGTGCGATGACATATCTGAGTCTACGCCGATCCGAATTATGCATGCATTATACACAGGTACAGACGGTAACAGTTACCTGGAAAAGTGACAATGGGAAACTTAGGTTATTCAGATCTGAATCTTGACTAAAGAAATGCGAGAAGTCAAGCAAAAGTCAAACAATTTAAAAAAAAAAAATACTCACAAGATAAATGACAGCGGTGACAAATCGAAAAAGACACATCCTATTGCTCTTCTGCTATTATATTAATTTTTCCTTAAAATGAAACGCCACTGAAGGTGAAAAACTGAAAAAATATGCGTTATTCTGAAAGATTTATGGCGCTATAAAAGTTGATGGCAGACTTCATGACTTTACAAATGTGCATTTAGGTGAGTTTCTATTAAAATTTGCTCTTAAAAAATGTACTATATGTAAATGTGACAAGATGTTAAATGTCAACGATAAATAATTAAATAATATATACGCCTATATATCGTAGTGAGCGTGAAGTATGACCCACGTGTGTGTGTGTGTGTGTGTGTAGGTATATTTATCAACGTGCATACATATTCTCAGTTCGTTTGTCTGTATTGCTGCGTCTATCTACATCTATATAAGATTCTGATTGCTCAGGTAATGGTGTAAGATTGTGTGGACACATCAATACATGTATAAAACGTGTGTATGACTAGATGTATATATGTGTTTACGATTTGGATATTTCCTTGTGTGAATATGCACAATGTATGTAATCATGTGTTCAGGTAAGTAGCTAGATATATAGTTTTATACGAATGAAGGTATATAAGGGGGTAGGTAGGCAGTATGAATGCACGTGCGAATACAGACATACAGACATATTTATAGAGATATAGACATGCATACAATGATGCAAATGTAGATAGATAATTGGGAACCCTATTATGTATGTTTTTATCTTTCTTTTCTGTACTTTGTTTCTTTTGATTTAAAGACCTAAAATAATAAAAATAACAATTTAATAGATAGATAGATAGATAGATAGATAGATAGATAGATAGATAGATAGATAGATAGATAGATATAGACACGAACATTATGGCAAGGTTTATTTTAAAGTCTCTCAAAACACATCCAGTTCATTTGCGAAACTTGTTATGGCAGTCTGTCATTATATCATCAGCGCTGCGATTTTTCGCTCTTAGATGGTGTCACGGCACGCGAACCTGTCACATGTGTGATAGATACACATGAAATGTCAGGAACATCTCTGACAAACAGTTAAGACCTGTAATTTACATCCTCATCGTTTCCATTCAGTAGTGCCAAGGGAAGACAATTTGTTCATATCGAATACTTGGTTGTAAGAGTGATCCTCCATTATTAATTGAATTGTGTTTTTCCATGGGCTGTAAAGATATTTGCATCTTAACACTACAATTGTGTACTCTGTCAATTTTAGAGTGCTATACATTTATATTTAATTAAATACTTATTGCACGTATGTCTATCTCTGATTTTAAACGTGATAACCACTTACATAATTTGCATCCTTCAATCCTTCAAGTTTCAAAAGTAAACGGGATAGGACTCTAATTATTCAATAAAGCTTTTACGAACAGTTTTAGTCGAGATTATTAATAAATGCATAAATAATTATAATTTATTTTGAGATGTATTATGATTAAAAAGTAATAATAGGTTAGTTTTATAGTTAATTTTCTGAACTAATGACCGACTTTTTTCATACATGTTTCTGTCTTCACGGTAACTATGAGCAACTGGTAAATTAAACTCCTTTCAAACTACTTAGAAATACTACTACTAATAGATACTAACTACTAACTACTATGAAGATGGTGTCATTTTCTAAAGTTTGAAGTGAGTTTAATCAAAATGTTTAAATTCCTTTCACAATTTTACTTGATGCACAAATGTTTCGATTTGTGTTTCAAGTGGCAGTGTGTACAGTGCGACACATTTGTAAGTTACTTTCTTACGCCACTCTTTCTCCAGACTTTCGCTGGCATGTTTTGGAGATCTGTCTTCTGTAATTAACAGAAATTCCATCGTTTAATTACTCACACACGACGAATTCTCCTAATTTGCAACAACTTAGCATATAATTACCCCGTCCCAGATAAAAAAAAAAGAAAAAAAGAAAAAAAAAAGAAAGCAAGTCAGAGCCCTCGCATATGTTTATTTGTAAATAGGCTCGATAAAAGTGCCACTGAATACACATTTCAATTATCAACAATTCGAATATACATATTTAAATATATTTTTCATAATATGAAAACTAAGTACATAAAATATTAATCTATATTGATCTTCACCTTTTCCCGTGCGTACAGGTACAACCTGTGTCAACCTTTATCTTTGGCGTGTCTGACTGTTTTATTTGCTGGTGTTCCGATTTTAAATTCATTTATAGATCAAATGGCTTGAAAGGTCCAAAATATGAAACTACTCTTATATTTATGTCATTGCAATTTAGTATATTAATTAAATGACCACAATAAGCAAAATCTAAAAATGTCGTAATCTCAATATTAATCACGGGAAAGTTATAAAATGCGAAACTTTTCGGACCTTGAGCCCGAGTTTGCGTAGAACCAAACTGGTTGGTCCCTAAGGTGGGTAAAGCACCGTATTCTTGAAACTTGCTTCCGAAAGAAACTCAGACTCCAGCTAAAAACTCTAAATTAGATTCGATACGTTGGGAGCACTTACGTCATGAAAATCCGGCAGTCTGGTAGAGGGACCCAAGTAAGAAAAATCTTAAAGTTCTATTCACAATATAGCCACTATTGCACTGAGGTGTCGTTAAACGCTACATATATTAAAGTTCTATTATTCTGGCTTCATTCTGATTAAGTTATTGACCGCAAAAGTCTTGGGACTTTGAGCTTGAGGTTGAATTTTCTTTTCTTAAAAGTTCGAGATTTTGGAGCCTGATGTATCACTACAAATTGCAGATATTTGCATCAGTTTATTTTTAAACGTACCCTCGTTTACTTCTGACTTAGATATGCTTACATCTATCGTCTGAAGAATGTTTCACTGGTTGACACTGATTGGTCTCCGTTGACATCACGCAAAATACAAGGATATTGTTCAAAGTGTTCGAAAGCAATTTTATTAATTTTAAGGAAGTTATTTAGTGATACCCGTTAAATAAAACCCTGTGTATGTCTTCAGGTGATAAGTAGAACCCGATCTGATTCAAATCCAGGTCTACTTACAATCAGTAGATCTGACAGGTTCATGTTCTGCCGACGTTTGGAATTTCTGAACCACTTATTTTTTGTAACCTATCAAATAAAGCGTTGAATTTCGTGTTAGGGAGAGTTTACGTTAGAAGCGATATATTCCGAATGAAGCCTTTCACTTTCATAAATGTGAAATGTGTAATTTGATCGTCGAGTCAAAAGGTCCACAGAGCATGGCCTCTTAAAGGTGTCCGTCAGATCTCCGTTATCTTATGTTCTCTATTTTAATTAGTTTGAAGTACAAATACATTTTACTGTAATTATGTCCTATAATATTCTAAACGACTCGTTACATGATTTTGGTGTATTTTCCAGCCAAGACTCAAATTATTTAACTTGTTCCCAAATTTATATATTAAATAATCACTGATGTATGATATTAATTAATGAAATAGTATCATGATCCCTTGTACCACATAATCATAGGACTCTAAACTGAACTGCATATATGATACTTCTGCAATACCTTTCATGAGTAATTACCAATCTGAGATGGTGCATGTATCTTTTCATATTTGGCACCAAAATGTTTCCTAAATTTAAGAAAGATCGCTGCATTTTTTTGTTGATGTTTTGTTCCAATGTTTATATAGCATGCTCGTTGTATACTTCTTCTCACTCAATAAAGTTTAAAGTTCAGATATGGAGCTTACTGTGAAAACTTAGTTTCTGAATCTTCCATACCAGAAACCCCATTTTTGTTGCTCTTATAAATTCTATTGCACAGTTTGCAAACTATTGCGTATAAAAGCAAGACCCCCACAAAAGTGTAAGCAGGTATTACTTATATTTGATATGTATGTGGAAGTGACGTATTATTGGAACAAAAGCCCAGCTAAAGCAAAGATTACCCTTTTAGGGCAACGAATTTGCAATAGATTGTGAAATGAACAATGATCTGGTGGAAATTTAATAAATTGAAACGACAAACATTATACCTACAGTCAATATGGTCATCGATAAGTAAATAGAAGAAAGAAAACTTAAATGTCGACAGTTGTTGTGAAGAATTACGATAATACTGAGCAGAAAAATGTAATATATCGATCTCGTCTTCTTTCTATTTGGGCGGAGTTTCTAAACTTTATATTAGGCAAGTCGCGAAACGAAAATAAATATATAAAATATCTATTTTTGGTCAATATTATATAAAATAATTCTTCCAAAATAAACTGCAGCTTTTTGGTATGGTAACCATCCTTCCGTTTATGTTTAAATGTCACCCCTAATCTCCTAACATAATATTTCACTATGTTCTACTTCATATAAGCAGTTCTTATGTTTCTTTCGTTAATGAATAAAGCAAAAATTAAAATGAAGATATTTTTGTAATGGAAATTTATGTACCCAATGAAAGGCAATGACTTATTTATCAGCATTCTTCTTATATTCTCTCCCTTTCTCTCTCTCCCTTTCTCTCTCTCTCTCTCTCTCTCTCTCTCTCTCCATTTTCCCCACGATGATTGCCTAAATCCTTTTTTCCACATTTAGAAGGATTTGTGATAATTTCAGAGTTTTAATATCCTTGGAATACAATTTAGAATTACCAGTACTAGCATAACTCTAGCCTGGTTCATGGCCCGTATGCAGTCAAAAGTACGATAAGGGACCAGTCTAGCATAGCTCTTAATTATACTTCCAGTTGGACACATTATAATCGGTAGATCCATATTTTCTCGCCTTTCTTTCTTTAGATTTAAAACCAGAAAACAGTTGTTCTTACTCTATTTTTAGTTACAAGTTTTGACCGCATGGTGCACAAATTGTGCTTAATTGAAATGACCGTTCAATCATTACACTTTTACTGTAATGGATGGTCGGATCTTTCAGGAACAATATCACGCATAAACGTGAATTGAACCTAAATCAACGGAGTTAATTCAGTCGATAATTTTATACAATCGCATTTTTATTAATTTCAGCGGTAAATTTCGGGATTTCAGTGAAAGTAAATTTTACCGACGAAGCGGGCTTTAATTTACACAAATTTTGTCTTCAAAAGGCAGGAAAAATTGACTTATTGAAGATTTTCTCCATATTTGACCTTTAATCTCGTGTAACTTTGAGTGTTTCTCTTTATATTACAAAGTAGGATGACGTCTATTCTGCTTCAGATATAACCCGACTCAAAACTTCATACTGTCTATTATCCTATAAAGGAAAGTAAATTTAATTATTACAATGATTTTTCAATAACTTTTATCTCACACTCCGATCTCTTTTCATAACGTCTTGCTTAAAAGTAAATACTACTTTAAAACAATGAAAAATAGTTACTACTACTACCCTAAGACGACGGCTATACAACGACCTCTTGTAATGCTACTACAAATACTACAACTGCTACGACAACGACGACGACAATGTCTTCTGCTGCTGCTACTGTTACTAATCCTACAAATACTGCTTATGCTGCTGCTGCCGCTTTTACTACTAGTGCTACTACTACTGCTACTACTACTAGTACTATTACTACTTATGCTGCTGGTGCCGCTTTTACTACTAGTGCTACTACTACTGCTACTGCTACTAGTATTACTACTACTTATGCTGCTGGTGCCGCTTTTACTACTAGTGCTACTACTACTACTACTAGTACTACTACTACTTATGCTGCTGGTGCAACTTTTACTACTACTGCTACTACTACTACTACTTATACTGCTGTTGCCGCTTTTACTACTAGTGCTACTACTACTACTACTTATGCTGCTGTTGCTGCTTTTACTACTAGTGCTACTACTGCTACTACTACTACTTATGCTGCTGGTGCCCCTTTAACTACTAGTGCTACTACTACTACTTATGCTGCTGTTGCTGCTTTTACTACTAGTGCTACTACTGCTACTACTACTACTTATGCTGCTGGTGCCCCTTTAACTACTAGTGCTACTACTACTACTACTACTACTGATACTGCTGTTGCCGCTTTTACTACGAGTGCTACTACTACTACTATAAGTGCTAAATGTGGGAAACTTGTAGATTCAGAAACCCACTGAAAATTTTCCACTAGTGATTTTCATTCAAAGGATGATATGATATGGACGAGTAGTAACCGTTGTCCTTTTAGTGTACAATAATCTGAGATACTACAGGAAGATTGTGAACTTATTTCTTTCTTTATTTTTACATTTACATACCTTTGTATTTGCTCTCCGATGCCAGGAATAAGAGGTGGTCTGAAAAGAAACAAAAGTTGTAAGCACCACATCTCATCTATTATAAGCACCCATGCTATAATGCTACATATCTTTTAATTTCTACTGCATTTTCGAAACTCTGAAATAGATTCTCTGTCTCCGCCTCTGTCTGTCTGTCTGTAATTCTCTTTCTGAATCCATGGTTGGACTGGCACACCGGGATATTGGGAGATTTCAGGGGGGACGGTGCCTCTAAAGTCGGGGGGGGGGGTCAGGAAGGGGATAGGCCGCTAGTCTCATCCCGTCTGAATCACAATGAGTGGAATTGCCCAAAAATGTTTTTAACCCAGGACCATTTTATCTGTAGACACTTCTGAAATATTACAGACTGTCAAATCAAGAATCGTCAAAAATCCAGTGGAGCGCTATATTTGGACTTTTCTCTCAGTACATGATTTAAAAACCTAACTTTGTCGTTGAAGTAGGCCAATATGACGTACTTTATTTCTTACCGGCGAGTGTTCAACCTACAATTAAATCGATACATCACATCTTGCAACAGTGTGAGAGGGAAAATATTAAATATAAAGAGAGAAGCATTTTCACGAGAGCGCGAAACAGATGACTGTGACCTAGTTTAACAAGCATTAGGTTGTAAATTCATGAATGCACTCATGATGTTTTCCGACTGTTGGTGCAATAGCTTCTACGAAGTGCAGTATACTGCCAAAACATAGCATTGCTTTTACGATGCCGATGTTGCTCAGAACGTCAATGCCGATGGCTACGTTGCATGAAAGTGAAGACTGTGTCTGGCTTAAGCTTTACAGGTGACACAATTCATTATCTTGATATCCTGTTTCCAGTCAAAACCAGGTCACTTTCTTGAAACAAACTTATTTAAATATACTTGACCAGTTCCCACAAGAGGCTACCAGTATTTCAGCAACTGTCTTAGGAGGTACATTGAGTCCAACACATCTATCTTTATATAACCTGACCGAAACAAAACAGCAAAAACAATAAACTACAACACTTTGCAACGAACGTAATAAAAATATATATCCTTACGTAATCATCAACCAATCTATTTACTTGTTCATTATCACATGCCCTATATCACTAATGTATATATCTACATGTAAGCACGAGCCTTAAAAAAACTATTATTAGAGCTAAAGGGTTATTGGTATTGCACAATTAAGTACAGGTGGGTGGGGGATGGTTCTTTGATTGTGAAGAAATGGCTAAAATGAAAGTGATGTCCCGTTTCCTTTAATTAAGTATCCTGTGACACTTAGCAGAAAGTACTAATATGTGGAAACCCATCCCTAAGACACATATACTATATGTGATGAATGTAATGTTAAAGGAAATACGTAGAGGAAGGAAAAAGGGCCTGGATTGTGAGGAGGTGTAACATATTTACTATTGCGTAAGAAATACACGAAACATACGTAAGGAACAAGAAGCTTCAGGATTGCTGATAGTGAGCCATCAATTACCATGAATACACACATTACCACGTGCAACAAATAATATGCACTGTCTTCAATCCTGCCCTGTGGGGACTTGCACATTAAACCACAATATGTAAATAATTAAGATGACCGCTTTCAATCCATGTGTACAGTTAGTGACCATGATAATCCCAATTTAAACGTGTGACTAGCATCGGCCTTTGCAGTTTATGTGTATCGAAACCCTTCCCTGATACATAGCCCCAGTTCATAATTTGGAAACTATTGCAATTTACATCTTAGGATAATATATCCATATACAAAGCATTAAAAGAAAAATATTGAGACAGTTTTAATACGGGTCATTATGTTCAATGTAACTCTCTGGTACTTAGCCAAATTATATTCACTTGTAAATGACAGGAGCCTCTGATATGAATGCATATGAAAACATTGTCAGGTCTGACAGGTATATCAGCAACACACCGACTTCACATCTTTGTGCTCATATGTTCCATTCCAGGCTCCAGAAATAGTTCAGTGGTGACCTATCCATGATCTGTTAATTTCTGCTGTTGCTATAGTTTCTTTCCACTGAAATACCACACTGTGACAACATATGTGCTGTTAAATGTACTTTGTATATGCAGTAGACGACAATTACCAAGCCCAACGGGACTGGACCCATATAACGCATTGTTTTAGCACATGACATTTCATGCAATTACCATAAAGTGACATATTAACATAATATCATGGTAGTTTCTATATCATTTGTTGCATATCACCTATGCCATGGTAGTAGGTCAACATTTGAACCGTGGATCGAAGAGAGATGTTGAAGATGGTAGAGATGAATGCTGTGATCCACAAAGATGGCGAATTCATCAAAGTCGAGTTCATAAATGAAACACCAGAACAATCCTACGAGGCCATTGTGGGAGAGGATGTGGTTGGCCATCCTTTGCGTTCTACGCTGAAGTATGATACATTGAATCGCCTCCTTAAATGCTGCTTTCTAAAGCACCCCACTTCTTTGCAAATGACTACACTGTACGACGATAAAAACTAACTTATCCAGTGTTCAAATGTCACACACAAATCAATATCAATAACTATTTATAACAAATATCAAAAAATGTCACTATAGAACCACTAATATGTATATAACTAATTGTATAAATAAGTGTCAATTCTTTCCCTGCACGTGGATAATGCAACACACCGTAGAATCCACCGAAGAAAAACACGTGGACTTATATATGTATACATGTCATATTCACTGAGCATGTTGCGCTATACTTAGTTAAAAATTTACGATTAGTGACAATCGTAACATCCAACAGAGCTGAAGGGACTACCTTGTTTTAAATTATGCAACTGTTCATATATCTCACCTGATCAATTCGTAATTTTCTTAAAATTTGTGATTTTCTTCTATTGAACCACAATCTTGTCTAGCAGGAAGTGCCTTCTCAAATGCTAGCGGAAACACATCCTACAAGTACAATAGTTCTCATACTTACAAGCAAAGTCAAACTATCTCCTATTTGTGCTTAACTATAAGGTATATTTAAGATATTTAGCTGATGCTAAGTACTTGTCATTATCTTCACACGGGTATTAAGAACGAAGGACTGATAATATCTGACGATATCAAGTTCGGTGGATTAACATTTATAGAACTACATGCTGTGAAAGGTGAAAGGGGAGAGGACAAGAAGTGAAAAGTAAACAAAACAATAAGTCATTTGATATTATGTATTTCACAAAAGTGTAGGAATTGTCTTCTTAACAGTACAGACCACAACTGTACTCTCTATATCGAAAGTTTGATAGTCATCGGATTATGCGTGTGATGTGACTCTCTGTCATGGGACTGTATTGACTGGAAGAAGACAAATATGGCAGCCTCCATTACATGGCATCGTGATGTTTACCACATGCGGCGTACGTAAGGCCCTACGTATATGCAAAATGTAACGCTCTTTGCATCTCAATGCTGTGATCTATTGGGCGTAAAATGCAATATCAAAGGGCATATTTTAGGTCATACCTTTCCCACAAAAATATTGTACGTGCACGTGCCATTTATAGTTTTTTTTTAAAGTAAATAATGTAATATTTTCCACTTAATACGTACAATACATGATATTTGGCTATACCACACCCACCCACCCTACGAAGCCTATTCGCATTACCAACAGAAGCGCTTTGCGACAAGCGTAACTACATGCACGTGAGCAGCGTTAGATGTTAGAAATACTTGACTTCGTAATGAAAGTACTGTCGTCAATTAATTGAATAACCTGTGAGCTAATACAAAAATGTTTTCATGAAAGGATATAACTTTTTTCAGGATGAGACAAGAGCCATGCCATCTGTCCGAAAACATGTTCTTACAAAAAGACCGTTGTTAGATATATTCTTTAAGAAACTCCGCTTTGTCACAATTTAGAACAGCATATCAAAGAAGAATGATATCAAGATACTGTTTGCTGACATTTTGTAAAGACGTATGAGTCTGTTATGCCAATAATACAGGTTTAGCAATGTTATTACAATGTATCGAGAGTCATCTCCCTTACGGTAATAATTTATGATAAATACATCAGGCGGCAAAAGGCAACTGAAACTACAGATGAAAAATAAATCATGATTAGATCAGATATTTATTTTGTCTCATATAGTATGACAAGAAATTATTATCCCCCCATATATATATGCAATGCATAAACAAGAGCAAAAACAGCAGCATACAAACAACAAAGCATCACAACAGCAGAAAAAAGTACAGCAAGAAAAGAAGTTTTCAGAATCGAAACAATCTACGACATGGAAAAGTAGCAAGCTTACAGCTGCTCCCAAAACACCAACAAACCATACGGTCGAGATAAAAAGGAATTTTGTAAATTCACACAAGAATAGTAGTGATGAACAACAGCAGCGAAAAAACTGGACTTCCCAGGGCACAACAAAGAAGACCTACGCCGAAGCCGTCAAGATAGGGACATCAGAATCAGTGACCATGTGAAACACATTGACAAACCTAGTCAAGATTAGACAACAACTATTAGAAAGGACTTCACAAAACAAAAGAGTAGAAGGTTCCAGAGATTCAAATGTAGGAGACAATGGGAAAAAAGCTAAAAAATGCGGCGAAAACAAATTCAGCGAGATAAAGAGAACGTGTTAACTGATAGTGACTATATCCTTGTAGGTAAAGGACTACAGTTTTGTCAAAAACCAAAATGTCATAATAAAATTAGATTAACTGAAGAAATGTTTAATATTTCTATATACCTGATATTAAAATAATTTTTTTATATGATAAAGCAGACAACAATTTTGAATGTGAATCAAATTATTTTAATTCAAAGAATAAGGGTTATTTCAACAAAATTAAATCATCTTATACACCACCTAGTGGACGTGACTCCCATTTAGGTTTTTACATCGAAGCTATCACACAATAAATATTACATGATAGTCCTCAAAAACGACATTATAGTAATATTTCTAAGAAAGAAATGGAGTCTTTACATAATCTAATTAATGAAGAGAGTATTGTTATTAAAAACGCGGATGAATCAAACACTATTATTATTATCAATCAGGACGACTACGTTAAAGAAGTTGGACGTCAATTAAATGATGAAAAGTACTAAAAAAAGGTTAATGAAGACCCTTCATTAGAAATTAAATGGAAAGTTTTCACATGCATTGATGAAAGCTCTAAGAATAATAATTCCGTATTTGAATAATTTGATACTTTCCCCCTCAAAATACGTACACCTCAGCTCTACATATTGCCCAAAACTGACCAGTGTGGTTTGAAGTTACACATTAATGGTGAGGTGAGAAACCTGGCTTGTCAACAGTGCACTAATTGGTTGTAAACAGTGGTTTTACAAACTAAATGGTTGATTTATAGAATCTGGGTCAGAGAATATTATGGATATTTTAATGGTAATTATTAAAGCATACCATTCATTTGTATTATACAGAATATAGTAACTCATTTCTATTGTATCAGTACTAATATGCTCCAATTGTTTTTACTTGTATTGTGTTTAGTTGATTTCTTTAAAAATAACACCAATTTGAAATAAAACAATAGTAAATTATCAGATTAATGATTTTTGATGCATTTAATGATCTACTTGTATTTGCCATGTAATGACTAAAATATTAGTGTAATGTTACAATATATGCTACATGCAGGTACAAGACGAAGAGATGTCTGACTGGTCAGACAGTACAATTAATGCAGTCATTTATGAAATGGACAATCACATCGGAAATGAAAATGAGAAAGCACATCCTAAAAATGATTCTAAGAATCTCATTGATGATGAGGGAGATAGCGAGGATGAACCCTTGGCCGTGTTTCAGAGAAGGATATGGGGCATTCCTGAAAAAGGCCAGTGTGAAGGTATGGATGATACAAATGATGATAAGGATTACCAGCCTTCAAAAGATGATTTCAATTCATCTGATTCAAACATATTAGGGTCCTTAAACAGTGAAGTAAAGACTGACCAGAAACAAGCATGGAAGAAAAAGACAGGAAAGTCAATCAAGAGGAAACTGTTCAAATCCAAAAATACACATTTACTTTCACGAGATCTGAAAGATAAAATTAAGAAGAAGGGCGCATCATTAAAGGCAATACAAACACGAACTGAACAAAAGAGAGACACTAGTCTTAAGAAAATCGCTAAGCTTAAGAGCAAAAGATTACACGAGTTGAAACAAGTTATTAGAAAGAACCATATTAAGCGACTTTACAACTCGCTTGCTTGCAACGGATATAAACGTGTTGCTGTTACCGCTGACGGGGATTGCTTCTTTGCTGCACTTAAGCTTCAAATGCAGCAAGATTTATCTATTTAAATCTTTCGTAAACAAATAGCTGAGCACATGTCAGAAAACAAACAACATTATATCAATTTTCTACAGGATAATGGATCTTCACAAGACAGGACAGTGCAGTTTGCTAGTGAAGTTGAATCAGTCAAGGGAAAGGGACAATGGAACACAAGTATTGCTGACTGTTTACTATTAGCTGCAGCAAATATACTGAAAAGCCAAATAAAGATATTCTCAAGTGAGATTTCTAATCCTGTGTATGACATAAAACCAGACCTGACAGACTTTGACCAAAACTCATACATGTATTTATCATATTTGAAGATCAAAAGTTAAGAGCATTATGATGGCGTGGACAGCAGTGCAGAAAGAGGAAACACGCTACACCAAAAAATACCAATATCGAACAATAAGAAAACAGATCTACTATCTCTTTGTCACAGTGGGCTCATTCCTGAGGAATGTCATCCATATTTTGAAGGAATACCAACATCAAAGCATAAAAAAGATTGCCTTCCAGTGCCAGATGTATTAGAAAGTGAATATGAAACTGACGATGAATAAGTGAACAGTACTGTGACTGAAGTGCATCAGTAGCTTTCAAAGGGAGCAATAATCCAAATAGTTATTCTTGTACATATCTGTTTTAGAAGTGCATGATAAGTAGTATAAAATATACAATGCCATGTTATCATGAATACAAACAGTAACATTCTTTTTCACCTTATTATTGTGCGAATATTTTAAAGAAACAGTAGTCTAAAGCTTAGAAGTTGTTTTAAGGATTGCATATTAAATGGTGTACAATACAAAGAAAATAAATCAGCAAAATTGCACATCAAACCTTCATAGTCGATGATTTATTTTATTGTAAAAGGGTCTATTTGACAAACATACTTTTTATAGAAAGTTGTCTGTAAGCATCATGGTGCCATATGCCAAATAGCACCTTGATGCTCAAAAGGTTTCAAATATTCTGTGTATGCATCAAGGTGATTTTTGACAAAAAGGGGCATAACTTATAAATATATGAGTGTCTCAATATAAGTATTGCACCATTTTTATTACACTGATGTAAGCTAAAAAACATATATAGATAATGCTTATATCATTTACACAAAGAGTGCAAATCTTTAAACAGCGTTTTCTCAAAAATCTTAAAACTGCAGATAGCACCTTGATGCTCTAAGGGGTCGCAGATGATTAATATGGTTTTGGAAGAAGCAGCTTCCGATCGTGGCAGATAAAAACGATTTAGAATTAATCATCTCTTACGTTGTTTACATTCCGATTACACTCTTTACCATTTGCTTTTGCATTATTGATTTCACAAACGAGATACAAATAATTGAATAATTAGTTCACAAGTTCAGTGTTTTGTCACATGGTTTCAGCTGCTCTCAAAACAAGATGTATACTATAGCAGAGGCATCAAGCTTCGTATTGGGCATGCTCTTCAACCCGGACTACCCCATGTATGTCAAAGCATCATGGGCTATCACCAAGATTACGGCTACAGCTATTTGGAAGAAAAGAATGTATGTGGTGAG
This sequence comes from Margaritifera margaritifera, assembly GCA_029931535.1. Classification (NCBI taxonomy): domain Eukaryota; kingdom Metazoa; phylum Mollusca; class Bivalvia; order Unionida; family Margaritiferidae; genus Margaritifera; species Margaritifera margaritifera. The sequence continues at coordinate 512,072 of JAQPZY010000952.1, forward strand.
ACAATGGTGTCTGAAGAGAGTCTTACTCTACTGACCTGAAGTGCGACGAAGTTTGAGGAGAAGAAAACCTGTGAAGAGGTGTGATATGTGTTAACTCACTTTGGTTAACAAACTCCAACGGTCCTTTTCAGGGCCACCCACATCTCTTAGAAAAGAAATCAAATTGCCATATGTGTTTTTATGTTTTGTGTTTGCTTGTTTGTCTATGTGTATATTCTGTCCTCATAAACGCTTCTGTCCCATAAACACTTCTAACCCCATAAACACTTCTGTCCCCAACGTGTCTCATCTGCCCGCAAGTACCCTCTCCATGTTAATTTCCCGTATGGCTCTATACTACCCTCTCCATGTTAATTTCCCGTATGGCTCTCAAGTGCCCCATTTGGCTCTCAACACCTCCATGTTAATTTCCCGTATGGTTCCATACTACCCTTTCCATGTTAATTTCAAGTAAAGGTCTCAAGTGCCCCATTGCGTTCCATGTTAATTTCCCGTATGGCTCTATAGTGCCCCTTTTGGCTCTATTTATCCCCATATTACTACTCACGACTGTGGAAGGAAACATCCAATGGCAACCCAAGGAGCACCGAACTTGCAAAGCTCAACATTCACTAGGCATAAGATCTCAAAGGATCATTTATTTGCCGTCTTGATCATAAACCTGCAGTGGATTTGAAGTTTGTTTGAGAAAAAAGTTAATGTAATATACTGTGTTGCAAAAATATGAAACGAAACAAGTAAAATGGAATATTGTCATATGTTTCTTCTTCCAGTGTCTTGGCAACTGTATTTATTTAAAATGGAATTTTATTTAGGCTAATTAAATAAAATAATGAAGAAAAGAAACTTGAATCTCTTCCTTGTTTCATTATTGTTGCACACAAAATTTAAGAATGGCAAGGTAAAGCCATTGAGAATTGTTATCTGGTTATCGTTGTAACATCAAAAACAATCACATTTATCACTGTTCTCAATTGCCTCAGATTTTCATTCTTTAATAATAATAATAAATATTTCACAATTATTGAACATTGGCAATCTGATGATATTTATATTGGTGTCAGAACAATATGCGCATAATGCCCTAAAGTACTGCAAGGAAAAGAAAAGGGTCTTGTTATTGGGACTCCTATTTTTTAGAGGTGGGACTCCAACTTTTTTCAAGGAAGGAGTCCCAAACTCCAAATTTCAAAATCCAATGGAGGACCCTGCATATACATATTTTGTTTCTGACTGAACAAGCAACAAATCAGAAAAGAATGACCCAAACATTCAAGTGGTAAATATCCACGGAGTGTGAAAAGTAATTCACAAATTACTTCTTTTTGGTATGAAGGTGTAGTGCTCCTCAGGATGTTGTCGCATATACAGTTTCATGACTGTATAAGCAACAGCCAGATGCAACAGAGGGAGCATTAAATACTTTTCTTCCAAACAATGTTTTTCATTTTACTATTTTCTTTAGGAAACTGTACTGAGAAAATTTAGTTGACTTTATGAAGCACACCTTACAAGCACCCATGTTTATAATAGATACGTAAATAGATAAATACATTAACAATTATTTAACTTACCCTATCAGTTTCTTCTAGCCTGCCACAACCTGTCTTCTAAATGCAATCAGTACACATATCTGCAAATTTGTAAATAAGTCTGTAGTCATTGAATAAAATGGCAGCCATCCTTGTAAGGTGCTGGCAAAAGTTTTTTGAGATCCCCTGAACTTCCATGTGCTCTACAAGATCAGGGATTCTCGTAACATGACCATCAAAAAGAGGCTGGAAGTGAGGAAACTGAAGAAAAAAAATATAAAGTCACTAGAATTACTAAAAACAAAAAAAATATAAAGTCACTAGAATTACTAAAAACAAAAAAAATATAAAGTCACTAGAATTACTAAAAACAAAAAAAATATAAAGTCACTAGAATTACTAAAAACAAAAAAAATATAAAGTCACTAGAATTACTAAAAACAAAAAAAATATAAAGTCACTAGAATTACTAAAAACAAAAAAAATATAAAGTCACTAGAATTACTAAAAACAAAAAAAAAATATAAAGTCACTAGAATTACTAAAAACAAAAAAAATATAAAGTCACTAGAATTACTAAAAACAAAAAAATTTAAAGTCACTAGAATTACTAAAAACAAAAAAAATATAAAGTCACTAGAATTACTAAAAACAAAAAAATTTAAAGTCACTAGAATTACTAAAAACAAAAAAATATAAAGTCACTAGAATTACTAAAAACAAAAAAATTTAAAGTCACTAGAATTACTAAAAACAAAAAAAATATAAAGTCACTAGAATTACTAAAAACAAAAAAAATATAAAGTCACTAGAATTACTAAAAACAAAAAAATATAAAGTCACTAGAATTACTAAAAACAAAAAAAATATAAAGTCACTAGAATTACTAAAAACAAAAAAAATATAAAGTCACTAGAATTACTAAAAACAAAAAAAATATAAAGTCACTAGAATTACTAAAAACAAAAAAAATTCATAGCCATAATACTGTATAACTTCTGTACAAATATGCAACAATAAATATTCACCTAAATATCCAAAAACTTATATAACTGAAATCAATATAATAACTTTTCAAGTAAATTGCAATCTATAAAGATATTTTATGTAGCAGCATGTAAAAAATTGTGAAACTAAAGCCCAACATGACAATTATGTTAACATACAATACAGTTCATGAGATTTTTCGTTTTTAATTACATCGAGATGGGGGTGGCAATGTGCGGAGAGGATTAAAAAAAGTCCCACAACCATCTCCCCGCACGTCACAACGGAGATGCCGCGGCTTCTCACGGAGAATAGCTCTGTACAACATGCCCTCTCGCGGAGTCGCATCCAACGATCACCGTGGAGTGGACGTGGTGTCAATAAGGTGAGCTTGGTTGACTGTTTGTGACCCCAGCAAACATGCGCCAGGGTTTCATTTAGAGAGAGAGAGAGAGAGAGAGAGAGAGAGAGAGAGAGAGAGAGAGAGAGAGAGAGAGAGAGAGAGAGAGAGAGAGTGAGAGAGAGAGGGCACGGTGAGTTATCGACGTCATTGCCCTTATACATTAGGGGACCCATTTGTATTCTTCCAGATCAAATTTTAGATAACATTAACGAAATGCAATGACGCGCGAATTTTAGTAATACTTTATACATGTATTACGTGAAGCATCTAACTTGTAGTGTACGTTTTTATTTTTGTAAAATCCTACGTTATCGGAACCATAGTGAATTTGTTTATCATCAAATAATTAAGAATAATAAATGCAATTCTTTGATTGTTAAAATGTGATATAGTTAAAACCAAAATCCCCCTTTTTTTTACATGCAAAATCTGGCAAAACCCAAGCTTGCTAGTCATTGGTAAAAGCTGAATGCAGAACAACAGAAGCCTAATGAAAGTATACAAGATATAGGACGGGATCTGCGAGGGGGCTGATTTCGAACCGCGCGAGTTAGTCATCTTGTGTTAATTTGTAGAAGGGGAGTCGGTGTTGTTAATACTTTTCCTTTTTCAATGACATAAACGAGTTCCTGTGGTTGCAGCAGCTGTTTTGCGTCTGCAGGAAGTGCAGTATGGATTTCGTGTTTACTGACGGAAACGGGTGCCTGTGCCTGCGACAGCTCTCTCTGATGGATTCTCATTTTAAAGAATAAAAGGCGAACAACTAATAATTATTCATCACAGCCGAAGATTAAATGAACTTGTATATGGCAAGTATCGTTTTGCATCGATTCTTCACGTCTTACATCGATGAATCGTTTCACCCCTATCCATTGCGGTGGAAGTGTACAATACGAGCCCGCCGAGTCGCGATGGGTGCGAAATAAAATCTCGAATGAGTTGTACTGTAAAAAGTTACGCTAATTCATGCAGATACATTATCAAAGTCAGGATATCACAGTCGATGCATTGTGGCCTAAGGGAATTTTGTTCCACTCTTCAATATCAAATATTGCTAGTTGTGTTATGACCCAGTGCTGATTATTTGGATCACGAAATAATCAGATGTACAGTACAGCTCACGCGATTGTTCGTTCCTCCACCCATCGTAGTGGGGCATTTAATCCCCCTCCCCCCCCCCCATGCTCGCTCCACATTGAAGCTCCTTGATGGAGGGTAAGTACCAGGCAAATCACCACTGCGACTGTGGTTAACCTCCACCGCGGAGGGGCTGGTAGACAGTATTGATTGACATTTGAAAAGCCAATGCATGAAGACAACCCATAGCAAAACTGAGACGTCAAAATGATTTAGAATCGAATACCAAATGAAGAATTAACAGTCTTTATGTCTATTATATAAAAATAATTTTGAAAGACTCTTGTCTATTTAATACATGTGTGTTTAGAAAAGTTTGGTCTGTTTCTATGCATGACTTCCAATTCATTTTATATACTGAGCTAGTGAACTATAAACCGTTGTCCCTGTGATAAGAAATGTATAAATACTATCTTCAATGGAGCATCTGACCTGTGATGACACCTGCAGATTGTCCAGGTATAGAGATACATGGTGAATTCATGGAATGATCGGCTTTCATGTGTTATGAAATAGCTTTGGTAGTCAAAAGGTAGAACCTGGGTATCCGATGACTTCATTGTCTGACTTGTGACCTCAGGGTTGTTTTTGCTTTTTCTACCCTTCAATGTATACATGTATGAATAATCATCAGTAATGAACAAGAATATACACTAATTATCTACCGTCTCAAATGTAACTTTAAAACATGAGCATATTTTACATCCCCACTGATAAAAGTAGCAGATGCCACTTTACTAGGAATCTCAGTTCAGTCCCATGAGAATACAAACAATGTTTATCAAAATAATTCCACTTCATCTAACAGTTGAGGTGTGCTCAGAACGTACAAGACAGCACGTAGGCCATTTCGTATCCAACTTGCACACATAAATAAGGCTGATATTTCCAGAAATTACTTATTATGAGCCAAGTAATTGTTATTTGGACATGGCATCACTAACAACATGAGGCACTTTATTATGTCATAGAACTGATGATGTTATACCTGTGTTTAAACTGTGGAAACATATGCTAATAACTCATACTTCAACCAAATACATAATTTAAATTAGAGATTTATATGAATAAGATATCGAACATAAAATGTGTTAGTTTGTATAACAAGTGTTCAATGAAACTAAGTGTCTTTACTCCTGTGTATGTGTGTTGATGTATCAAGAGTGTATGTGACTTGCAATAACTTTAACAGAAAACTTTAACATCGTTGATACCAATGCTACCATCACCACCAGAAAAGTTAATGCAGGTGAGACAAACACTGCACAGTTTATTAACTGCACAATAACATTTTTGCTCATCCTCCATTACCAAATGTAATGAAAGAACCAAAAAAACTTGTAGGTAGTAGATGACTCGAAACTTCAAAAAATGTAGCTAGTTTGCTGAAAAAAAACGTCTTCATGTTCAGTCACAGAGAACTTGATTTTTGACCTTCTGACCCCCACATCAAAAAGATTCTTCCTTACTCCAAAAGTATCACAATGTTTGTAACTGTAGATGGTGGTAAACTCGAGTTATTATGCAGAAACCATTTTTTTTTACTTCTTCGTCTGCGACCTTGACCTTTGACCGCTAGATCGATATGCATATTTCTTACCCCACGTTCAAGCCATCCATAAAATGGGGTAACTGTAGATGGTTGACAACGCGAGTTATTGTGCCGAAATGAAATACGTAACAGACTGACAGACAAACGGACAACATGGTGGTGCGTATAAAAACTGGAAGCTGCAGAACTGTGAATAGCAAAAGGCACATATACACAACTAGTCCAATAAGTGTACAAAAGTTTATAAGGATTTTGTTAATGGTTTTGGCGTTTTGACCCAGATACTAAAAGTGTGGAGAATGGATAGATAGACAAACAGATAGATGAAAACAGTAAAAATGTTGATACTGAAGCATTGTGAATAGCAGAAGGCACAGCTACACCACTCATGTAATGTGTACCAAACTTTTAACAAGATATTTAAATGATCTTGGCCTTTTGCGCCGGATATGAAAGTGTGGATAATGAATGAATACATGAATAGACAAAGAGAGAGAAAAAAAAAAGAAGAAAAAAAAAAAAAAAAAAAAAAAAAAAAAATTACCAAGAGAATCGTGAAAGACACATTATTAACTAGCCCAATGTTTAATAATCCTATATATAGATAACTTACATTTTTGCCCAGAAACCATTGTTCTTTTCTTCTTTCAGTCATAGTGACTTTGACCTTTGACTTTGTGACACATAAATTGATAGGCTTCTTTCTTGTCCTAAGTGCATGCAGTCCACAAAGTTTGGGTCAGGTCTGTGATGTAGAACAAATGTTATTGTGCAGAATTTTTTTTTCTCTCAGTCAGTAACATTGACCTTGACCTTTTGACCACAAAATCAATAGGCGTCTTGCTTACCCGAAGTGCAAGCCATCCACAAAGTTTGGTTGATGTATGTCATGTAGAACTATTGTTATTATGCAGAAACCATTTTTATTCTTTCAGTCAAAGTGATCTTGACTTTTGGATTCCAAAATCAATAGGTCTCTTCCTTACACTAATTGTAAGTCATCCACAAAGTTTGGGAACTGTAGACGATGGAGAACTCAAGTTATTGTGCGGAAGAAATGTTTCTACTTTCAGTCAGAGCGACCTTGACCTTTGAATTTGTGAGCCCAATTTCGTCGGGTTCTTCCCTACCCTGAGTGCAAGTCATCCATAAAGTTTGGTAACTGTAGATGGTGGAGTACTTGAGTTATTGTGCAGAAACCTTTCTTCTTCTTTCCGTCACAGTGACCTTGATCTTTGACCTTTTGACCCTGAAATCGATTGGTTTCTTTCTTGCCCCAACTGCAATCCATCCACAAAGTTTGGTAACTGCAGATGATGGACAACTTAAGTTATTATGCAGAAACAAAACTGGTAGCAGACGGACGGACAGATGGTCAGTCATCAAAACATAACATGCCCCTATGATGGGAATATAAAGGAAAGAAAATAGCAAGAAGAAAAAGGCAGAATTAGAATAAGAAATAAAGATGTGCATCTTATGTATGAGAAGTTTCATCTGAAGTCATACTGCAATATATATATTGTCGTATTGTAATTATGTATCAATATGTATAGATAACTAACCTTTACTGAGGTGGATGACATCTACATTTGTATGTGTCCAGGTTAGTAGTCCATCATAATGTTTTTGCTTTCAAAGTATCTAAGGCATTCTCTTAATGTTTGATAAATTTCAACATCTTCCATATGTTAAAGCTATACTTAATACAAGTAATGCTGTTTGCCCATTTATTGGGTGCAAAATAGGTGGCAAATCACGTGCTGCAGCTGAAAATCATGCACTAAGGTCCTGTTCTAGACGGTGGTCGAACAATTTTTATTTAACCACTTGTCCCGCAGGAGAAGTGACATAAAAGTTTAACTCACCCTGCTTTAATTTTACTCATAATACCCTTGTAACAAGCATTGAATTTATCTAAAATTACGTTCATTTGATCGGACATGCACCTGAAAAGTTGCTTGCTCTCTCTCCATTAACAGTTAAGACACTGATACGGAAACATTAATACTGATACAAATTTTAATATCACAGTGCATTGATACATGCCAGTATGGGGCTTGAAAATTCACTCACCCAACTTTAAATGACAAGTGAAAAGTTCTGGCAGTTGTGTGAATTTTCTAGTCATTCGCGGATCGGACAACTGCTAATTCAGGGCTAAACGGTGTTTCTCTTTAATGAATGGAAGCTTCTTTTCCATTTCCTTTGAACAAATTCGCACCTTTATCAGTGTATACATTTTAAATGCAATGCAGTCTTTTCCATTGTATGCATTTGCTATTTTTTAAAAATCACACTCTTAATAAGATACGAAAGCTTTCTCCCGTAAACACTCTAAAATGGAAAGCCAGATTGCGGTAAATGCATTTCCATTCCATTCCAAATGAATAAAAATAATGTTGTTTTGTTTTTAAAGTCACTATGAGCACATTATTGGCTTTATCAAATCAAGGAAATGGGAGTCATGTGCCTTCTCAAGGACACATCGAGACAGAGGAACCAGACTGTTCAGGGTAGGTATCGAACCTGCAACTCTTTTCAATAAAAGCCGGTAGCAGGCAATTTGTCACCATTTATCAGTAGAGGAATCGCCACCTACAATTCCAGAATTTCGAAAAAAAAGTTCATTTTAATAGCTAGATAATTCACCATCGTATTCCTTCAGAGACCATTGCTGCAATTATGATTATCTTCTTCTGGTTGATACAGATAAGTCTTATTGGGAATGACTGACTGATGCACGTTTCAATTTCCATTAAAGAGAACAATACATGTTCAGTCTCTTTATTTTCGTGCCCAGTCAATCACAATCAAGAGTGGTAATCACGTTCCAGCAATGAAAAGAGGACAGCAGACGCTACTAGACAAATGGCTGAATGAAAAAAAAAAAAAAAAAAAAAAAAAAAAGGGTTCGCAACAAATTATGCAGTACGGAGATTGGGCTTGGGGTATGAAACACAGATGATATAAGATAGGCTAGCGAACGCTTACATGTACAATATTTGAACGAAAACAGACGATCGACATGTCAAACATTTTGCTTAAAGTTTGAACAAAATACAACAGATAAAAGAACATAAAGGACAACATCAGCACAGATGTTGTGATATATAAAATATACATCTATTGAAAATGAGACTACTTCCTCTAATTCTTTTGGAAATGAGTGTGCAATTTATTTTTGAGCAAACGTTTCATCACATACACATTACATATTTAAACCATGTTGTGACAGTGTTCTCTTCTTGTAAGTTGATTATTTTATAGTTGATTTTAGTATGTGAATATTACAGAACCTCAGATTGCTTTTTTTCTCCTGAATCTCATTATTCTACATGTATCACCTGGCAACTGGCATTTTGTCTCCCATCCTAACTCCGAAACCAGATATCAGTCTCCATTGACAATAATTGCAGGTAATTATATTCATGTGAAATCAATAATAAATACATTAATATTAGTAGTAAAGGGGGATGATATGGCTTCAAATGGGCCGTTATGGCCTCATTGGAAAGTTAACATTACGCCTCCATATTGAAATGGCTCGTTATGGCCTCAATGGGAGTTTAACATTAGTCCAAAGAATTAACATTATGGGTCGTTAAAGCCTCAGAGGGAAAGGTAATGTTAAAAATGGTCCCTATGTTTACCATGGTGGGTCTGTATGGTCTCAATGAAAACTTATGGCTTCTAACGGGAAAGGTAATGTTAAAAATCGTACCTGTGTTTAACATTGTGGGTTTGCATAGCCTCAAGGAAACAAATATGATCTCTAACGGGAAATGTAAAACTAAATCTATTGACCAACACCAACAGTTACTAACCAACACGGCATTTGGACTGACCAATATCCAGTTATCTACGGACTAGCACCCGCACCTGACCAACGAAAAGGGTAGGAACACGTATATACTATCACACATAGGTACGGTGTTAAAGAAAGAGGGTGAAGTCACACACTATTACACACAAGAGGATAGAATTTCGCACACATACACAAAAAGTTTTACACTCACTGTATCGACAAAGATACTCTCACACTGGGGCGGGGTTTAAGTTTTAGTTGTGAAAGACATAGACAGAGACATGCACAAACATAAAAACATAGATTTGCAATGATTGAATATTATCTCTTTTCTAAGATAACTGGGTGACCCTGAATATGGCCGTACTGCTAGCCCATACACTAAGACTCTCTTCAGACATCCCTGCCGTTCCACATACGCTCTTCTTTTCAAGACTGCCGTATCTGTAATCTTGGTGATGACCCAAGTTGCCCTTATATGCACTGGGTAGTCGAGATTAAACAGCATCGTGGAAATAATATCGTAAGAGTGTAAAATGACATTCATCTTCGTGGGTTGTCTCGAGAGCAAATGACAGAGTGGACGAACGCACCTTTATATATAATCTACGGGCGGATCGAAACTGATTGAGAGGTTCCACCAATCAGAACGCGTGTGATATAATTCAGTCATGGAGTGTTTTCTATCTTCAAATCAGATTACAGCGGACTCGTGACATCACTTTCTCTCAATATACCATTTACCAGTGGGCTGAACAGTTCAAGTAAAGTGCACATGGCTGAATTGAAGACGTTTCGTTGGGGGTACGCTTGCAGTGGATACTTCTTATACTCGGAGCGACAGTATGACTACTGGTGCTGAGTATTATTCCAGAGGAGAATGACTTGAATTTGGATTTGGCTTTTTGCAATTTCTTATCTTCGCAAGAATTGTTGTCGGTACCACCTTTACCTCTGTCTCCATCATTGCCAGAAGGAAGAGTTAAACTTTTTCACAACGTCAGAAAGAAGGAAAAGAGACGATTTTGTTTTCTTCAAAAAAAGAGGATGAAAAGAGAAAGCAAAAAGAGGAGATGAAACCTGTGAGCAGTGAGAAGAAGGAAGGGAGTGAAAACAAAACAGTCAGTTTGTTACAGGACATTTTGACGGAGTTAAAACACCTGAGAGAAATGTATCAAACTTCTTTGTCGAAACGTAAGAGAAAGAAACTTTCACGATTCAAGAATTCTATACCTTCCCTTACTACATCGGCGGCCATCACTGAGGCGCCAACAGCGGTAGCAGTCATTATTATGATACAGCAGCATGAGTCGAACTTGGACGTAGAAAGGATTTAAGGCAATTACAGCTGATGTTGTCAAGTCCATAAGTTTTTTTTCTTCAAACCAAACGGCCTTCTTAGAGCCATCCATATCTCTTAGATAAAAGATACTACCCATATGCTTGCCAAATAAAACAAAAATCAAATTCCATCAAAAACACTGGAAACGATTATGGAAAAGCATAAGACAATCAGACAGAGCCAAACAATGGAGAAAAACATAAATCCTTTTGGAAAAAGCAGGAATTTCCAAAGAGACCGTGTGTGGAGTTCCTGAAAAAGAAAAAGAAACGAGACCATTGTGTCGATTTAATCTTTTTTTGACCTTGAATGTTCTCAAGAAATTGGAATTCACATTCCTAATTTTTTGTGTAACTCATCGCGCTTGCACCAACTGTATTCAAGAGCCTTTCTTTCATCACTGTCGGAATTATAGCGTGATTCTAGGGGGACGTGAAAAGATATTTCGTGGCTGTCATACTCTTTCTGATTTTGCCGAGTGAGACTTAAGCCCCATCGAGAACACATGCAGCAAAGAAAAGGTGAATCATTTCGGGAACTGTCATGAATTCGCTACATTCATTGCTACATTCATTGCTCACAATTTCTTGGGATACGATGGTAGTAGTGTAGTGGTGCCCTGGGGGGTCATATGGGGTCTAACATTAGCCAACAGGTTAACATGTACGGGACACTTGGGGGGTCAATGGGAAATTCTATGTTAAAATTGTCCATAGATTTACATGTGTAGACGCTTGGGGGTCGTATGGGAACTCCAATGTTAAATGGTTCATAGGTTTAACATGGGGATGGTATTATGTGGTTAAAACTGTTTAAGGGGTCCCTCTTCTGGCGCTCCCTTTCTTTCCTCCTAAGTTCCTTTACCCTCTTCTCCTCCGCCCACCTCGCCTTGATCTTCAGCACTTCTTCATTCATCACGTCTCTGACGAATTATTTGGCAATTCTCGGAAAGGTGATTTCCCTTTAGATGTCTGGCGTGGGGGGGGGGGGTAGCACTTCAATTCTTCCACACAGCCCAGGAGGTGCTGTACTCTCTCCATCAAACTAATGGCCTCCATTAGCTTGCCCACTTTACACTGCTTGTCTGACATTCTTCTTTATCATCTGTATCAACCAGTCAACGATGAATTGCTCGACTGGCAAACGCGCCGCTTTATATGCTTGAAGAACGGACGTGAAGGGAAACATCCCTCACAAAAAATACAACCATCACACTCAGAATACCAAAGGAACAGAAATCGCGCGGACCTAAAAGAAACCATTTTTTTCTGATTTCTTTTTACATAGGTTTGCACAAGGGTAAAGGAGTGTTTATAGACACACTATAACAACACAAACACACACTATACCCAGACAAACACACATTTTATAAGGGACAGGGTTTTTAAGTTTTTCGTGGGAAAGATACAGACATACACAAGCATACACAAAACATACAAACAATAATTACACTGGTCTACAAGTTTTTCGAAGTCATCTGCTTCAGAGATAAACTGTGCTATTTATTAGGGATTTTGATGTGCTAAATTCAAATACGACAATTAAAACAACTGACTGGCTACTGTTTCCAAGATATTTAAGTTTTTACACTTTACGTCTATGTATATTGTGTACATAGTATAGTTTTAATCATAAATTGTAAACCTAGGTCTTTTCATGTGTTTATGGTTGCTTTACATGATAATATTTCATCTGTCCTGTTTATGTACCACTTTAAAAAAATGCAAAAGGGTTATATAAATAAAAAATATATTGAAACAAAAGTAAAAAAAACTATTATGTATATATAAGTACATAGTTTAGTCCTGATTCAGTGTCTACTCGGCGCTTCTTGGCTTGTCTCTTGTATTCATTAAATGCAGCATCTCTTGTCACTCTCCAGCAATAGTCTGCAAGCATGGTTGGGCTCCATTTGCCCTGATAGCTTTTCTCCATTGTTGCAATGTCCTGGTGAAATCGCACTCCGTGCTCGTCGCTCACTGCTCCGCAGTTCGGCGGAACAAAATCTAGATGAGAGTGCAAAAAAATGTATCTTTAGTGACATTTTGCAACCAAGGCTTTTGTATGCCTTGAGGAGGTTTTCCAGCAATTCCCTGCAGTTGTCTGCCTTGTTGTTTCCGAGAAAATGTGTTGCCATTAACTGGAAGGCTTTCCATGCCGTCTTTTTCTTGCCACGCAGTGCACGGTGAAATGCATCTTCTCGAAGAAGTTCACGAATCTGAGGACCAACAAAGACACCTTCCTTTATCTTAGTTTGACTTAACCTTGGAAATTTTCCACGAAGGTACTTGAAAGCTGCTTGTGTTTTGTCCATGGTCTTAACAAAGTTCTTCATCAGACCCAGCTTGATGTGCAAGGGTGGTAACATAATCTTCCTTGATTCAACAAGTGGTGGATGCTGAACACTTTTCATGCCAGGCTCCAATGACTGTCGGAGTAGCCAATCTCTCTTGATGTATTTGGAATCTCTTGCACGACTATCCCATTTGCAGAGAAAACAGCAGTACTTTGTGTATCCAGTCTGCAGACCGAGCAAGAGAGCAAGAACCTTGAAATCGCCACAAAGCTGCCACTGATGTTGGTCATAGTTTATGCACCTCAGAAGTTGTTTCATGTTTTCATAGGTTTCCTTCATATGGACTGCATGACCAACTGAAATTGATGGCAAAAAACTCCCATTATGCAGCAAAACAGCTTTAAGACTCGTCTTCGATGAATCAATGAACAGTTTCCACTCATCTAGATCATGAACGATGTTGAGGGCTGCCATCAAACCATCGATGTTGTTGCAGGCTACAAGATCACCTTCCATGAAGAAGAATGGGACAAGATCCTTTTGACGGTCACGAAACATGGAAACCCTAACATCACCTGCCAGGAGATTCCACTGCTGTAGTCTGGAGCCCAACAGCTCTGTCTTACTCTTGGGTAGTTCCAAATCCCTGACAAGGTCACTCAGTTCACCTTGTGTTATGAGGTGTGGTTCAGAGGAGGAGGATGGGAGAAAATATGGGTCATGTGGCATTGATGGTTCAGGACTAGAAGTTTCATCCTCTTCCTCTTCCTCGTCTGACTCAAGTGAGAATGATTCTGGTCCATCAGGAACCGGCAGTCCTTCTCCGTGAAGTAGTGGGCGTATAGCTGACGGAATGTTTGAATAATGCACAGTGCACTTTTTCTTCTTTGACACACCTTTTCCAACTGGAGGCACCATGCAGAAATAACAATTGCTGATATGATCTGTTGGCTCTCTCCAAATCATTGGCACTGCAAAAGGCATAGATTTCCTTTCCCTGTTCAACCACTGGCGAAGATGTGTTGCACAAGTGTTGCCCACATCTTGTCCTGATCTCCAATTTTGCAGCCAAAATAAAGGTGATAGGCTTTCTTAACCATAGTGGTTATACTGCGCTTTTGTGATGCAAAAGTCACTTCACCACAAACATAGCAGAATTTATCTGCATTGTTCACACAAGTATGAGGCATCTCTGCACACTTTGGCTAAACAGAAATGTGTCCCTTTGCAAAATCAAACACTGACAAATAAGAGAGCACGACACTGTATGATTTGTTGAGCTGATATAGGGTAATTTCTTCAGCAGAGTCATGTAAGCTTAGTTATGATTGCGTCATCCATGACTTCTAGGAATACCATGATGCAATTCATATCATGTATGACGCAATACCAGCTTCAGATTGCATGATTCATTGTTTTGCCTAAAAAGCAAGTACTGTCCAAACCCAGTCATAGATTTATTCATAGATCCAGTCAAAGATGTATTTTAGTCATTTCTGGTTTAAATTGAGATCCCTTCCCTTTATAACTCACTTATCCTACGCCATTCCCAAGTCAAGGGTCGTATATACTGACCCAGTATAATATCTTCAAAACTAGAGCCAATCAACAATATTAAGCATCATTTTCGTTCTCAGTGACCCAGAATTAGTAAAGTATGACAACATTTATTGCGGAAGCATTTTGGCTGTAGACCAGTGTTATTTTTGGCAAATAAGATTAGTATCGCATTTTTCTAGGGATGTGGGTGATCCTGAAAAGGGTCGTTGGGGTTTGGTGAAGTGGTCCTGGCTTTGTCTTCGAGGAGGACGGCCACGTCTCACCGTCGGTCTCACAGTAGCACAGGGTTGGCTCTTTCTAAAGGAGAAGGAGGACTCATCTGTGTCCATCTTACACTCCACTTCTCCTTCTTGCTATTGTTGTTCTTGCTACTGCCTCTGTAGATGTTGTTGTTGTAGCCACTGCTGCCGTCTTTGCCTCTCATCCCAGTCTTCTTTGTCGTTAATAATTTCCACCCTCAGGAAATCTTCTACAAGGTCCTGCGCCATTTTCAAGAAGATGGGCGTCTTCCAGTCGTTGATGTTCTGGATCAGGTGCTGCCTGCCCCAGTCCTTGTGCACCATAGCTTCATTGAATCTGGAAATCTTTGAAGTCATGTTGTTAACGAGTGAACGATGAGTGACCAGACTGGTGAACGCACCGCTTTATATGCTTGAAGCACAGACGTGATTGACAACATCACTCCGATTCGATACGCGGACATGAAAGAAAACATGACCAAGATCGATAGAGAGAAATGTAAAAGAGCATGTCCATACGATTTTGTTTTCAATAAAAACAAGAAAACACCATTTTGTTTCTCAAAATCAACATGTTTAATAATAATAAGAAGAAGCTTCTCTAACTCAAATACAAACAAACAAACAATTTTAAACATGAACGTATTTACAAGGTTGACAACGTTGTGAAGTCAAACTTGACTTCCAATGATCTGAGACACTGTCATTTTGCCATCGATGAACACTTCGTTTCTGAGCTAAAGACTAGAGATAACCATTATGTTCACAAAGCCATCTTTCTATTGTATCATCATTTCTAGAGTATGCACGATAAAAAACAAGTCACTAACTAAAGGAATTCCAAGACTGCGTTAATGAAGAAAATACACACAATATTGTCAACACACCATGGAATCTGATCCTTGTAATATCACATTATTGAATCGAGTGGGTACAATGTTTCTTCTCATAAAGTCAATGATGTCGTCTTCCAGATGCGGTAATCCATACGAGGCGGGAGTCCCTTTTTTGTCTTTCTTGGAAGACGGTTGTTTCTTGGACGATGAGTAGAATGGTGTGCACTTCTTGGTAACATCTTTTGTCTCAGGAGCAAAAACCCTGAAGTGAATATTATCACACACTCCTTTTTTATACTGGAATACGTCTCCACTGATGGCCAGCACGTCGCATCAACTTCATTATGGGCACCACTCGACCATGAGGTGATTTCAACGGACTCTATCGTGTCAGTTCTTTTTTGGATAAATCCAGTAAACTTTGTAACAACCCTGTTCTGTCTTGTACTTTTGTCTTTGGTGAGGCCACTTTTTTAGCTGCAGCAGCAGTTGCTAAAAAAGAGGACGTCGCCGGAGAAAAAGAAGTTCTTTTAGAAACGGGTTTTCGTTTTTTCATCAAACTGGGAAACACGGGTCGTAAATCAGGTTTGGTAGGCATCATCATGAACGGCGAGGAAGAAGTAGAAGTGGTAGGAGGAGACACCGTCAGCGAGTGGCGAGGTTATCTGGGGTACGGGCGCGTCCTAGCAGCAGTACCTGTCTTTCTGGCAGGAGATGTTTTTTCATGGGACTTTTCTTCTTGGGTCTTTTCTTTTTCTTGCTTGCACTTGCTGGTGTTGTGTGTTCCCGTCTTTTGGGTGGTTTGTCTTTTTCTTCGTTTTAGCTTCGGTATTAGGATCCCATTTTAAAAGGGAACGAATAATGACACCTCCTAAAGAGCCACTTCCACTAGGTTTCAAAATGATTTGTTATTTGGTTTGAGTATCGATTCTTGGATCTGCCAGTTGTGACAATCGCTACTTCATGTTTTTCAAAAAAGCGTTTAGTTTGATGGGGTACGTGAATGATACCTTGTAGTAATTGACGTGCATTTTTTTCACGACTGATGCCATACAGTGCACGAATCAGTTAGAAAGGGGGATGAGATTGAAAGGTGGTAATGTTGAATACTGTTTGAAAGAAAAGGAGTGTAGGATGTTTGATTGGGGTTTTTTTTTCTTCAGATATACGCCAAAAGGGACGTGTAAATAATAGGACCTCCTTCTTGGCACCAATGGCGAAAAGAATTGGTACGAAATCTCAAATAATAGGGAGTGGTTGGTTTTAAATCGATGAGTAAAGACGCATGAGGTGTTTGAGTAGCATCGTTGTGCGTAAAAGTCAGCCAAGTGTTCTCTAACTGTTTGGCTAACACTTGCACTTGAGATTTGTCTCTTGGACTTTTAAACAAATACCACATAATGGGCATTGAGACTGGTGGTGCGATGTGCTTTATTTTGTCAAAAACAATTTGAGTAATGTAAATAATACTGGCATTACGATGATGCCCTTTTCGTGTAAACCAAAGTTTAATTTCTTCTTCGTCTTCTCCTAACATGTCATCGAAGATGACAGGATGTGTTTGACTCAAGTCAGACACGATCCCATCATCTTCGCGAGGAATTCCTTCCACAAACGAAATGGATTCTCCTTGACTTTTTTGGTGTAATATATAAGCTGATTGCGACTCTTTGTAACACCAAACGATACGTTGGGGTGGACGATCAAACAAATGTGATTTGTGTTCAATCAAACGTTTGACAAATTTGGTTTTGCTTGAACCACTCGGTCAAGCAATCAGCAAGCAGTCAAGCGATCTAACTTTTCGTCAATCACTTTGAGAACAGAAGCGGATGCAGCCATAACTGTGGTGTTGAAAATTCTGAGATTATCATGAAAGACACGTGAGATCTTATACATTTGATACACGTTAATTTTTTTCAAAAAGTCTCACCACAAAACACATAGGTACATTTCAAGAATTAAAACACGAAAACACATAAAGCATAACTGACTCTGTACATCAATGAGGCACAAATTAAAATGAACAAAGCTGCATATAAACAAGAAAGTGTACAATATTCTCGATCTATGTGTGTCCCGTGAAATCTACGTACACGCTCTGGTGTTCTTCTAATAGTCTCCGTGAAATTCATTGTCTCTACTTTCTCCGGTAATGTCATTTCTTCCTCATTCTTTTCTATTTATACAATGCTACTACTCTCGTGGACTTGTAATAATTCTTCCTATGTTTCAGGTTCTTCTTCCACTCTTTCTAAAATTGTTTATAATTTCTTGTTCACTTATGACTTTTCTTCTTGCACTGACTGTAAGTTAACTTCTTCTTTTCTTGGATTAGTGACACACAATGTCTTTGGCATAGTTAGCCACTTATTGTATCCAAGCATCGAAGCCAAGACTTTTCCAGTCACGTACATCTTTCCAGCCGTAAATTTGTTCTTGTAACCAACTAGCTATACACGCTTCTTGGTGAGTATGAAGCGTGGATAATGTTAGACAAATGTCTTCTTTATACGGAGGTACACAACTTGTTTTCATCACTATTCTCAACGCTTTTAAAACAATTTGTCTTTCGTGCACATATAAAGTTTGGGTGGTAATGTCTTTGCCGCACGTACTGTTCATAAATAGTCCACAATGAATTTCCTGGGAAACGAAATCCGAAAGTAGTCACTAACGCACACACTACACCTCGTCAAAAATTCAATGAAATCGTTTGAGGTGGAAACACACACCACACGTCTTGAAGAAGTCTCGTCTTGAGGTAACACTTCTTTTGCACAATTTTTTAAATCATGTAAGTCTTCATCCTCTTCTCGAAGAAGAATTCTTTGTATCCCAACCTTGTGGGTTGAAGTCGTGGCATTGAAATTCTTCTGAGTCGTATGTAGATGATCAATGTCTGACCATTTGAACACTTTCAAAGTAATCAACCGTCTTATAGCATTCAGAGACCACTGATTTAAAAGTCTATGTCGTAAAGGATGTAACTGATCTTATCGTTTCACTTGAATATGTACGAGCTCTTTGTAAATGCGTTCTCGTAGTTCAGGAGGCATACTACGAATTCTGCCTTCTAAAGTATCCGAAATGAGGATCATATTATTTTAGACCGACCAAAGGAAGGTAGTGACAGCGCGGAGACCTTCTGGCATTTTCCAGGCAAGGTGAATCTTTATACTCCCATTCGTGAAGTGTCACACGACAGCTGAAACACTGTATTTTAGCTTCTTTTCTCGAGTAGACACGCCAGGTTCTGACTAACGATTTGGGAGTAGGTCCTTCCAGATATATAGGCCATTTCCCTTTGAAGGTCTGGAATCGACGCTGAAGTCACAAAAACCAATAACCAGCAAAAGATACTGGAAACGTGTATTCTTCTTTGATTGGTACATCTCGATCAGCTAGTGGTGGTATCCAGAGTTGTTTGCAAGTGCATGGATGAGATCCGTAGGTACGTACACACAGGGCATCACCTTTACCAGTAAAGCAGAAAGGTCGTGCTGCATCGCTTTCGCTAGTAGAGCGGTAAGGCACACGAACAGCATCGCATTCAATAGTAGAGGAGCGGCAGCGTCGTGATGCATCGTTGATGTCGCAGAGTATGGAATCACTCTCATCGCAAGGGACAGCATCACACTCGAGTTCATTATCGAACTTGGAGTCCACAGTAGGACCCACACTCTGTTGCTGTGTCGAGTACTTCAGTATCGGTGAAAGTGTGCTGGCCTCTAAATTGAAATTGGAGTTCATAGTGGTCCCTCACTCGGTTGCTGTGTTGAATTATTCATCTTCTTTCTCGGTCGACTTTTGAATTCACAATGAAGTGTTGATCTTGGAACGTTTCCCTTTTTTATACTGGAGCTTAGCGTGTCCGTACTGTTAGGTGTTGTGGTCTGGAAAAAGTTCCAAGGCACAATTTTAAACGGGCATTAGCTGTCACGTACGCTGCAATGGTGACATTGCCAATCGCGTCGGGGGATGCAAATTCTGTCTCTTCTTCGTAATTCACCAAGATCAAATATTCACGGAGGATATCCACGTGTTTCATCAGTTTCCCTTTGGCGTCCACAAGTTGAAAGTAGCTGCTTGAATCTGTCAAGTATTCTGTCTTGGGCAATATCGGACGTTTTCCCCACAAAAAATTTAACATGACTTTGGTGATCGATTGTCTTCCTTCGTTCTTTTCCACGTTTTCCAAAGTAATGCCTTCTAAGGATTGGTACCATTCTTTTAATGTCTCTTTTTATTCTGGCGTCAGACAAGAAGATAGATAGCCACTAGTTTCTTGTTTCAGTTTGAGAATTTCTTTAACGTAGCCTGAGAAAATTCCTAGACTCGTGTCATCGTCCTTACGGAATTGTTCAGTGGTAGGAAAGTGCTAAATGTCGTATACCTTTAGCAAGCCGTATTCAAAATGAAGAGCATGATACAATTCAACACTCACCCACGTTCCTGGCAAAGCGCTTTCTTCATCCTTGTGGCAACAAGGTTGGTCTTGATTACATGTTTTCAGCACATGTACGACATAAAAGAAACATCAGTTTTACTTGGTAATAATGTGATAAGACAGGATGGTACAAGTGGGTTGGAGGTAAGACTTTGCATTTGATCAACCCTTCGTATTGACGAATGTGTTCCACGTCGATGTGTTCTCTTAACATTTTTGGATGCTCGATAGGAAATCGTGCATATCTGCACATCGAGAGTTACAAAGAACACGCATCTATGTATTTAATGTCTTCTTCTTAAGATTCGTCTACGTCGTACAGCAAGCGTGTCGCAGTGGTTCGTCCTCCCAAAAAAACTGTCGCGCGGATTCATAAGTTCGATGTCTAACACCTCGTAACTTGGTATCCTTGTGTTTCTAACCTCAGGCGTCGTTGGTATGTTTGCTCGTACAACTCTTCCACGGTGAACGCTGAGAAAGGACTTTTGAGGTTTCGTTGAGGAAAACACGTAGGGCATCCTTGAAATAAACATCCTTGGAATTCGAAGACGATCTGGTGGTTTTCTAAATACCAGCCATCCACAGAATGACATCCAATTTACTTTTCTCCACCTTCACACAAGTAATGCAGCCAACGCAAAGCTTTGGTGGAGTATAGACGGCTAACCGACAGGTACGATTGAGGAGGTATAATGGCTAGTTTGTTCTCAGGCATGAATTTCTTTCCGTGCACAAATCCACAGGCTTTGGCGATAGTACAAGCTTCCTTCAAAGGATCGATACCTCCGTGATCCAGAAATCATTGTCAAACTTTTCCACAGCAACGGCGATGACTTTGAAAGGTGCCAATTCTGCCGGTGTACTAAACTCAATCCAAATAGGAGACTTTAAACTGTAGTGATGGACGGAGAGTCTCCAACGATCGTCCTCTTTAGCTTCGCATTGTCGTTTCAGTGTCTCTAACAAGGAATCCCACAAATCTGTAATGAAAGTTGCTGCTTTCTTGGGTGGCACTTCAGACTTGGACTCTTTGAATTTCACCGTGTAGGTGAAAGCCGTGGTTCTAAATTTTCTGGAAGTTAGTTTTAGCGTCTCTCAAATGTGAAAATAACTTTCTGGAACTACTGAAAGACTTTCTTTTTTGGTGGTTCTGGACTCTCTTGATCTTGTGACAGAAGTTGGGGCTGTTGGTTCAGGCTCACGCATGTCATCTTCTAAATTACTAGCATGCACTTGAGCTAACACTTCAGCTATCGTTTGAGGTGACACCGAAAATCGTCTTCGTTGCCTCTTGGTTTCTTTTTCTGTTTTTTTTTCAGCAAGTGTGATCGTTTCATCTTGATTCCAAACTTAGATTTGGCCACGTTTTACACGCATTCGCCCCTTATATATAGAGAGCTTCTCACCCTAAGAGTATATAATTCATTCAGCTTTCAGAATGTGAAAAAGAAGACGGAATAGGTCAAAACAGATTGCCCTTCTCGTCGGAGATTTACAACAACAGACCGCTTCTGTCATTTGAAATTTAGAGAGAGGGAGAGAGTCATTCGAAAGTATACTTTCAACAAGACAACGGACCACTCCTCTCGAGATAAAAGTCAAGATATTTAATATGTCTGCCAGGAAAAAGACATTGAGACGAAGGAAAGACAGGATAAGAAAGAGACAAAAGTAAAGATACCTGTTATCATAGTCAAAAAAGGACATTGGTCTTCAGAGTGTCCTAAGAGAAAAGAGAACAAGTAGGAGGAGGAGAGTTCTTCAGAAACAGAAGAAGAACCCATTACCATCAATAAATGCAAGAAGGCAAGACAACTAGAAGACAGAGAAGAGGAAGAACCCATGCCTGTCAAGAAATGCAAAACGGCAAGACAACTAGAACAAACAGTAGAAGATGAGGAACCTATGCCAGTGAAGAAATTAAAAGAGAGAGAGAGAGTAAGTGAATGAAAGAAAAAATGGACTTTTGTGATGTGTTATGAAAATTTCATTGTAATTTAATAGAAAATATAGCAAAGAAAACATAAGTGTCTCTTTGTCTTGATTTTTTATAGTATGGATAAGAGACTTCATCACACTGACACACGCACACCACAAAATCATAGGGAAAGGGATTTAAGTTTTACTTGATTTGGCAATCATTGAGTGGCATATATTTTCTAAGAAATATAGGTGGCCCTGAAAAGGACCGGTGGTGTTTTGTTAAAAACAACTTATGGACTTGACATCATCAGCTTTAACTGTCTTAATCCCTTTCCACGACGAAGTCCTATTGCTTCTGCTGCCGATGGTGCTTTGGCAGTGGTAGTAGCTACTGCTACTGATAGTGGCATCTCAGTGGCGGTGTGAGTGGATGTAGTGATGAAAGGTTTAGAAATCTTAGCACGTGAAGGTCTCTTTCTCTTCCATTGAGCTAAATATGTCTGATACATTTGTCTCAGATACTTTAACTCCGCCAAAATGTCTTGTAGCAGAATCACCGTTTCATTTTCACTGCCTTCATTTTGTCCTTTACAATTAAAAATTTGCATATTCTCTTCTTCTCGTTTTCCTTTTCCCTTTTCTTGTTGTTGTTGAAGAAATGCTACTGCTTCTTTCTGTCGCTGCAAAAAATTATCTTATTCATCCTTCTGTCTTTTTCTGAAATCATCCACCAATTGTAACGATTGAGAAGGAGCTGATGGTAGAACTACGGTCGCAGGCACACATTCTTGCGGAGACGACAGAAAATCAGCCAAAGCCAAATATAAAATCATCCTCATTTGGCGGAAGAATGCTGGTTACATCCGCATTAGTAGTCGTAGTCATTGCACTATCACTCCGAGTATACGAGGTCTCCGCAGGAGGCACATCCCAATACATTGTCTTCATTGTTTCAGTCATATGAATGGTGCTCAAACTGTGCCGCAATCGTAAACCGTATGAACGCTGGTGCACCTATATATTGAATGTGACGTCACGCGTCAGCTCTCTTCTGATTGGAAGTGAGACCCCACGCTCTGACTGAATTTTGTAACGCGCGTTTCGATAGGTGAAACATTTCAATCCGTTTCGATCCGGTCTTAGGCTATATATACAAACGCATTATTATATGCTGTCACCTGTTCTCAAGACAACTCAAACAAGATGTGGGTAAAAATAGAGCCATTGACCATCATTTCCAACATGCTGTTGAACCCTGACTACCTAGCCTATGTGAAGGCTTTTTAATCGCCATCACCAAAATTACGGACACAGGTATCTGGAAGAAGAGTGTATGTAGAAAGGCAGGGGTGTCTGAAGAGATTATTGATTTATGGACCGGCAGTGCGAATGAGTTTGAGGAGAGGAACAGTAAAGCGGTGTGGTATGTGTTAATCCTCTTCTTTGGTTAACAACTTAAACGGCCCTTTTCAGGCCACCCAGATCACTAGAAAAGAGAAATACAAATTGTATTTGCTAAACAATTTTGAGTTTTGTGTGTATGTGTTTGCGTATGTTCTGTGTATGACTTTCCCCACTAAAAATGCTTAAAACCCCTTCTCTCTTATGTGTGATAGTATGTTTGTATGTACGTGTATAGTAGTATGTCTATAAACACTTCCTACCCTTGTGTGTGATAGTATGTGTTTTTATGTAAGAGTTTCTGTGTGTGACCCTTCTTTTACATCCTACCCCTCTTCTTGTGTGATAGTGTGTATGTATGTAAGTATAGAGTGTGTGTATAAACACTCCTACCCTTTTCGTTGTTGGATAGTATATGTGGTGTGTGTTTGGATCGTAATGAAAATTTTAATATTACCATTCCTGAATGACCCATAAACACTATTGACCCGATAATATCATCCACATGTTAAAATTATGAACCAATTTAACACTGGATTTCCCGTATGACCCCCAAGTGTCTCCGCATTTAAACATATGGACAATTTTAACATAGGATTTCCCATTGACCCCCAAGTGTCCCCCACATGTTACCTTATGGGCTAATGTTAGACCCCATATGACCCCCAAGAGCCCCACTACATTACTGATGGTCTATTTCTTTTAAACCATTTTTCAGAATAAGGAAACCGAATTTCCAAATTTCACGCAAAAATCATTGACATGAAAGTGGGAAAAGTATAATTTAATGATTATATTGAGTTAGTTAGCTATACCATTGAGTAGAATGCCTAAACGTTTGGAATGACAGAAATGGATAAAGGCTATTTTCCACACTGTTTTAATACCGAAACAAATCAACACGTCGTGCTCCTGCATTTGCCGTAAGCCCATTAGTTTGATCCCGACGTTATGCGAACAGAACACCGAAAAGCTTTCTACGCTTGGTACCAAACCTACTCTTCAGACCCTTTTGATTTTCCAGAAGAGATGTTGAAATATTGTCGATCCGATGTGGACATTTTACGATGTTGTAATGCAAAATTTCAACAGTTATTTCTGGATCACGGCGGTATCTATCCCTTGAAGGAATCTTCTACCATTGCCAAAGCGTGGGGATTAGTGTACCGAAATAAGTTTATGCAGGTGATAAAAACAGCCTTTATACAACCTAATCTGCCGTCGATATTTAGCCAAAGCTTTGCGTTGGTTACATTATTTGTGTGAAGCTCACGTCAAGTGGATACAACATGCTAGAGACGGTGGAGAAAAGCAAAATGAATTTTATTCCGTGGATGGTTGGGATTTATAAAATCCAATGATCGTCTACGAATTTCACGGATGTTTATTTCATAGATGTCATATCTGTTATCATCAACGAGACTTGACCAATCCTGTGTCAGAGTTAACCATGAAAGAGCTTTAGGAAAAAAAACTTACTAATGACGCCAGAGTTTTGAAAGTCAAGGATACCAAGTGGTAGAAATGTGGGAACACGACTATGATCGACGTTTCAAAACAGATCCAGAATTTTTACGCATTGTCGAAGACTACGATGTGGTGAACATTGACCCTTTGAATCTACTCGACAGTTTGTTTGGGGGACGGACCAATGCTACACGCTTGTTATACGAAGTCAACGAATCTCAAGCAGATCAAATCAAATACATCGAAGTGTATTCGTTGTATCCTTGGGTCTGTAAATATGCTCAATTTCCTACCAGTTACCATGAAATTTTGAAAGAACACATCGAAGTGGAACACATTCGCCAGTACGAAGGTTTGATTAAATCTAAAGTTCTTCCACCGACGAACTTGTACCATCCTTTTTGCCTCACGACTGTCACGAACAACTGATGTTTTCGCTATGTCGTACGTGCGCTGTAACGTGTAATCTACACCAACCTTGTCGTCACGATGACCAAGAACGTGCCTTGAAGTTAAGAAACCGCGTCTTTTACTTTGACACCGATAGTTGCATGTACATCGATAGTCCTGGAGACTATCACCCATACATCGAAGACGAACGTTTAGAAGCGTGGACAGACTAAAATCCCAAAGACACTATTTAGAGTTTTGCCCGTGGTGGACCTACAAATTACGGCTACCGGTAGCGAAATAAGAAAGGACAACTTCATACCAAAAGTAAAGTGAAAGGACTAACCCTCAACTATCGTTCGAGTCAAGTAGTGAACTTTGACGTGTTAAAAGAAGCGTTAAAGTCCGGTCAAGATCAAGACTTTCGTTTCACTACGGTCGATCATCACATGATCGTACGTTTGTCAAATCATTAAATTGTAAGTCAAACCTTGGAAAAAGTGTATCAGATCGTCTTCAAAAAACGAGTTCGACTTCCAGATCACAACACGTTACCTTGTGGGTACCGCTCTCCAGTATAAAAAAGTTTTAAAAGAACAATACAAAGAAAGATCATTTTGAACAGAAACTTCCACCTAGAATGATGAATTCAACACAGAAACCATGGAATGGACGCATCACTAACTCCAAGTTCAATGAAGTCGAGTGCGATGCTGCACCATGCGTCCAGAGTGATGCTGTACCCTGCGATAAGAGCGATGCTGTACCTTGCGACAAGAGTGATACTTACCCTGCAACATTAACGCTGCAGCACGATCTTGCCATTCTACTATCGAAACTGATGCCGTCCGTGTGCCCATCCATAGATCTTATACATGCACTAACAAACCACTCTGCATACCGTAAGCTCATCGAGAATCACAAATCAAAGAAGAATACACGTTTCCTGTGGCTTTCCCTGGCTATTGCGATTTTGCCAGTCGATTCCAGATGTTCAAAATATGGCCCAAATATATAGAAGTACCAACTCCCAAAACTTTAGCGAAATCAGGATTTGTCTACTTGGGACGAGAAGACCGAGTACAGTGTTTCAGTTGTTGTGTGAAGATCCACGAATGGGAGTATAACGATTCCGCTCTCCTTGAACATGTTAGATATTCACCGTGCTGTAACTACCTTTACTTAGTGGGTCATGATTATTATCCACATGGATATTTTAGAAGAGAAGAGGATTCGTAGTTTACCTTTGACAATAAGCTTAGACGTTAATCAAAGAAAGTCAAGGAGAATCCATCTCATTTGTAGAAGGAATTCCTCGCGAAGACGATGGGATCATGTCTGACTCTAGTCAAACGCATCTCGTCATCTTCGATGACATTTTAGGAGAAGACGAAGAAGAAATATACTTTGGTTTACACGAAAAGGACATCATAGTAATGCCAGTATTATTATATTACTCACAATGTATTTCAACAAAGTAAAGCGCATTGCACCATCAGCTCAATGCTCATTATGTCGTGTTGTTTAAAGGCCCAAGAGATAAATCTCAAGTTAAAGTCTTGGCAAAACAATTAGGAACACTTTGGCTGAATTATGCTTATGATGATGCCACTCAGTTGCCATATGTGTATTAACTGATCGATTTAAAATCTATTATTCCAGACTACTTGAGATTTTGTAAGGATTTGTTTCACGCATGGTGTCGGTCCAGTCATTTACAAGTCGCCTTTTTCGTTTTCGTCTGTCTAATATATATATATATATATATATATATATATATATATATATATATATATATATATATATATATATATAAATACCAATCACTACTTTCCTTTCTGACTGTATTCAAAATGACTTCCTTTCAATCTCATCCTCCTGCTAAATTGATTCATGCAGAGTATACCATCAAAGACTCCTTCAAAAAAGAGAGGTACTACAGCTAAAACGCGCTCGTACACACGAATACCTCGATATGTGACCGTATCCCTTCCTCTACGCCTAGTCCTTCGTTAATGATAATGCCAGGGAAAACTAATATAAGACATTGATGAAAAATAAAATGGAAACCCATCTCTAAGGGGACTACTACCTCTTCTCCGTCGACGTCTTCTTCTATTGCTCTAGCTGCTGCTGCAGCAGCCAAAAAAGGTGGCAACTCCTAAGAAAAAATCACAAGACAAAACACGTACGCTACAAAGTTTACAGGATCTTTCCAACAAGAACTGGCACGATTTAGTCAATTGAGATCACCTCATTTTCCAGTGCTGCCTAAAGTCTAGTTGGTACGGAGTCCCGACAATCAGTGGAGACGAATTCCAGTATAAAAGAATAAGAAGACGTGTTGGATAAGATTCATTTCAGTTTCTGTGAACAACGATGTCATCCTTTCAAAGTTCACACCATCGTCGACGTCCAAAGAGACCTCCCCCCAAATAAGGAAGAACAACAAACCAAAAAGAAAAATGGCCATCCCTTCCCGTTCAGCGAAATATTGGGATGGCTTGTCAGTACTTACCAAAGCCAATGCTCAGATGCAAAAACAAATCATTCAAAAAGTACCAAAAGAAATCATCGATACGGTCTGTGAATATTGTTTGAACGTCTTGAAAGGAACGGTTCCTTTGGCCAAGGTACAGAAACAAAGATTAGGACGACATCGTCACCTTCTTCGACAAATGGTGAAAAAGAAACTTCCAGGAAGTCAAAAGAAAAAAGTACTCGTTTTTACCATGCTGATAGGACCGTTGTTAAAAGTCGTTGCTCTCTTGTTAGGATCGATTGCTGGATCACTTTTAGGAGGAGTGTTATGGTGAACATAAAAAGGAGAGACCTTTCTGGAAGGATATCACACCTGGATAATATGGAAGGACGAAAATTAAATTTGGTTCCTTGGAAACTGTGGATGGAACTCAACCGTTTGTACTAGCAACTGACACCGTACTTACCTCGTAATCCTAATCTCATAGAAGAATAACAATCGTTGATGCATCGAAAAGATTTGTCAGAACGGAAAAATCGCAAGGGTACGGACAATTATTGCAACGTATTCAACTGTTTCATCAGAGAGCTTTCGTCGAGATGGCTAAAACTATTCTGAGAGATTTTAAAAATGTCATGAAAATGGAAGAAAACTAAAGCAGCTCCAAAGATGATACAGACACAGCCACGATGATGGAAGAAGAGAAAGAAACAAGATAGATGTTTCAAACCCCCTCTGCTCAAACACCTTTTGCCCCTAGTGCGGCAGCCTTGTCGACACCTTACCCTACTTCGAGGCGAGAAGAAATGAAAGCCGGTGTTAAAAAGATGATCTCGCGACCCTCTAAAGCAGAAGAAAATAGGAAAGAAGGGAAGACAGAAGTGAAAAACAAAATCAAGATAAAAGCGAAAAAAGAACCAATGACTACTCCTACTCCTATTGCTCGTCGGATACGTCAAGGATCACAATCCAAAATACTACACGACCCTAAGCCGAGTATCGAACAGTGGGTGATTTATTGAGCAACAACAACATGGATACACGTTTGGACAGCATTTACTGCAATACTGCCCATGCATCTGGCTACGGGGGAATTAACAAATTGTATAGTGCAGCCAAAACTAAACTGAAAAGTTTATGTCTGCAAGATGTAAGACAATGGTTACAAGAACAATCGACGTACACGTTACACAAGCCCATTCGACGAAAATTGTCAAAAAGTCAAATTAAAGTAGCCATAATCGATCACCAATAGCAGATGTATCTCATTTAGCTTCTTACTGTCGAGGTTACAAATATTTGCTTTGTGTCACTGATGTGTTTTCAAAATCGACTCCAGCGACAAGGTGAATCCTGTGTTAAAAGGGTCTTTGGATTATAGCGTCTAACGGTAGATTTACATTAGGCCGCCATCTTTGTGGGTTTATAGCAACAAGGGAAATGCAATATTAAATATGTCCATAGGTTTGACATGTGGGTCTGTTTGACTGGAAATGTAACATTATGAGTCTGTTTGGCCTCTAATGGGAATTTAACATGAAGGCTATAATACTTGGTTTCAAATATGGCACTCTAAAACCACAAATGGCACTGTGGACCCAATCAAGAATTTAGATGGGAATGGAACTATGGACCCAAATGGGAATTTAACACAGGAATAGCATGTATGGGGCATAAGGGGAATTTAACATAGGAATGGCAATATGGCCTCTAACGGCAATTTAACATGGTTGGGCTCTCTAGCCTGGTACTATCAACATCTTTATTGATGTTTGAGTTAGAAGGGCTTAATAATAAAAAATGATTTAGAAAAAATTATGTTAACTGGCTTTGTGCGAAACTTTTGTAACCTTTTTTGCTCTCTCTCTCTCTAACCGTAAAGAAATCGTTATTTCGTAACACACTGTCTATTGAAGAAACAAATCTGCCTCATAAAAGCCTTAGCATTGCAACACAATTTCTACCAGTATATGTATCAAGCAAACAAACAGTGCTGCCGTTTTAGTGAAAGAATTACAATCTACGACTGCAAAAAAAAAAAAATTACGACTGCAAAAAAAAAAAATTACATTCAGTGACCTTGTGTAGTACGATTTTTTCTGTTTTTTCATGAATTCATTTAGAGTTGCAATAGTCTGTCCGTTTCCTAAATCCTGGCTGGCAAATTTTTAACATTTGTCGAGCAACTGAAGAAACCCATATCCGACTGAAGAAAATGCTGCAACATTACAAGAAATATTAAATTTATCACGCGATATTCTTGTTTAACAATGTCACAAAAAATGTACTCTGCTCTAAATGGCTTCTAGGGGAACAAAATTAATTCATAGTACTATAAACAAAACATATTTGTGACAAGTGAATAGATCTTGAGTAAAGTGGTCAGTGTACAAAATCTCGGTAAGAAAATTTTTAACATTTGTCACCCAAACTTAAAAAAAAACAAACAAAAAAAAAAACATTCTGACTGATGGTTGTGTTTGCAAACTTGCTGTCAGTACCATACGTATCAATATTTAGTGAGAATCTTAAAGTTAGGATAGCCAAAATTCTAAATCCGCCAGCTCTTGGGCTACAATACATGATTAAAGTCCATGTCGGATATATGTTTATGTTTGGGATTGTTAAAAGTAAGACAGTTCCATGTTCTTAAAGTGCCTGTGTTTATTCTTCTTTCCATCCTGTATTTCTCTTTTATTTCACTTCATGTATGATAATATTGCTAGGGTTGATTTGGGAATATAAGGGTGTTAAGGGTATGGTAGTTTTTTCAAAAGGGGATGGCAGGGAAATTTTAGAGGGGATAGGGAATTTACTTTATTTATAAGGGGATCAAAAGGTGGTAAGGGGATAGGAACAAAAAGGTGTGCTGAATAGTAAATGTGGGGTGTTGATAGTACATAACTGGGTGCTGAGTAATAGATCAATATTCATTGGTCAGTCAAAGTGTATGTTAAACCTATCGATGTTGTTAGCATTACGTTTTCCGTTAGAGGCCAGAGAGCCCCCCTCCCCTGATTAGCGCCTCCCCCCCCCCCCCTTCCGTTTATTCCCGTTTGACGCCATATTGCCATTCCCATGTTAAATTCCCCTTTTGCCTCATAGTGCTTTCCATGTTAAATTCCCGTTTGGGTCATCAGCTATACAATCTATGACATTATGACCAGGAATTGACACTGTGGCAAATGGATTCCAGGCTCTTACTTTGAATGTATCACCATTACTAATGACTCTAATTATTTGACTTTATATCAGAGTTTAAATTGCACTAACACTCATAACCGAATTTTTTTCAACTATTATGCCTAGTACCTATTCAGTGGAAGTATTAATAATAGTCACTTGTAGATATTTCTTTTTGTCCAGTTTTGCAACTTTTGCTAACTAAATTTCTCCAACATTTTCCTCAAATTGAAACTTTGCATTATCTTCCTTGATGATATTTCTGACAATACAGGGATTTTTTGTGAGAGGTACATACAACATAAACGACGAATATAATAACGTCTTAGTTTTATAGTTATACAGCTGGGAGTCGTTTAATTCTTAAAGAACAAGTTAAGAAATTTGGCTCATTGGAGGTAATCCTTAATTTTGTATCCGAGATAACAACAAGTGCAAGTTAAGTAGAGTGCAGGATATTATGACTGTATTTTAATCCTTGAGGGTTTCTTAATGTTCTATGAAAAGTCATAGATCCACGATTTTTCTCCCTTACGGAGTATATATCATTCTTGCAAAATGACGCCCTGAAAACTTCGCATCACCTGATAGCAAAGAAAGGGGAACATTAGCTGCTTGTGATTAGCCTCCACTCATTGGTCTAAAGTGAACTTAGAAATGGTAACTGGAAATAGTGCATGATTTTGACCAGCTCGAGCAGGAGAGTCCCTTCAGAACAAGCGAAGCACTTACCTGCTAAAAGCTTTCGTTTCAATTTCTCAGTTCCCAGGCTATGCATCGTTTTCAAGGTGGCATTTTGCAATAAAAGCCAATAAAATTGTTCAAAGTTCCAGAAAAATGTGAGTGCAACACATGTTTCAGAGAGAACTATATATGGATATGATTCAACCGTAGGGAAGCAAAGATAGTGGCTATCAGTCCTTGTCTTTATTATGTTGAGGAACGGTCCAGTAAAAAACGTCGACACTATCGAACGTCAGTCTCATGTGAAGTACGCATAGTGGATAAGACTGTGTTTCACATCTCTTTTTGCACCTATCAGATTTTTGACACTTTTGAAGAAATGGAAACTTACCATTCTATATCGAAAAAGTTCTGTAACTATGATGTTGTATTGTACTAAATTTATTTTCTTAAATTCTGTTAGGATCTACACTTTCATGAATATTTAATGAATGTTAATTTGATAACATTCACTCCAAAGTACTTATATAGGCATTGTTATACCCGTGAAGTACATGAAGACTTTTCGTTAAAAATGCATTAATCTTGCATTCAGTCTTCATTTCATTTGGGGCGGGTGGCCAAGTGGTTTAAGGCGCTCGCCTTTACCGATCACTGACATCTGACCTTCGTCTGCTTGGGTTCGAGTGACTCGGCCAAGGTGGGTATGTGAGAAAGCTTGGTCGGTGGTTCTTCCCGGGGTTTTCCAGGGTTCTTTCTCCACCAGATATACTGGACACCATGTATAGCCTATCATGTGCTGAAAAATGGTGTTAAACCCACAAAACCACAAACTTAAGTCTTCATTTACAGTAAACCTTCGAATTCTGACATTAAAATTCACCAACCTGAGCCTGCGGAAAAAGGTAGCACATGTACTGGAGAGAGTTAAGAAAATTTTAATTCACAATTTACCCTTCTCGCCTAATTTGAAATAGCAGATGGTAGTTACTTTTTTCTACAAACGCAGAACGTGCAGAAGTGATTCATAAATCAAATAAAATAAGACAAAAGGGAAAATAAATGGGCCGTATATTATATATTTATCATATATGTAATATATGTACCATGTCCTAGATAATTCATAATTTTATCCAGACAAACATAAAACCTATTATTACGATTGTGTAGGTATGTATTAGATCATACATGAGTGCTCATTTCAAATGAACGTTATTAAATGGATCGAATAATATTTTGAGCCTTGACGAGCATAAAATTAAAATTCTTTGATGAGGTTCATAAATTTCATTAAAAATGAGCACAAATAAAGGATTATATCTATCACATGACAAAACATACTGAATTTATTTGACGGAACTGCAGAATAATGTTGTGAAATGGCTTTGAAATACATTTCAGTGCCTCGATCGTTACGCCTTTGTCTTGCATCATGCAATGACGTCATGCGGTGCAATTAATAAATATGATATTCTCTGGTACCGGGCCTAAATTTGCAAGCCAATATTATAGGCCGGTATCTAGAAAAAGCTGTGTCTCCGGATCGGTTAGTCAGCGACGTCATTCGCACCACAGTGACGTCATTCTCGTAGCGGCTAGTTTGGAAACTTCCCTATGAACTACAGTGATCAGTTGGTTGCTTCACGTCGGCGCGGTGCTTCATGGGAAAAAGTAGGGAGATTCCGTAATTTCACACAATTGAGGATGATCGTTATCTGTAGTCTCACGAGCACTGGAAGTGCGACGCAGCCGTCAGCGAATGGATCATAGTGTTTGTGCTGTTATGGGGTTATGAGTTTTGGAGCCCCAAGTACTTTAAGCGAGACTACAGTATCAAGCAGTACAAATACTACAATTTATTTTATTATATATTCCTATTCGTAAAATAATAAATTGTACTTAAAAATTAATACGAATATTAAGATTGACCCATGAACCGAAAACTACCTACACATCTAATCGTTCCGGTTGTTTCTTTATCAACATTGATAAACCTGTCAATTGTTAGGTCCTTGATAAATGAAATATATTTCTCGTCGTTATGCTGTATTATTTTACCGCTTCATCTTGATCATTTTTTTTTTACAAGCGTCTTGATCAATTGATAACTGTCATAACCGGACAAGTTATAAATGAATGGGATGGTGTTTTGAGAATCCGAAATTTAAATATCATGATCACGCGCTTTGTTTCTAAATATCTTTTATTCACTGAATTGGCATGCATTTGTTGAGTTAAAATGTTTTGCATCACGCTCTGTGAACACCAAAGATTTGTCATTTTTCACCCTTAATTTGTCGTACACTATCTTTACTATCCTACCCAACCAGTTGTAAAACATATAAATGTAATCAGTACCACTGTAAACTATTGGTTTGTAATATTTATGAATTGACCTTAGGTAAAAACAAAACCCTGATGAAATGTGTTTAGATGTTCGCACTGTACTGTGTTTCTGTTGTTCTTCGGGAACATCTTGCCTTTGGCCAAGAGTCTTAGCTCTTGTAACGATATTACATTCAAAATAACAATACACAACATACAGAACTTTTAAATGATGCTGAGAACTTTTAAATGTTAAAATTGAGCATTGTTTTTATCGAGTTGTCTACACTATTACATACTCCTTTGTGTTCTAATAACTTCGCTGGCTTATAGAAAAATGAGATCATTTATAACAGTTATATATCTTCCCATCATGTTTGGACATATGTGATAAAACAATCAGTGTATCAGCAATCATAACGAAAATCAGTATTTTGCGGAAATTTCTGTACATTTAATCAGCCTGGAAAAGTACCGTCAAGCGTTTGCCATTTTATCATGAGTATCAAATGAAATAAAAAGGTGATTTCAGATAGCTAACGAGAGAGAGAGAGAGAGAGAGAGAGAGAGAGAGAGAGAGAGAGAGGGAGGGAGGGGATATGACCTTTATGCATGGTCGCCGAATACAATATCTTACGCGTAGTTTGAGTATAATTTATGACTACAATATTAAGCAGCACTGTATGTTGGAAGCGTAAAATTGTTTGTAGTTGCTTAAAAAAACTAAACCAAAACAGAATGCATGCATGATATAATCTTTATCTATAAGACTAGAATAAGCATGCATGCTAGAATTGGGTTGAAAAAATAAATGGCATACTGTTAAAGAGTATGTTTCATGGTATGTAAGTATGTATGCATCTATATTTGTATGTATGTATGTATGTATGTATTGGGTTTGCGGCACATCAGAACAATCCTGGCAATATAGCGCCGAGTAAGTTCCGAAATCGACTGTGTCATAACTTTGATTACTACACAAAATTGCTTTTGTTTTATAAACCGGATGATCAATTTAAGTCAAGAAGAGAGAGAGAGAGAGAGAGAGAGAGAGAGAGAGAGAGAGAGAGAGAGAGAGACTCCAGTGCACGACTGCAAAAAATCCCCCAGAAAAATCAGTCTGCGTATGTTCGCTATAATATATTTTAAACAATGCTGACTATACGATTATAAGTTACACCCCCCTCCCCCCCACACACACACAAACACACATAAGAAGAAAAAAAAAAAGAAAAAAAACCCCTCCTGATATAATCTCTTCAGTTAAGACGAATTTCTCTATGCAAGCATTTATGTTTGAGGCACATGCATGACTATATTCAATATAGTTTAGATCTGGTTTTTCTACAGAATGTTGTTAGTACTTTGGGAGCTTTATTCGCAACAGGGATATATATCCTTCGACTTTGACTTACATGATCCGTTTAGTTTTTACTTTGAAACTATTATTGTAATTAAGTTTCATGTGGGGAAAGCCATAAAGGTTCCGTCGTAATTCCCTGGCTATAAAATTATTATTCCGGCTTATGGCATAACGTAAAATAAATGACACCCTTCATAGCTAGAATCCTGAACACGGCAACGTATATGCAGAAAACCTACTGGATTCATGTCATTGATAAAGTTCACAGTAGACCCTATTCCTTCAAAAGTTCATCCAACGTCGCGTATAACACAAGGAGGAGAAAACGTGATATTGTTCATACAATATTCCATCATTACTGCTCGAGAGATTAGCACATAGTTGAAATATCTGTGTGAAAATATAAAAAAATTCATTGGATTTTCTTTTCTTATTTACTTGTGCTTGCAGCTTGGAATAAAAATTGTGCATATTTCATCCGATCATTATTCCTTTTTCCAAGTAAGATAAATCGCCTTATTGTGACGTTGGAAACAGCGCCTGACGTAAAAACAGTGCATGCATTGTGCTTTGAATTTCATTGAAATGAAATGAAAATGCAATATATATATATATATATATATATATATATATATATATATATATATAATAATAATAATAAAGCAACAAAAATGCCGATAAATGTGTGCACACACATATAGTTATATATATATATATATATATATATATATATATATATATATATATATATATATATATATATATATATATATATATATATATATACCACATACATTGAAAATAACATGCCTTTTAAAGTGTTGGTATAAAGCAATTTGATATACCAATACTGTTGGTATATCAAATCGTGATCCGCCCATGGCGCTTGAATACCCATATATAAACATGGTTTAAACAGTGGTTATTGCTTCTATACTCTCTAGATCAGTGCTAAATTTCCACTTATTACTCATTATCGACATAATAAAATAACGCGAAAAATATTAATAATCCCCGTTTTCTAAATGAATTAAACATGGTACACAATTTCACTGAAATCCCATCTGCTTTCCCTTCTCTCTCTCTCTCTCTCTCTCTCTCTCTCTCTCTCTCTCTCTCTCTCTCTCTCTCTCTCTCTCTCACTCTCATGCATAAGGGACACACATAGGTGGAAATCTATGGAGAGAGAGAGAAAAATAAAATTTGAGCTGGACGAAACCCTTGAATTTGAACTTACACCAAGTAACCTAGAAGAACCTGGGTCGTTGTAATGGTATGCTTACACTTTTCATGGGGTTTATCTTTCAGTGTTCACAATAAAAATTATACAAAGTTGCAATAGCCTGTCAAGACTGTACGGTACATTTCTTGGTTAGGAGGCACACACATACTGTAATCTATTTAATGCTTTGTTTTTGTTTTTTAAACCTATATTAGGGTTCTAAAAACATTATTTTTAATTATTACAATATCCGAAGGTCTCTCTCTCTCTCTCTCTCTCTCTCTCGCTCTCTCTCTCTCTCTAACTGTGTTGGCTGGTCAGGCAGAAGACTAATCGACTCACAGAGAAACATAGGGATGGACAATAAAAAAAAAATATCTTATGTTAAGTCTCTCCAAACCTCCACCCCACCTCTCTCTCTCTCTCTCTCTCTCTCTCTCTCTCTCTCTCTCTCTCTCTCTCTCTCTCTCTGTTGGTTGATCTGTCTCAGCATATCAGTTTATCAGTTTTACAACAGTCTCTCTCTCTCTCTCTCTCTCTCTCTCTCTCTCTCTCTCTCTCTCTCTCTCTCTCTCTGTGTGTTGGTTGATCTGTCTCAGCATATCAGTTTATCAGTTTTACAACAGTCTCTCTCTCTCTCTCTCTGGACCATCGTCGCAAGATACGTGTGAAAATCCGTGAAAAAACGAGCGTAGCGGATTGTCGCCTGTCATGCGATGATGTCTCTGGACCTGTGAATGATGGTAAAATTTACAGATAAACCGACCAACGGAAAAGGGTAAAGAGAGAGATGGAGGATACAAACAATCTTATGTTCGGTAGCAATGTTAATTAAAGCATAATTATGACTTAGATCTAATGTAAATAAATTTAAATGTTGAATTACCTCTTGTTGGCTCGTCATTTAGCTTAGTCTATATTCCACACTAGTTTAAATGTACTAGACGGTGACTGAATGGCTGCGCGTTCAGTGTTCAAGAAGCTAACAATGCTATGTTTGTAGTGCTCTACTTTCTTGACTTAAACCATCTTTCATGTTTAAATCATAAGTGTGTCTTATATTTATTTAATCAATATAAATGAAAATAGAAGCTAAATAAAATAAAAGAAGCAACTTATCAATTTGCAAAGAGAATTGTGAATAGCCGCAATAGTTACAGAACTATATTTTGTTGCG
Organism: Margaritifera margaritifera; assembly: GCA_029931535.1. Taxonomy (NCBI): domain Eukaryota; kingdom Metazoa; phylum Mollusca; class Bivalvia; order Unionida; family Margaritiferidae; genus Margaritifera; species Margaritifera margaritifera. Next base: position 549,831 of record JAQPZY010000952.1, read on the forward strand.
GACACACTGGGCAGGGATGTTAAGAGTTCACCTCGTCAATACACAGTTTCCTGTAGTCAATCTTAACTCCGTTGGAAATGCAAGTATGTGTATTTGTATGTGATATAAATAAAATATATGTATAGTATGTACGCTGTATCGTTGATATACCACTCGTTGTATAAATATTTCATTAAAAGGAAACGAGGCAAGCCTCGTTTCCTTTTAATGAAAAATTTATACATCTCGTGGTATATCAATGATACAGAGTACATACTATACATGTATTCTATATATATATATATATATATATATATATATATATATATATATATATAAACACACACACACACACACACACACAAGCTAACATTTTTATTCTGCTTTTTGTGATCATGACCAAGAACATCCCAATCATGCTGTTAAAACACATTAAGGATGTACGTAGTGTACGTAGTGAATGACACTTTTGACATCGGAGAACAACTTTTAAGCAGCTCAGGATATTATAACCCTTCCATAATTGTCAATCTAGAACTGATTACACCTTTTTGACTTGAAAGAAATAATCGAACGCGAATTTGGCCCTTCCAGTTGGCATCTCTGTCTGTCTGTCTATATGTCTGTCTCTCAAAACTGAATTGTCTGTTAGGGTTGTGATTGTGTGACTAAAAAAAAATTGTAAAAAATTGATATTCGGTCTTTTATTGAAACAACATACACAACTGGCGGTAACTTTCATACATACTTGTAATGGCAGTTCTGAATATGAAGTAATCAACTTTCGGCACAGAAGGTTATGGCCACTGCAATCGAACTCAAGTCTATACATCTCTCTCTCTCCCTCCCTCCACCCTCTCTCTCTCTCTCTCTCTCTTAAACACACGTAAACACCTATGCACATATGTACATACGTGAACAAATAGTGCATTTACTTTGTTTAATTTTGTGAAAATCATACAAAAGATTAGAGCACACGAGATTTTAAAAATCGGAACGGTATGAACGACTTTTAACTTTAATTTTTTTGTATTTATTTTATTTTGTAAAGTGTTTGCCAACATGCTTACGCTATATCATATTGTTCGAGAAAATATATTGTATGAGAGTTCTGGACAGTTGTTGAATTTAAATAGTAAGCCTTTTTTCGGCATAGGCTCGCACAAGTAATATAAAAAAAAAAATAAAAAAAAAAAAGTGGAATGCCAGCTACTTCACCTCAATTATACGGTTGAATTTAACTCACTCCCACCCCTCCATTGGATCACTTAGATCAAAACGAAAAGCTAGAGGCTCCGGAAGTAATTCAACCTGTCGGTATAGTGAATCGTCTCCACAGATTTAAGGTACAATAGTTTCACATGTATTGTAAGCTCACACCATTGGCACCGATTGTATATCATACTACCTCGACTCAGACTGAACAACCCAATCGACTGTCATATTTGAACGAATGAATCGACTTGCGAGTATAAACGTGCAATATATCTATCTATCTATCAATCTTTCTCTCTCTCTCCCTCTCTCTCTCTCTATATATATATATACATATATATATATATATACATATATATATATATATATATATATATATATATATATATATATATATATATATATGTTTAATTCGAAATTAAAATTAAAAAGAAAACACATACGCCGATAAATAGATAAAATAGACTGATTAAATAAAGTTACTGGTTTCATCGGTTAGATACTTTGTATCCCAATGGGCCTTAATACGATAGCATTATTTTAAAAATATATACAACTTTATGAAAAGAATTGATATGTTGTATACATATATATATATATATATATATATATATATAAATTATAAATATATAATTGTATGTATTACTGTTTGGTTCTATATTGTTATTTCACTATATATATATATATATATATATATATATATATATATATATATATAAATATATATATATATATATATATATATATATATATATATATATATATATAAAGCTCGGATAATAAGATTAGAACTGCAAGCTTCTCAATCTGAAATACAACAATTATTCCGTTAGTGCTATCGAACTTGCTTCCTACCACTGTAACTGCAACTCTATAATAGCAAATAAAGCGACGATATTTGGTTTTCGCTGCTCCGAGCTATCGTCACCGATATTTTTCAATCAGTCTGTCTGTGTTGTAGTATCCCTGAACTTTAAAACCACACATGCATAGTTAGTATAATTATTTAAATATAATGTAGTAAGGTAGTGATATAGTAAGTGACTAAATACAGTGCTGGAACTAATTTCTCAGTGATAAGTGCTTGATTTATTTTGCACAGAATTTTACCACGCAAAATAAATAAACAAATATCATGGTCTATAAATGTTTACATTAAAAGTAGACTATATTTCATATTGGGCTGCGGGAATTTGTTTCTGGTTCTGTTGTAACACACAGCGGAAATTTTTTACTGAATACAGCATTTATTGATTTTCTGTTGGAGTATCGAACACAGCTAGAACGTCTGGAATGTTTATTGATTTTCTGTTGTGCCATATACTGTTGTATCATTTATTTTCGTGGGGCTCAATTTTTCGTCTTTTGTAAAAAAAATACATTTTCGTGGGTATTTAAATTCGTGGTTTGGCCTGTCAAAGTTTGCATATTACTAAGTGTTAATTTCATGGTTTAATCTCTACAAATACCCAAAATAAAGGATAGAAAAGAATAAAACTACGCCGACGCAAACGGCGGTCACTTTAATGTTTAAAACAATACTACCACATGTTTGAGCACAAATCAAAGGCCTGACAGGTTCAATACTTACAAGTTTTTGTCCAAGTAAATAACATCAATGGAAGCTAACGCAGCCAAAAACACCAAAACAATACTACTGCCTATATGATCACAAATAAAACACATGTCAAGATCAGTCACTTACAACGTGTTTTCGCCTGAGTGCTTAACATAAAAGGAAGCCGACGCATCCAACAGCACTAAGTCAATTGGTTATTAAAGTACACCTGTATGATCTGTTACTTAAGCCACTGTCCATAAAGGTAACAAAACACGTGACCGACTGCCCCTTGCTCAATGCAATCAGCAGAGAGTGGCAATATTTGATGTGTTTAGAGCCCATCAATGTGAGAAGATGCTAACCAAATTGAAAGACAGTGGAATCACGCGTTTGTTTGTGCCTGCCTCATGTACAGACCAACTTCAACCACTAGACTTAACAATAAATAAAGAGTACAAAGAAGAATTAAAATCACACTTCCACAACTGGTATGTTAAACAGGTCATGGAGGCCATCACGACAAAAAGGAAGATGTTACTGGTGACGATCACTGATTGCAACCTCATTAATCAAGTCAATTCGGGCTAAATGGATAATTATAGCTCACGCGACAATGAGTGAAATATGGGACCTAATTATCAGTGAGAAAGCTGGACTTATTTAATTCTGCAATTTGGGGATTATTTACCTGACAAGCATTTGTTTGTACCTTGAGACTTGATTGACACGATGTTGATATAGTGGCTTTGTCCGAAAATCAGTGAAGTGTGAGCTTTAATACTCTGCTGTAATTAGTGTATATACATAGTGTTTCATAAATAATAGTGCTTCAAGCAATAGTTCTAATACTTTACAGGCTTGTTGTTCTTTTGGATTAAAAATGCATGGATAAAATGAAATGTGGCTTCAGGAGCATTTAAATTTTTCAACAACAGTTGTAGCCGAGTGAAGGCTCGATTTGAATAAGTATTAAATTTAATTTTCATATATTAGTATTTTTATTATTCTTTCTTTCTATTTCAGCATTACTAGTATTTGAATACCTTATACTTTTTCTCGTTTATCTCTATCCTTACTTATCTCACATATCGATTTAAGGCAGTGAGTGGAAATTACAGCTATTGGATACCTTATCGATGCATGTGCATTGAAACAATACAAAATGCTTTATATTTCTTTTTTCAAAGGGTTAAAATAAAACAAACACGTGTAAAAGCTAATATTTTATTACCAAATTACAGCATTGGCGTTGATTTATGAAATACTAGTAGGTTCCTTAATCTCCAGGAAGGACAGACAATAAGAAAATGGGGGGGGGGGGTCATCATCATACGTGGCTAATTTGTCGTTGGGTATTTAAATTCGTGGTTGGGGGCAACAACGAAATCCACGAAAATTGGTCCCCCACGAAGATTTCTGATACTACAGCATCTTATTTTGACTGCGATCTACTAAATTCACAATAAAGAACTTACAAAGTGGTCCAGAAAATAGATTGTATTTTTTTATAGAAAATATGAGTGGTCCAGGACTCGAGTACGTTTTGAGTGGTTATCAAACTGTCATTGCTGAAATATGTGGGTGAAACAAAGATCGTGCTATTTATTTATTTTAATTGGTCTAGGATTGTAAATTTGATAACTACTCGCTCCTCTTCTGTTTTCTATACATAAAAAGGTTTCAAAATGTTAAGCTTTAGTGCCGTTTTTTCTGATGAAGTAAAGTCACATCCGATGAAACATGCATGAGTTGAGATCTTATAGACGCATTTTTCTTACCTCCCGTGCGTACCGTATCAGATATGACTTTACTTCACAAGTAATGGTGGCGCCAAAGCTTTATATTCAGAAAAGTTCTTCAGAGATGACAAAAGAAAAGTGATTATCGGTTCGAGTCACAATCTTAGATTTTTTAAATTGGTACGTAAAAACGGAGATGTTCGTTTCAATTAGACAACCCACTGTGTCGTCTGCATTCTTGATCCCTCTCTTGCATAACAAAAAAGGACCCTCGCACGTTCCAATCGACATAGGCTCAAGATATGCATGACAAAGATTGGTGGCCGTGGAATAAGTAATCGCCTGTGCAAGGCCATTAGTTTCATTTGGGTTCTCCGGTTCCACCCGCATCAAAGAGGATCTCACAGCAACATGTCGGGCTGTCTACTTATCATTGGTGTATATTTTGTTACATATACACGGTATGTGACTTTCATTGAGAAAAGTACAAGCAAAATCATCAAATGTGCAAATGTAAGTACACACTATAATCTCTGAATATTCCTAATACATGAATATGTGCAATTTTGCCTGTTATCTTTAGTCTTTGTACATTTTTACCTGTTCAATCTCATGCATTGTGTTTTGTTTCTGATATTATTTTTGTTTTGTATTTGTCCCGTTTTTAGTAATAAATAAGTCTCTAATGTGATTGCTTGATCATTAATAAATTCCATGAGATCTTAGAGATACTTTCGATCACATTGTAAATGGTTCCGTCCACCCCATTTGCCCCATCTTCCGGTTTTGGTTTCTATTGCTAAAAAGTGGTTTTTATGACGGCTAGTCAAATTGGTAGTACGGTAATGAGAGAGCCAATAAAGCAGCCAAAGCTGTCCTGCAGTCATCCGTTTCTGAATAGAAGATTCATGGTGACCACAAATAGATCACATAAAATCTGCAAACCTTTGATCCAAAATAACAAAATTAAAATTAAAGCACTACAAATTTAGCGTCGAGCGAAAATCCATTTTAAAGAACAGAAAGCGAGTTCACATTCTCAATAACATTTAACTTTACATGCAATTTAGTATTATCTTTATATACTTTAATACCGAAGTCTACATGCAATTCATATATATAGCTCGACAAACTCCCTATGTCGTGGACGTATACTCATGAATACTAATTTGGACCCGTGTCATTTACAAATGGGTAAAATTTTGAAGTATGGGTTCTCTCTCTCTCTTTCTCTCTCTCTCTCTCTCAAAACATTAGCCATTATTACATCTTTAGTCAAAGTAATGGATATCATTTACACACACACACACACACACACACACACACACACACACACACACACAAAACAACTAATCATTATTATGTCTTCAGTCAAATTATTGGATCAAATGCGTATTGAATGCACAACACAAAGACACATGGTAAATGTTTGTTTTACTCGTCTACCCTTCTGCCCCTAGGAGAGATCATAGTACCACCGCTATGAATATTGCAAACCACGCCCACAACATGACATATTTGTAAATCTATAACCACCAAGATCTTATTTTTCCAATTTATTGCCTAAAAGCGCTTAGAAATTTTAACAAAATGTAAAGAAATTGCACAAATTTCAAAAAGAAAAAAATAAAGTACAAACCGCAATATTGACATATCCGACTCAAGTCCGTACAGTAAAAAATCTGCAATTTGCGGAAACCTCCTCAGGTTTGGTCACCCTAATCAGTCCATAATCAAGATCTTAATTTTTCCTATGTATTGCCAAAAATGGCTTAGAAAATTCTATACAATGTAAAAAAAAAAAAATTGCACAAATTTATAAATAAAAAAAAACAAAAAAAACCCCAAAAAACAAAAAAAAAAACAGTTGTCAAATCCTCCGCACATACGCACAGTGACAACTCTGCAATTTGCAGAAACATCCGCAGGTTTTGTCACCCTAATGAGTCTATTAAAACATCACCAGGTTAGGTCACCCTAATGAGTCTATAGAAACATCCGCAGGTTTTGTCACCCTAATGAGTCTATTAAAACATCAGCAGGTTAGGTCGCCCTAATGAGTCTATTGAAACATCCGCAGGTTTGGTCACCCTAATGAGTTCATAAGGCGACTTGAAGTACTATATTAATCGGCATGTTTTTATCTACATGGGAAAATATGTAGAATGATAACTCCACAAGGATATTGTCATTATTTTTTATTAATTGCGGTTATTGTATGGCCAACCATGAAAGAGTGTGAGAGAAATATCATTTAAGCTAAATATTTATTTATATTGCTAAGCGTGTAAGGGTGTGAGAAAAATATAATTTGATGTATTCAAATGTTCTGTGTGTGTGTGTGTGTGTGTGTGTGTGTGTGTGTGTGTGTGTATAAAATTATCTTCATGTAAAAGGGTTATGCAATATGCAGATGTCATTGTGTGAAATGCAAAGACTGTGCTTGGATTTGTTTCAGTTTTTCAGTTTACATTTTTTTCATATTTTCAGAATTGTTCTTTTAAGAGGAATGTTTTACACCTTTTGGATTTACCGTAAAGATGTTGAGGCATACAGTAAGAATGGCTAAACGCCAAATGTATAGCCTCATTAAGTATGGAATAATAAAAAATAAATCAATAAGTAAATAACTCAACCAGTCTTTGACTATATAGGAAGAAGAAAATGTTGCCAAAGAAATCAGCTACATACACTGTATATGTATTCTAGAGGTAATGAACGCAATATTGGTTTTTAAAGAGGAGCTGGGGAGGGGAGTACTCACTATATAAGTGGTGGTATGGATGTTTTGACAGAAGGGACTAGGGGTTCAAGATCTGTCTGAAACGGGGTTATATTTTACAACCAAAACTTCCGGATGGGAGTTCCTTTCTCTGTATCACGCACGGGGTAAACATTAATAGTAGAACGTCCTTTTACAACGTAAATTAAAGCCAGAAGCGAAATACATAAGACAAACGGAGGTTAAGACACTTATGGTGACAACATTAATTCCCCTATTCAATTTCCAAGCTGTTCTTATTGCCTTTGTTCCCACCTAACTAACACGAGGTATTCAAAATGATAGTGTCTTTCCGTAAATGGGGGAGGGGTTAAACATGTCTGGAACGGGGTAACGGTTCAAAACCTGGAACGGATCCCGCTACCATTTTTTCAATATTTCCATTTCCGCCTCTCCCTCCGTATGCAAATGAGACATATAGGGTTGACGTTGCTGGAGACTTCCCGCAGGCGTGTTATGCAAAATAACGTTACGCCCACACAGACACACCTTTGCGAATTCCCTTTATTGTGCTCAAGTAAGAAAAAGTGGACTGGTAATTATCTTATCTCTTCCCGTAAAGTACTTTGAGCTATCATTTAAAATACAGCAAGTTGTTGAAGAATATTCAGTAAAAACATCAAGAAAAAATTTGAATTGTTTAGCAAAACAATATACAAAAATCAGGTTCCATTACCAAGATTGATTGATATCTTTATTTCCTCTATTTATAACGAAGAATACAATGAACCGTATAAAGAATCGATCAATTTAGTAAAAACAAAAAGAAAAAAACAACAAATAATAACACGTGCGTTTGGACGGAGAGCGCGATATTATAAAATCCCAAGATGCAGTCTAAAGTCAGTAATTCTTCTAACCATGAGATTCCAAGAACAATTGCTAAACGTTCCTAAGGATATGATGCCTGGTGCAAAAATTGACAACCAGGGCACAGTAATAATCAATATGGCGACATCGAAAGAGATCGTGGTTTTCAATGTTGGAGGTAAAAAGTTCGAAACGTATTGTTCTACGCTTCTTGCTCAACCAAACACCAAATTGGCGGATGAGGAATTCATCAAAAGTCACTTCAGAAAGAAACAAGGGGATTACTTTTTTGACAAGGACCCAGACATTTATCGGGTAATGTAGATTACTTTTGCTTTGAGAGTCCAAAAATTGCTTTTAATGTTATTCAGGTTCTGCACGTAGATTAAGTTTAGAAATTAATGCATATTATTGGTAGATTTAGTTCACAGCATTCATTTCATGTATGTCGATCATTGACATACATCTGTAAAACCAAAGGGAAGAACGCCTGTATATGACAAGAAGGAATATTTACTATAGACGGAATATACTACATACATGTCACAAAAGAGTCATACCAATTATAATACTTTTACCTATGGCGAATTAAAATGCACAATATCATTGTTTTCTACAACACACTATGTAGTCAAAATAAAATAATGGTTTACATTTCCGCAAAATGTAAATAAGCTATTTTAAACATTACTTTGCTACTGAATTAGGCATATTTCAATAAATATCAATAGGCTGCGTATATTTCTTTTCGCTGATTTGGTTTACATTAGGAAACATTATTTATCTTTGTATTTCTTTCTTTTGACGTTTCAGTGTTGAATTATTGTAATTTATGTTGTTTCCTTTCATACACAAATTATGATTTGTTTGCAGCGGTAATGTACACGTGTATAGGTTTCAGTTACAGATCGATCATTAGGAACAGATCAATCCACCTATCGGGGATGGGGACTCAAAATAGACCTGATGTGCACTCACCGAGGTCGTAAGAGGCGACTAATGGAGAAAACGTTTTTGCTCTTTTATGTGTCTCATGATGATGTGAACGCTGAGAAGGTCTTGGACATTGTAAAATTAAAGACTTAGGTTTCTGTATGAAAGAAAAATGATTTTACCATTTTATGCCTTTATCTTTGTTTTGTATGCTTTTTTGATGATGTCCATTCCTGCCCAGCACTGTTGATCGTCCTTTGATTTCGAAGATGACCACGATATTACTAATTGGTTTGGTTTCTCTGAACACGTGAGTGGTTGATCAGGCCAATTTATACTCTGAAGTGTCTGTGACACACTGGACAGGAGTTGCCGCTTGGGGTTGCTTGATCAATAGAGGACGTGTTGCAGTTCCGAGATTCACGTTGTTCGCTTTTCTGCACTGCCTCTGCAAATCTCCTCAGCTCTCAGTATGTCGCTCCAGTGTGGATGAGACTGCGACACGTGGAAAGATCCCGTGCGAGACCTCAGGGTGACTTGAGGGAGTCTTTGAAGCGCTTCTTCAGACCTTCCTGAGATCGCTATACCTGCTTCAGCTTGCCGTAGAAAATCTTCTTCGGTAGCCGCTCGTCTGACAGTCTGGTGACGTGGCCTGTTCATCTCATCTGTGATTTAATAAGCAGGGTGTGGATGCTTGGAATGCCTGCCCATGTGAGAACCTCAGTGTCTGTGACTTTGTCATTCCATCTTATCCTCGTCAGTTTCCTCAGGCAGCCAATGTAAAAATGGTTCAGCTTCTTGGCATGGCGTCTGTACACCGTCCAATTTCGCATGTATACAGAACTATAGAATCAGGATTGTGCTAATGTACCGTTAAACACTATAAATACATAGATGCATTCTTTGGTTAAAAAATGAAAAAAAAATCAGTCAACAAGATGCATGGTTTAAAAAAATAAGGTAAAAGAAGGAGTATTGTAACTGTTTGCATAGATAATTTGTCTTTGTATGAAGAATTAAAAATTAAGATTCGTTCTTTATATTTAAAAGGAAAATACAAAACCTGCCTTCCCCGGAAACATAAAACACTGGTCATGACAAACTGTACTATTCGCACTGTACGGAAACTGGTTGATGGTAAATTGCCAATGGTTACATATTTATAGCTAAGTTGAATAAAAGAGGGATTTTGCTTGACTTGGTAATATTTGTGATGATACAATGTTTTAAAATGTCATTTTCTAGTGGAGTGTCAGCAATTCTAACTTCAGGGATGGTCTGCACATGCTGGTTAATGTCATGCATATACTGTGCTTTTGAGATTCAGAGCTGTAATGAAACTTGATTGTTTCAGTCCTGAATTTGTCAGTTCCGTTGACAAACACACTGGTTGAATTTTAAAACTGTGCCAGTTTGGGATATTGTTTGCTGTAACTGCTTAACATCTTTCCTTCATTGATTCAAGCCATTGATAATTATCAATCTAATGTGACTGAAAATTTCTCTGTCTCAGTGGTGTCATATTTGACATGTTTTGCTGCAACAGAGTCTAGGTTATGTATCTTTGAAGAAATAGTTACCTCTGAGTCAGTGACAGCCTTACGTTTTATCCCTCGCCTTTCAAGTGAATGTTTCTTCTCCGAATTTTCCCTGTAACCTTCCTTGCGAAAATAAGTAATTTTATCCACATAATAAAGATGACCTCGCTCGTCAACTACTTCTAAAGTTGTCATTACATACATTTTGCGGTTTAAATATAAACACAGACAGCTCCTTAATCAGCGTAATCGCTTCGCTTCGAACGGAATATCGGACGTGGAAGCTGATCCTCTGTATAATCAATTAAAAATGAAAGAATCATTACTATAATTTAATCAGTTGATAAAGGAAACCGACATTAATGTCGGTAAAGCCCTTTCAATAATTTAATTGCATTGACTCACTGGATTGAAATCAAAGGGTGATGGACTCGTGAGTATATGGGTTGAGTAAACACAGTATAACAAAATCGTTTAAAACACTGCTAATTAATCATAACGGATTTGTTTTGTTTTAAGTGTTTTTATAGACTATTAATTCGGTCGCTTAGCCCAATATGCATTCAAGCGGTTGTAGAACGTGTACACATGTGACAGTTATCAATGACCACTTACTGTAGTATCACAGGATATCAATGAATAAATGGAGAGAGGTAGATTCAAGCATTCAGTATGCCCAGGGGGCATGAATGGACAGATAAAGGGAGATAAAGTGATTAAAGCGTGAAAATTAGCACTTGCCAGACTTGTTTTAAAATAGGAAATACGCACGTGTCCCAGACAAGCGTCTTGCAAAATTGTACTTGTCCAGCTTAGAAAATGAATAGTTTGGGAAGTCGGGCTATGGGATTTGATCAGCCCTCGACATATTTGTGTGTCGCTAATTTTTAAATTTCTGGGAGACCCGCAAGATTGCTGAAAGTGTTATCTGCAGCTTAACATTTACAGACGTACCGTATCAATACAATGGTTGTTGAAACAATTACTCGTTATGAAAAGCTGTCTTAAGTTAGCATTCTATCTAGATGATTCATTAATGAAAGGTCCTCAGACAACATACTATCGGATCGAAAAGCATTATAAATCTGATGACCATAGGTGAACGCTACTTATGATAAAACTCGGTACTATTTCCGTGTAAATGATTTTGTTTTGTAAATGCAACTTCAAATTGATGGCATACTTAGTATAGGTCTTAATGATCGATAATAAATACTGCAATTAGAATTTAGAAGGACAAAATGTGCTTAACTGAATTATAACAAAATGCAGCTTTATACAAACAACGTTCTTGCTATCTAATACACTTTTACTACTAATGAATAGGTAGTCTTAAATTATCTGCGGACGGGACAGCTGCATCTTCCGTCCAACATCTGCGGTCCTGCGATCAAGGAAGAGCTAGAATACTGGGGACTTAGCTATCAACTGATAGAGCGATGTTGCTGGATCAACTACAATTCCTCGAATTCTACCTTGAAGGTCCTGACTCAGCTGGAAAGGGACCGGAAGGGATCCTTGTATAAGGATCTCCAAGAAATCGGGAAAAAACAGACCAGTAGGTGGAAGCACACCAAATCATGGTTGTGGGCTTTTCTGAATGACTCAACATTTTCCAAGGGTTCAAAGGTAAGACTTTGTGTTCACGCCCGATTGATAAGAGACCAAAACAACACAAAGACACGTGTGTCGAGGAACTTGCAAAACAGTCATTCACAAGAACATACATTACAATAGAATAAACTCTTATTCATCATCGTTGTCTTCGGCATCACCATCATCATCATCATCATCATCATGATAATAATAATATTATTATTATTATTATTATTATTATTATTATTATTATTATTTTATTTTCATAAATGATAAAGGTAAACTTTTTAATATAAAAAAATTTAAAATCGTATCGTATCATCAATTAATATTGATCATCACCAGCAATATTTCTCAAATGTTGATCAATAAAAAAAAATTTAAAAGAAAATAATAATAATTATTGTTATTGTTATTATTATTATTATTATTATTATTATTATTATTATTCATGTCCTTGTTGTTGATGATACTTTAAGGATAAATGTGTATTTTACTATGGTATAGTCTCTCTCTCTATCTTGTGTACTTTTATGCACACATTTTTCTAGGCCTTTTGCAAGCTAGACTTGAACACCTGCCCGACTTTCAACTTCACACCTTTGTTTATACAAAAAATTAATCTTGTTTAAAGACAATGAAGCTTAAACTGCGGGGCCGGAAGACAGTTCCTCTCTTATCAAATCCTACTAGTGCCACTAACATTTTATGGCAGCAAACACAATCTTTATATTGAGAATACACAGGAAATGAATCAATAAATGAACCAATCAACTTTCTAAATAATATTGATAAAAATAAATTTTTCTGTAAATATTTGAAATCACGATTATTTTATCTTCATCAATAATGAAATGTGTAAGATTGAAACTGGGACTTGAATTATAGTCCCAGGTTAAAATGAAAAACAGCAACAACAACAACAAGCAAACATTCAGTCGATTTAATTCAACTAAATGTGAGGCAGTTAACAAGGTACAGTATACTGAAATGCACTCTAAGAATGTTTTAAAATGTTCTGACAATTCATAGGAAAATATTTTCAGCACAATAAAATCATATTTTGAAAAATGAAAAATAAAACAATACTTACCCTGCCTTACAAGATCAGTAGGCGTCAGTAACGTGCTTAGCGAGAAATAATATTTGATCATACAGAGTGTGGGGAGGCTGTGACTTGAACATTGATAAGCTGCGTCAACTTTCATATCATTACCGCCCTTCATAGCCTTTATATCGTACAGTGTCGTTGAGTAGTATAGTGATATATATATATATATATATATATATATATATTACGGAATTTTAATGAGACTGTAACTGTACACTACATCCCTCTCCGCCATATTTGATACCGGCACTCCTTGGCTTGGAAGATGTAGGGACAGTTACTAAGTTGGCGGAGCTTATCACGGCGCGCAGGAACTATTAATTGATCGTCTCGAGTCTGGGACTTCCATACTACATGCATGTTAGTCCCAGTCTCGGTTTTATCTCCGCTAATTTGTGATCTAATATAACCTTGAGGACAAGATTGAAGAATTGTACACTTGCTTTGAGTGGCGAGACATGGAGATTTATTGCATAAGAATCAACATTTTACGTTCAGCCAGGTTCGTCCAATACTGTTATGTACAAATTGAATGGATTATTAGATGAGAAGGCAGTAATATGGTATATGATTGGGTACTTTTTGGGACCCCATGAGACAAGCCCTTATCCAAAATTATATATTGCTATACCCACCAAAACCACACCATGATGCCATCGTTCCGACGAAGATTCAATTTAATTACGGATCCAGAGGGTCTTTTTCTTCCCACTCATTACTCCTATTGCAACTGTAGCACTGGTTTTCACTGCACACACCGACATCAAGACGAGCACTTTTTGCAAGGTGCCAGTCTGATTCATCACTTTTTCAATTGATCACACGAGTAAAATCGCATCCATTTATATGAACTATTGGAACAACATTAAAGGCTCCTTTATTAGCCGTTCACCCAAGTACAGAACAATGATATATAGCCTGGGGACATTCTGGAACTCTTATGATGTAGAAGGTTGGGAATCCAATAACTTTAATATAGTGAGAGGATATGTGTAACCTCGACCTGCTGCTCAAACTCGACCATGTCAAAATGTTGTACATAAATAGATAAACTTCATACCTCTTTTCAAACATGAGATTAAACAGGTACACACACACACACACACACACACACACACACACACAGACAGACAGACAAACAAACACACACACACACACACACATATATATATATATATATATATATATATATATATATATATATATATATATATATATATATATATATATATATATATATATATACATTTCTGCACTGCAACCGGTTCAATAATCAGGTTGGGATCCCCTTTCCCATTTCAAACAGCGTTTCTGCGCTGATCCACAAAGCTCTATAGGGGTGCGCCGACTGAGTTGATCAGACATCCCGGAACCGATTAGCTTTTCCATCGCTCCTCTCTCTTCCGCCAAATCCAATGGAAGGCTTCCTCTGCCTGTTTGCCAACCTTGGTAACTAAATTCCTGCGGTTAGGTCCTGAAATCGCGATGACTCGCAAGGCACGACAAAAGATCTGTACTGCAAAGCCACGGCATCCTATTTCTACCTGTAGATTCCAGGTCTTCCATCGATTTTGCTGGCTTTCATGAATGAGTGGCTGATATTTGGCCAATTTCCCCCCATGGAAAATTATGATCTAGTTTTGCATCCCAGTACTAGAGCGTACATTTTTGATATCTGATTGAGTTAACACTATACAGCTTTGAAATATGCACATTTTGTTTTGCTGTATGACAGATTTTATTCTAGAGTTGAAAAGGTTCTTACATTAGTTTACAGCTACTGCAAAGTAGAAACGTGACACAGAGGTGATTATCTTTAATTTTGGGGAAATATTCTCATCAATCATCGATAAACGTCTCAGGTATTTATGTCTTCCACTTCTCTTTCGGTATAACATATCTTGTACAATCCTTAGAAAGACGGCAGTCCCAATTATTTCAACACCATCGAATTGTATGCAGATAAAGTTAAAAAGAAAGAAAGGAAAGAACGAATGAAGGATGAATCAAATTGCGGTGATTCTATAATAGCATTTACTGTTCCATAGGAACCTGGCGTTACTAAAATACTAGCTCTGTTTGTAGAGCGTTGGAATTTCATACTTTGGGCGGAGGGGTTGCTTTTTTTATTCCGCCCAAATCCGGTGTTTGTATTGTCTATATCCTAATTTGTTGATTCTGGTGTAGAATAGATGTGTTCTTAATTTTTATTTCTTACATACCTTTTCATTTTTGTGAATTACAAGTATCAATTACTGAAAGATAATAAAAGATTTAGTGACTATTTTCTTCGTAAAATGGTTGGTTGATTTTAACCGCACCATTAACAGATTATTGGCTGTATCATATCTAGAACATGGGAGCTAAGTACCTTTCCCAATGACAAACTGAAGAAGCCAGCTTGAGCTGGCCTGGATGGGTAAAGTTCATGTAGCATGATTCGTGAATAAAAACATTCCAAATATTTCATTGAGAAATAAGTTCGGTTATAATGGTTAGTGTACAACCTGTATGCATGTATCAAAGTGCATCATTAGAACACACCCTCACAAATATTTCGATCTGGTGTCCTAAAATACCGTAATATAAAACCGACCAGATTGTGTTAATGTAATTATAATTTTACGAGGCAATTTTAGTATTTTTTATTATTATTTTGCGTTTCTAAGAGACCATTAAAGTTACAAAAAATCAGTAATGTAAACTTTTCCAGATTTATTGTATTATGATATGCGAGTACTTTTCTAAATCAGGATTGCAGAAGAAATACTGGCTCTTTTAGATTTGCAAGTTTGCACTTGGGCAAATTGACAACCAAGTATCGGAAAAGTGTTCCTCACGCAAGGCAAGAAACCAACTCTTACAGAGATATTCCTCATTCGGCTACCGAATTCTCAAGTACACAAAGACAAAGACATCGCCATATGCTTTGTTGTGGGTTATATACGACATATGTAATTTAGTTCTTTTGAAGGTCATTTTAACTCGTGCTTTTGTTCAGGTTTCGCTGGATGTAGTTCTCTCATAGACTTAAGTTGACATTGTTTGGTTCCATAAATCCAGTTTACCCTGTTTTCGATAACTCTACTTCTGCACTATGCTCCTTAGATTTGGTGCCTTTCCTTAGAATTTTGCAACTCTGTCATTGTGTTGTGAGTAATGTTAATAGTAGCTGCTTGATTCATGTTCACAATCCTTTTCAGCTCGAGTATGTATACGGCTAAAACTTGTGTCTCAGCAAAACTTTACTCGTGACATATTTGAGGTCGACTTTTTGTGTGTGACCTATAATGACTACCTTGCTTTAAAGACGAAACGCATCGAAGCTCTCTTGTAACAGAGTACACAGACTTCCCGTTCTTCGATTTACTTGACAGATCTTCGTCAACACAGTCTTGGATTCCCATTAGAATATTTACTGTCTTGTTCTGAACGTGATTTCTATAGATACGATACAAACATGGAAATGTGGTTTTGTGATCATTATGGCTATATGTTTTCTTAGCTCAAAATCATAGTGTCCATCAATGGCAAAATGACACTGTACTAGATAATTCAAAGTCTATTCTAACTTCTCAACGTTGTCAACCTTGTCAATACGTTCATGTTTAACATCTTTTGGTATTTGTATATGAAGAGGAAGGAGCTGGCCATAATCCTCCCTCTTCATTTCTTAGTTTATTTTTAAGTGAGCGGGACTTAATAAAAAATATTGATTTAGAAAAAAAATGATGTCAGTTGTTATTTGTTTTTATACAAAATACATTTTTTTGACAAACGTTTTCACTTTCTCACTTTCTCTCTCTCTCTCTCTCTCTCGATCTTTTTCTTTGACTTTCTAATGGAAAAGTGGGAATGTTTTTTTTTTCTTTAGCTCCGCGTGATTCCACTTGATCTGTATTATATCCTCACTGTGTACTATACATAGGGATGTTTTCCTTCACGTCCACGTCTCAACATTGAGGGATGTTTTCCTTCACGTTCGCGCTTAGAATATGTGAAGCGGTTCGTTCGCCAGTCTTGCCATCCATCGACTTTGTATTAGGAGAGGGTGGAACATTTCCTGGGCCGTGTAGAGGAGATGATCTTACATCTGAATAAGAGATTGTCCAAAACAAGCCAAATTTATTTTTGGATTGGTTAAAAACTCCGGACAGAGGTTATGAAGGAAGCAATGAAGACAGAAAAGAGAGTACCGCAATATAAGAGAATAGGATAAAACTGGAACAGCAACAGCAGTAGCTGCATGAAGCCAGAGATGAGCAGTGGCAGCTTTTCCAGCAGTGGAGGGAGGAACAAGAACGGCAGCAGCAGCCGGAAGAGGAGGAGCAGGAACTCCTCATCATAAGAAACGAGGACTGGGAAAGTGAAGCTAATCAGCCGCACTTTAAGCTGTTCGTGCCCATCATTCCTTGGGGTGGAGACAGATGGAGCCAGAGACGTGCTGCCTCTAGAACCCGGCCAAGGAGATGCGGCTACTAAAAGAGTGCGGCAAAAAAAAAAAAATCCAGCCCTTCTCAGGGCTAAAACCTACGGCCCTTTTCAGAGTCAATCGGGTGTCTAATAAACAGAGATACTACTTAAACAATTGCGAAAATATTGTGTTTTATAGTTGTATGTATTTATATGTCATGTACAACTAAAACGTAAACCTCATTGGATCTTTGAATGTAATGCAAGCACTCCTACTCTCTTGTGTGTGATAGTATATTTGTCCTACCCTTTTCATGATTGTTTTGTGTGTATGTGTGAGCACTCATACCTTTTTCAGGGGTTATAGTATGTATATGTATGTGTAAGCATTTCTATCCTTTTCGTTGGCTAGTAAGTGTTGTGTAAGTCAGACAAAACGGCCTGTTGGTTAGTAGGCGTGAGTGCTGGTCAGTTAAAAAGGCGTGTTAGTTAGTAAATGTAGGTGTTGGTCATTAGATGAATGGGTGTTGGTCAGTCAAACAGCGTGTTGGTTAGTATGTGCGGGTGTTGGTAGGTAGCTGTGGGTATTGGTCAGTAGGTAGTATGGGTGCTAGTCAATCAGACTGTATGTTAGTCAGTTAAAGTGTATGTGAAACCTATGGCCATTTTTAACATTATCTTTTCCCTTGACCATAAAGTACCATTTTATCTATCTAAAACAAAAACAATTTAAGGGGGTCAAGGCGAAATGTAATGTTAATTTCATGATGTTAAATTCCCCTTGATCCGAGACTACCACTCAAATGTTAAACCTATGGACATTTTAACAAAGGAATTCCCATTTACCCCAGACTGACATACTTTGAAGATGACGACCGTAATGTTAGTTCCCATTGACCTCAGACAGGCCTACCTGGCCCAGGGTATCCCCCTGTACTAGTTGTACCTATGGCATAATTGACATTAAAAGAGGTTTCCAACATATTTTATCTTAATCGTATATTTTACAGATACATTTCAGCGATTCCCAGTGTTGTTATTTCTATTGATTTTTTTCCAGGAGTTTTATATTTGTCCATTTAAAGAAACAAATGTCAATATAAGTGTTCAACATAACCCGGTGTCTCACTTGCGTTCTTGCATGGATGTATCACCACTACATCTGAATTGCAGAACTTTAAAACAAAACTGTAACTTTGCTGACAACAATGTAGTCGCTACTGGAAAAGGTGATTACCATGTCCAAACATGCTACTGTAGGTGAGATACATCATATAATTCATTTTCATGATGCAATATCGCGCTTCAATATGTCACATTTGTGCTATTATTAAGAGACATGTTTGTTACACATTCGTGGCTTGTGGTATAATATGGCTGTTGATTTGTCAGGTTTCTCTTCAGTGGCAATAGTATCTGGAGTCTTTGACGGAACATGAATGTCTGGAAGCCTTGTTATCTCTGTCTTCACTCTAACAACATTTCTTACCAAAGCTTTTCTGAAGTATTTGGACGTGTTCTCCAAGGTGGGGGTGGGGGGTGAAGGGGCAGTCCAGTTTGTACGTCCTTTGGTGAATACCTGGTTGAATCACGGCTCTCCTTTGGAATTTACTGCTGCTCTTTGTCTACGTTCTGATTATGCTCGATGATAGCAAGCCGTGTCTTTCTTGCCATGCTTTTTGTAAGAGAAGTGCTGTCGTTTAGGTGTACTTTGTCAGCTTGGAAGAAAACACTTCCAAGTTACCAATTTGGCAAAACAAGCTGAACTTGTTCAAATCTTTCAAAAATCGCTTATTTAGAACAACTTTCACAATTTATTGTTATCAGCACAAGATAATATGTCAAATGTAAAATATTCATTTCAAGCTTTTTCCGTTTGATTAATTTCAATTATTTCTGTAAAAGGTCATCTGCTCTCTATATCGGATGGTTGTCGCTTCGTCAGTGAAAACCTGGTCCCCCATAATCTGAAATAAAACAATATTGACGAGACGTGTACATGATTGTATTACATGTAGTGGTATTCACTACATTATGGCTCAGGATACATGATAGTATCACGAGTTCAAAAGGTTATATTAGATGTCTATTTTCCATCTAAGTATACAGTGGAAGTGTTATCAGTACTGTTTGGCAGCTATCCTATGCAGATACATTGTCTTACAAGAAAAATATTACCTTTAACCTTATGACGTATACAGTGTAGGTATTATCAGTACAGTTTTGTCAGCTATCCTATACAGATACATGTTGTTGAAACATTCCACCTGACCGTAAAACACTGCACCTAAATTATTTACAATTCTCTGCAAAATACAAATGAGCCTGTTTGCTGACAGAGTTTAGTAAAGTACTCGTAAATTTACTATACGCACAACAGATAGAGATCTATATTCTCATAAATTGTGCAAACTATTCTGCCAAATACGATCGTATTTACATAAGAAATAGGTGAGAAGTAATTTAAATTGTGTTGTACGTACAAATGAAATGTATAAATTTAAATCTAATCCTTCTTTTTTGCAATTTGAATCTATAAATGTGTCCATAATTCTTGCTTTTACTTGAATATCTCTATCGAATGCACCATGGCTGACATGTATCGACAGTCATCTTCCTGTGTTGTTCAATAACATAACTTATTAGATTCTTTGACTGTTACATGTACACCTAAGCCAGTCAAGATGGCTTACCTGTACAATGACACGTCAGCATAGTTGAAAACCGAACAACAAGAATAAACTCTGTTCGGCATACTAAGCCGTACCTGTTTTTTATGTATATGTTTTCATTAGTGATTTTTATGTTGAAAAACGCAATGCAATTTATGTTGAGGTGATTTTATTTTTGACATAATATTATTACTTCTAAAATTACCATAGAGTTTAGCTCTTATGAGCCCACAGGTCGGATAGAACTGTGCCTTAGAAGCTTAGAAAACGTATGATGGTTTTATGAATGCTTTAGAGTTGTATAGAAGTGGTTACATAACAAATTAATCATTTTGTTTAAGATGAAAAACCCGTAAAATATTACCTGTGTTCTAAGCCAAAGTCCAGTCTGACCCGTGGGCGAAACAATTAATGCTTTTAATTATTTCTTTTCTGGTCAAGAAAGTTATTATTAACTTTTATAACTTTGAAACACATCAGACAGTTATTTCTCTTACGAGCCCACATGTCGGGCTTCGAGGCTGGGTATTTTTTTTTTTTTTTAAGTTTGTAAAATGATACTATTTTGGCGATGTCACCATGATATATACTACTTATTCCGTAATTGTTATAAAAGTATCTATGAAGATGCGTGGGATAACATCTTGGTAAGAAAAATAAGGCACGTGTATCCTCTCTTCCTTAATTGACAGACAAAGGTGGATTCATTCAATATCCAATGCCTTACAAATGAAATATAAAAGAGAAAGAGAGAGGGTTGGTCGGTTTGACAGTTATCCAAATATTCAATTTTGCATTCACTTTATGGTATTGCAGCGAAAACTGTCCTTTAAAGTGGGAGCTCGTACATTTAACAACAGTCCATCTGACGATTTTGCTACAATCTTATAAATAATCGTACTTTTGTTTAATATTCTTAAGATATTGTCTGGATTTTTGTGAGATAATCTGAACATTATCGCGGTATCAGGCTGAGTAAAAAATAACACAAAGTAAATTCTCAATGTACGATGTTGTTATATAAAATTATCTTGAGTCAGAATACTTTTTTAAAAACAAATAATAACTTTCCTCGACCTATCTTAACCCATAAATATGATACAAATGTACATGCGAACTCATTGTCTGTTCACTCAATGATCGCATTTCTCCAAAGCAACATTTATATTAATATTCCATGAAATTCATTTCAACACTTATTGACTTCGATATGAGGAAACTAGAGCATTACATGCATATTTAAAGAATGGCTGTTCAAAGTCCTGATATACACTCGAAACGGTGCAACGGACAGTTATACTTGTAATGTTTTGGGGATAATTGTACTGTTCTATTTTTAGACGCCGGACTGGCACAACACCCAGAGAGAGAGAGAGAGAGAGAGAGAAAGAGAGAGAGAAAGAGAGAGAGAAATACATTTCTGTTCTTACATTTTACTGAACCTAATAAATAATAGTTTTACCAAAAAAGAGCGATCAAATGAAGCTGAATACAACAATTTAATTCTTGAAAGTGGAATCGATCTGTTATGGTAAATCTGTTTTTCTTCTACATTATCCTATGAAAATAGAATGTATTCTGCAAAGAGCAGTTTCCATATTCCAAAATCACTTACCTGTACGTTTAATAAAATCTCTAGAGCGTCGTCTTTTTTTTCTATCCATCCAATGTATAATCACCAGGTAAGTCTTACAAGTGATTTTAAATGATTGATGAACTTAAATAAAATATACCCATTACCGTTTTATTTTCTATTACAGACTGGAGAACGCGAAGGTACCACGTCACTTAAGTTTAATGAAGTCTCTAGAACGTCATCCTTTTTTTTCTCAACCAGTCCATTTTTCTTTCTTTTCATGATCCATAGTAGAATCACCAGGCAGATACTAAAATAGATTGCTACAGTAGAATCACCAGACAGGTCCTAAAAGAGATTCCTATAGTAGAATCACCAGACACGTCCTAAAAGAGATTTCTATAGTAGAATCACCAGACATGTCCTAAAAGAGATTTCTATAGTAGAATAACTAGACAGGGCCTAAAAGAGATTTCTATAGTAGAATCACTGGACAGGTCCTAAAAGAGATTGCTATAGTTGAATCACCAGACAAGTCTAAAAAGAGATTTTCAGACATTCCACAAAATTGATGAATCTCAATCAGGTATAATTCATTACTTTTTCCGTTTTCATGTCGGCATGGAAAACGTGAAACTGCCTCCACTGGAGAGAGCTGTCAAATGACTTCTGTAACTTTTCTTGAACATTAGAGTTCTTTAACATATACTTGGTCATGTGATTGTATCAGCCAGTACACGCGCAGCAATGAAATACATGCTAATGAGGAAGTAGCACAATGCTGAAATGGTCTATTAACTTTTATGGAAAGTTAGGAATATTACAACAATCAAAATGTTAATATTTTTCTAGCAGCGTCATACATCATTAATGCAGTTGGACCATTTTTAAATAAATTTGCTGTAAACTAAATCAGACATATGCATAGTATTCTATCTGTATGGAAAAAAATGATTGAGCAGTTTTGATGCTCTACTGTGATTTTAGACTCGCCCTTTCTAGGGTCGTCCAAGGTACAGCAATGAAACTTTTAAATTATTTCCCCATACGTCTATAAATAATATGGATGTGTCTATTACCTATCAGTTCAATTTTCTCTCCGTCCATGATCCACTGTAGAATCACCAGGCAGATCAGAGAAGAATTTTCCAGATATTCCGCAAAACTGATGAAACTCGATCAATTATATCCATTACCGTTTAGGTTTCATGGTCGGCATGGAGAACGCGAAGATGCATCTACACATGTTGCTCGGGACAAGATTGGTTTATTGAAATTTGAAATAAACACCAATTCACTGATAGCTGATGTTTGATATATTGACTTTGGGAATTTGCCAATTGCAAAAACTTTGCTGCAGACAGTGTATATTAAAAGTCCCCGGCGCCTCTATTTACTTATCGATCTATCTACAGGTATATATAGTTATGCCAATATATATATATATATATATATATATATATATATATATATATATATATATATATACATATAAAAATATATCTATATATATATATATATATATAATGAGAGAGAGAGAGAGAGAGAGAGAGAGAGATGTTCGTACATTGGACAGTTTTAAAGTTGTTTTTTCATCTCGAGATATTGAATAGTAGTCTGTACCGGACAAATGAGCGAACCCGGTACATCCGTTGCGTATCTATACAGCAACCGTAGCTCTGATTAGATGCATTCAAAATGTTTTAATTTATGACGTGATAATGTTTACCCATACGTCAAACATTGAAATTTAAACAGAGATGGAAAAGTCTAGAAACAGACAAGAACATAGCAACAGTGGTCAACTTCAAATTTAATTTCAAAATAAAATAAATGAAATCACTATTTTCAAAGTTCAATAAAATAAGAGCAACATTCTTTCACAGCAACAAAGCAAACATTTCAACTGCAAACTGTTTTAACAAGGAACGTTATTCCTGTTTTATAAGAAGAGTACAGAAGGGGAGTAAATTTTGCTGCAATAAATTTATAAATAATTTCTTACAAAAGCCAATACGACTGAAGGGCCGTGTTAGTCTCGTTCCGGCTGCGAGAACGAGACATGGATAGTTTAGATGAATACAGAGAAATTTCGTATGTGTTGTTTGCAGTACATTTGCCATAATTTTTACCTGCAGCCACGCATGTCGATGAGGACCAATGCTGTTTGTTCTAGTTCTTCTGGGCAAAATGTATGCACTCGTTATGTGGTCTAAGGTGCTGCACAGAGTTTGCGCATTTTATACCTGACTAATTCTATCAGCGAAACATTTGTTTATCCTAACCTGAGGCGAGGGTCCATTGTTTTGCCCTTGACGTCCATCATCTGACACATACGGTTATTTTAGACATTTATGGGTACATGCTTATCTATAAACACTGACGCAAATGTGACTATCATACATGACCACTCTTGTATGTAACAACTGCCTGTAGAAATTCCAGCTGACTTCCTATCTGCTTAGTGACCATTACAAATAATAATGTTGGCTGTTTCCAAAACTCGGGTTGAATCTGCAGCAAGAGTATTTATAAGCATTAGATTTTGTTTTTTAAGGCAATACAAAGTCACTTTTTTTTAGTAAAAACAATTATTCTTTTAATTTCAGATATTTGGTGTGATTTCCATGATGTTCGTCTTCCTTTCCATCATATCATTTTCGGCGGGAACTCACGAAACCTTTCATTACTTCATCAAAGTTCCGGTCAACAACAATGGATGTTCTCTCACTATAACGAATGAATATTGTGGCACTACCACCATAAAAACTCAGATAGTAAGCAACATAACCCTGACCCCTAGTACTGAATATGAAGAAGTAAGGGCAAAACACCCAGTCTTGGAGATTATTGATATCGCATGCCTAGTTTTCTTTACAACCGAGTATATAGCGCGCCTGTTTACTTCACCCCGGAAGTTGAAATTCGTCATTTCTGTTATGGGTGTCATCGACCTTCTAGCCTTAATTCCAGATTACATAGAACTGATTGTTTATGCACCCCAACTGGGCGTGTGCAACGACGCAATGACTAAAGACTTTATGCAAATTATCAGAGTATTTCGAATTTTCAGAATCTTCCATCTTATTCGACACATGCCAGGTCTTTGGATTATGATCTATACCATAAAAAGAAGCTTCGGCTACTTGGTTTTATTGTCAGCCGTTTTGATGGTAGGGATGCTGATTTTTGCATCTCTGATATACTTTGTTGAGGACAGGACTGTATTTACATCTATCCCACGTAGCTTTTGGTGGGCTTTGATCACAATGACAACGGTTGGCTATGGCGACATGTATCCGAAAACAGCACTCGGCTGTCTGATTGGCTCTGTTACGGCCGTGTCGGGTTTACTGTTGGTTGGATTAACTGTGCCCATTTTGACGAATAATTTCATTATGTATTATACACACGTGCAGATTGCCTTGCACGAGGAAAAGAAAGAAAACAAGAAAAAAAAAAAGGAAAATAAACGGAAATTGACAAAAGAACCCAAATGCAAGCATTTGCAGTGTTTATACTAGCCGTGACCGGAGAGAATGAAAATAATAAAAAGGATAAAACATGTTTTGCAAATACATGTAATAGAAAAAAACGATTTCAATGTGTTGGAAAAAGGCGATAATAACAAAGAGAATGAGTTATCAAATATGAATCAGATGATATATAGACAGTTTGCCTTGCACGAGGAAAAGAAGGAAAAGGAAGAAAAGAAGAAAAAAAAAAGAGGACAAGAAACTGAAATTGACAAAAGAACCCAAACGCAATCATTTGCAGTGTTTAAACTAGCCGTGACCGGAGAGAATGAACATAATAAAAAGGATAAAACATGTTTTGCAAATACATGTAATAGAAAACAACGATTTCAATGTGTTGGAAAAAGGCGATAATAACAAAGAGAATGAATCAGATGATATATCTATTGCATACAAGCTAATGACAAAACCGTGACGCCTTCACAAATGTGCTAATCTGTGTATAGCCGTATTTGTTTAATCGTATCGGATTTTAAAGTAATTTTAGACGAACGAATTCCACACTGTAATCTAGCTTTGTAGAGAGATTCAGATCCTTATTGGTGTGTCTGAGACGGCAGTTGATGACCGATTAAGAAGACGTGGTACAGACACCACAAAATCCAAGAACAGGACCCAGTTTAAAAAGCTGATATTAAATTAGAGCTGTACAATAAATAATGCATGTATATTTTGGAAAAGATTTGACTGATCCTAAAGGTGATCATATTCGCCACTGAATCAACTGATTTATTAAATCTTCTCATATTCTCCCATATTTTAAAATGCATTTTACTTCTATATACTCTATGATATCACTGTCATTGCATAACATTATGTTTTCAGGCTATTTTATCAAATTTTCGTAGTGATAGATCTTGAGTCGTAATCAAGAAATACTGTACTATACTCTAATATAATGCCTTGCTGCATGACTTGTTTTTGTCTTGATTTGATGCGTATTTCATAGTCTCGCTCAAGTTTCTACGAAACTTCGGCTCAGTCAAGACATGTAACCACTACGTACCGATACATTCAATTTCATTTGATCGTAGAAACATCTCATAAATGCATTAAATCATACTATTTGAAATACTAATAATGATTAGTCACTATGTTGATTTAAACCTGAGGTTAACTATTTCCTTATATGGTGGAATTATTGGTTTAGCCGTGGCAATTTGAAACCTCGTGTTCGGTTACTATTTTTAGAACACGCATTGCATTGCCAACTTCATGACTAAATATCTCGAGTAAGTCTTCATAATGACCCATAAATTACATACGTTCATACTCCTTGCGTCTTTGGCTAACTATCGCTTCCAAGCTCTGTCGTCTTTAATTCTCCATTTGGTTTCTATGGGAACACATACACTATCAGTTAGCCGCAGCGCGAGCGCGTTTGATTCGTTTGATCGCTTTGAATTTCTGTTCTTAGACTTTACTCGTTGGTATATACATGCCAATTTATAATTATAATTCCATACATATACCTTCCTTTTCTAAATAGAACTCCAATGGTTTGGGATATATAGCTGAGTCTTAAATTCCGCTTGTATCGCGAATGAGTTCTCGTGCATCCTGAGTCATTACCTTCGATCTTGCTCCATCCTTTCATTTTGATGGGGGGGGGGGGGGATGAAGGTATGGCTGTTTTGGGCTGATTTGATGATGAGAATCGAATCCGCATCCTTTTACTCAGGAATTCAAAGCCTTAACCACATGAAATTACGTATACTCCAAGATGACCCGAACCTAAGCTCCATCCACAGCTAATCATACTTGTCGGTTATGAAAAACATTTTGCCATTTTATTTTTATAACAAACAAAGTTGAGGAAAAATAGAAGATTTGCTCAATTTTGATTACATATACGATTTTACGTCTCTCCCCAGCAAAGTTTGGTAGAAAAGATGTCAGCATGATTTCGGACTCATTAATTGACCAATACGAATAGCTGTGGGTGGAGCTTAAGTTGGAGATTCTTGGACTCACGGTACTAATTCAACTCCCATAGTAAACCTATGGAAACATCATGATATTAAAAATTCAATAACTTTAAATTTCTAAATGCTCATGATCAAACCTATATTTATCAGTACAGACCCATCCTTGATGCAAGCTTCTGTGTTAAGAAAACCACATGAGCCGCTCCATAATTTGGATCTACTTGTACATGAAACATGTGTTATCCATTCTGCACCTAATGGATCAGGTGCTACTGCTTTTATTGACTGTTCCTAAGTCAAGTCTATAAAAATACTAAAATTGCATCAATAGAATCTTGTCTCTATTTTTTTTAGGTACAGATGGGATAAGCTCTCAAAATAATTTTTTACTAAAATTTTACTTTTCATTATGAACAAAGTATGGACCACCAAACCTGTATATACTCTATTAAATCTTCACCCATTTCTAGACTGGTTCACAGTTGTTCCCTATAATTAGTACCGTGAGTCCTATAAGTAGATCTGACTTTTTTTTACAAAGATATGTATTTTACTCATTGATGTTGGAACATGGTTGTAATAAAGAATTGGCACTCTCGTGCAAAGATATTAGTGTGACAGCATTTGATGTGATACCACTATCTATAGCTAAATTGTATCCGCATAACATTTTTCTGTATTGTATTGTACATATTAGTGATTTAGTCTTGCTATTAAATTTATTGTTTTCTGCATATGTATCTTCATGTTATATTTCTATGGCATGCATGCTACACAAAAGAAACTCAAACATGCAGACATCAGCAAGTATTACATAACTGGGTATCAAATTACATGACACCTTATATTTTCATCTCTCACTGGCTATAAGACAAGTTTTAATAGCTTATACAATTCAAAATGACCATTTTGTTTTCTGACTCACACAGAAAAAAAAGTACAGTGTATCCATATTCCCATCTTTCAAAATCAAACTAATAAGTGTGCCAGATGACAGAGGATAAGGATAAGGGGTCATTGTCTTTCTGGCACTAAGGGAAGCAAACACACCCATGAAATAACAGTGATGCTGATATTCGAAAATTATCTAAACGATCAACACCAGTGATTAATCACCCCCAAATCTGCACAGTAATGTATAAAAAGCCAAACAAGTACCATAAGTTTTATTGTATTGAAAAATTAAATAGTTTAGTGCTACTTTTTATTATAAAACATTGGGAAAGAGTAAGGAAACACAGAATAGACAAAGTAATTTCTTCAAACCTGGTAATATTCCCCACAATAAGGGAAAGAAATGTACATCAACCAGAAAAACAAAGCCACTCAAGGTCTGTTACATAAGGGCAACAAGAGAAAAATTGGAAAAATTGGATACTAAAACTGATGTTGGAGACAGAAGGCCAGTGTGTAAGTAGAATTGGCCCAAGCCAAGAAGTAAGCTGGAGGTGGAGAAATATATGGAAAACTTGGCGATGCCAAGGGAAATACATGTTTCAATACAATATACATGCAATGATATAATTTATGACTGCATACGATACTCAGTAAATTTAAGCAATAGGATTCAATTACATGTTAAAGTTCTCCGATACATAAATCTAAACCTACTTTTAGCCACAAAACATAAAAAGTTAAGAAAAAGCCCCCAAATCAATATTGTGTCAAAGTTCTACTACAAGTAGTCTTAAATTTCTTGTCTATCAAAATAAAACAAATTAAAATGCATCAATTATAGAGAAACAGGGAAATAAAGAAAATCCTGCAATTACTCAGTTACAGTCAAAGGGGAGGTAATATAGCTTAATTTGGCATACCAAGCAGCAAACTTGAATTTACAGTTAAATGAGTCTATACTACCATTGATACTAAGTGTAGAGCAATTTTCCTTTTCTAAATAGCTCTTCTTTCAAAATCTGAGTACACATTTCTGACAATAAACATGTTTTCTTCTATTTACATTAACCGATCTGGAGAAGAAAACACATATCACTTAGTGCACACAGGAAAAAATGCACAGATGTGGAATACTGGGATCAATGAACACCAGTTCAAACACCCACAGTGTAATGGTTTTGTCTCCTACGATCTGGGTCATGAAGAGAAAAGAGATTTAGTGTGGCAGGAGAGAGCAATATGTTCGACATGCAGTTATGCATTAAAAATGTTTAATCTCTATGATGAGGTACAGAAGACCAGCAAGAAAGGAAGAAATGCAGTCTGTGTAAATAGCTCCATACAGAGAGGATTTTCACAGACTTCTGTTGGAAATGAAAATTTAAGACCTATACTTTTATGTATAGTCAGTCCTAAGTCTTAAGCAGTCTAATGTGTGCTGGGTAGATGGTTCCAACTGGCTGTATAAAAGCAGATTCTTGCCAAGTCATTTCAAGCTGAAAATATCCGGTGAGAGTGAAGGGTTTACATTATGCATGCGTACGGAGTATCGGTTAGGTTAATCTACAGAGCTGAAAACAAAACTGAACAAGAACACCCAGACAGTAGAATCGGTTAATCGAGGGATTAAAAAACATAGCTTACCTAAAATTATAACCTTCAAGTGAAACTTCCATGGTAGGGCTCATAGTGCTGTTCATAACTGTAACCATGGACCTGGAGAATCTCTGGTGAAGCTATGTAAATCTATCGGTTGTCCAGTTTCAGCTGTAGTTCTATGGCACAACATCTGAAAACCAAACAAGATGTATATCTCAGAGATAAAATGTACAAATCAAGTAAAGTATATAAGAAAAGACAATATCTGAGAAAAGGGCATTTCTTTACAAAACTGTATCAAGAACAAAATAATTATGATAAAGGCAAATTGCTGTGTGCTATGGCTACAAAAATAAAAGAAAAATATGAACACTATTACCATAATCAACCTTTATTATAGCACATTTTTACAGGCCGATGCAATGTGGCACGTGCAGTTTTGTGCACAGTCCTTGATTTTTATAATGCTCCCTGCTTTGATGTATTGAATGTGTTTCTTAAGTTAAATGATCAGTATTGACACATAAGCGATTGTGAATTATGTGACTTACATTTAAAAATCTCTCCCCCACCCCCCTAGTGGGAATAGTTGCATACGTTAAATGGCATTTAGCCATATAAGCCAATATGTGGACACCAACATATGAAATTCTGCCATCTGGCCATACTATTCTCTTCTTTCCATAACCTGAGCCATCTACCACCCCTACAAATGTGCACATAACCAAATCAAGCACTGCTATTTATAGAAT
This sequence comes from Margaritifera margaritifera, assembly GCA_029931535.1. Taxonomy (NCBI): domain Eukaryota; kingdom Metazoa; phylum Mollusca; class Bivalvia; order Unionida; family Margaritiferidae; genus Margaritifera; species Margaritifera margaritifera. Next base: position 580,468 of record JAQPZY010000952.1, read on the forward strand.
TTTTCTCTCAAATCATATGCAAATTATGCAAATAAGACTTCACTGTGATTTTTATAATCAAAACCACCAAAATAATAACCTTGATGCACGCGGTAAACATGGAAACAACAGGCTCTTGGTATGGTATAGTGCCCCTATAGGACTCACGGTACTAATTCAACTCCCATAGTAAACCTATGGAAACATCATGATATTAAAAATTCAATAACTTTAAATTTCTAAATGCTCATGATCAAACCTATATTTATCAGTATAGACCCATCCTTGATGCAAGCTTCTGTGTTAAGAAAACCACATGAGCCGCTCCATAATTTGGATCTACTTGTACATGAAACATGTGTTATCCATTCTGCACCTAATGGATCAGGTGCTACTGCTTTTATTGACTGTTCCTAAGTCAAGTCTATAAAAATACTAAAATTGCATCAATAGAATCTTGTCTCTATTTTTTTTAGGTACAGATGGGATAAGCTCTCAAAATAATTTTTTACTAAAATTTTACTTTTCATTATGAACAAAGTATGGACCACCAAACCTGTATATACTCTATTAAATCTTCACCCATTTCTAGACTGGTTCACAGTTGTTCACTATTATTAGTACCGTGAGTCCTCTTGGAACTTACGCATCACATCTCAACGCGACATAGTAATGCACGAATTAAACTTCATAGACATTATTCTGGTGTTATCGAGTGACAGCGATATGAAGATAAATGTTTGTCGAAACGATTGAGGTGAGTCATGCCTTGCCCTGATTGTTATTTTTTATTTGGTACGAACGTTTGAACACAGCAAGGGTACTGAACACATTCCTGCGAGTTTCATCCCTTTACATTTCTACAGCATATAGAACTCCTCTACCCTACCAACCACTTCCAATCCCTGCCGTTATGGCCAAAATTCCTGAAGCTACCAAATGTACGACAGTTTACAAAAGGTTGGAATATTAATTACTCGTTTGTAGAAAGAGTGAGTCTTACTCTGACCTATTCCAACAATTAGAGGAGTACGCCATACGATAGAATGCAAGAGCACATGTAAACGACAACCAGTGTGCGATATATTTGACGGGTACTAAGTGTATCCAAGCACAGGCGTAAGAGATCTAATTGACTAAATATGTAAATGCCTGTAATAAATGGCGGTTATAACCTATAATATACATAATGTGACTTCAAACAATACGTAATTAGAACATTTCTTCCAAATTACATCAGCTATTTCATACTGAACGAGTGAAATATCTGCTCATTCCTTCCTTACGCATGACCTATCTTGAGATTTTATTCTCTTTTACAAATTTCGCAGATACATAACCTAAGGAATTTTTAGATTTAATACACGTCCATGCTATTGTTCAAATTCTGAGTCACTACCCACCCAAAACAGACGTAGACATGAGATGCTACCAATATTTTAAGGCGTACATTTATTATTATTAGATTACAGGCACTCTAAAACCTTTCTAATAGAAAGTAAACCCAGGCAGTCCTTACTCCTAGATTTATTTGGAACCAATTTGTAGGGAAGAAAATCAGATTCATTTCACTTTGTGAAGAGAGAAAACATTTAAAGCGTCCCTAAATTCTATTTTCAAAAAATAAAACTCAAAACAATGACTGGTGTCCTACTATTACACTCGCGAGCTATAACCAGAATGATTGTGTAAAATAAACTCAAGAAACCAGTCAATCCAAAACAACTCGATAGGAATATAGTACATCTATAAGAAAAAATTACTTGGTTAAAAATCAAGAAAATCCGAATAACTTAATCAAGGGTAACTGGGACACCGATGTAAGTTTGATTGGCACAATCATAAATAAAACAATGGCAACCTGTGTAATTTTACTTCCACGCTAGGTCCTTTGTTTGAAGCAGGCGTTTCTAAATCGGCATCAAGTGTGAGAACAAAGGATTGGGAAAGGAGACGACAATTGCAAACTAATACATACGGGTTAACACAAATTAACAGTATCATTATTTACATACAGAGATAAAATAATTTAATGATGTAAAAATAAAAAAATGAGACACAAATAGATGATATGAGGAGTTCTCTGCGCAAGAATAAAAAGATATACTTCATGACAACGAAATTAACGTACCACCCACATTCCGCAATTACAAGATGCAAATATATCCTAAAATATTACTGCAATGGAAATATTTTGAAAATAAATCTATTTCGTGTGTAATGCTATTAAAAAATCCGTGGTGGAAACGTACATACGTTGGAAATGTAATGAAAAAATATTAAACAATTGGCATATATTATGTTTACATAATAATGCATGCATATCGATTTGAATTCATAATACTTTAATAATGTGTTGCCCGGCATTTTATAGTCACGATCAGCACTAAAATACTCATTTCATATGCCAGAAAGAAGACTTTGTGCTAATAAATGAAATATTCAATCAATCATGAAATCGTTGTATTAGTTAATTAAATATTAAATCAATAATGAAATCATTGTGTTAATTAATGAAATATTCAATCAATCATGAAATCCTTGTGTTAATTAATGAAATATTCAATCAATGATGAATATTTCTTGGTAAACCAATACAATTCATTTTTTTTTCATCTAAGGGCTACTTATCTTTCCTTTTTTATTGCCCCAGACATGTTACGGTGTCAAGGTTCGGGTGCCTTGGATTCACATTTACAAAATCAAAGTGCTCATGAACTATGTATAATAATGAACAATGCAATTTACACCGTATGAAAACTTTAAAAATAGCAAGTGAGTATACATTGGTTGTATCTATTTCATACCAATATGTTTGAAGTTTGCAGAACAGAGGGAGAGAGGGTGGGGGGAATGGAATGTAATAGAAAAATATAACATGCGAACTTAGTAACTACTATCACGATAGATCACTAAATGTGTCACGTGTAGTACATAGTATATGTATGCTTATATCTATGTATCTACTTATCTATCTGATTCCCAAGCATATAACTAATTCTGATATATTGTTATAGATCACTTTTGTAGAAATACTTGCAATATAGTATATTTTAAACGAATGTAATCTAGAATAATTTAGCATGTTTACTTACTTTAAATGTTAAATGCTCATAATTTAATACATCCATTTCTACAAATACGCATTTTAACCTATTTAAGTTCCTTCCTAAAAATCTAATACATTATTATGTATATTACTTGTATTCACTCCCACTTACATTAATTCATACATACATACATACATACATACATACATACATACATACATACATACATACATACATACATACATACATACATACATACATTGAAAACTGCCATAAGCAGTCGTCTGTGGAAAGATAAAGACTGACCTCCCAATGCAGGTTATTACCTGAAAAATGTAAAATTCTTAGATAATTAGGTTCAGGAAATATATAATCAATTCGGCTGTGCATGTCAGGTGTTTGATTAACAAAGGTGACCTGTTTTGGCAGGTTTGACCATACATACATACATACATACATACATACATACATACATACATACAGATATATATATATATATATATATATATATATATATATATATATATATATATATATATATATATATATATACATACATACATACATGCATACATGCATACATACATACATACATATATACATACTGACATCTAAAAAGTTTTATTTTATATAAATGCCATTCGGTATCAAAACTATTCCATTTACAACATACACATGCAGAATAGTTTTGAGACATAAAGACTAACTTCATTTCTTTCTTAAGGTGGACCCTATATGGTCATTGACAAGTAAATCTATATCTGTAAATGTATAATGACCCTGTATGGTCATTGACAAGTAAATCAATATCTGTAAATGGAGATGCTTCAATTCAATCTGTAGCCATTTAGTAAAATTATTAATAATTAATTTTGTCTTTGGACAGTCCCAAAAGATATGTAAAAGGGTTTCTACATAATTATCACACAGTTATTTAACATTTTACCATTTTTACTCAAAAAACTATTTGGTAGTACAATTGTATGTGCATTTTAGTTTGAAACCACCAAATTTAATTTTACCATATTATTTAACTCGGTAGAAAAATTGTATACCTAGGTAAGTAGAATTCAGATGAATCCCAATGGGAATTATATTCTAAACAATACCTAACATTACTTCCTGTTCTACTGTCAATCCTGACTGCTTTAGTTTGTTCAATGTTTGTATTAAAGCATGAACACTTGGAGTATTGAGATATAAAGTTAAAACTTGATTTAAAGTGACTTTTTCAGAGTTATCAAGAGTGAATGATGTGTCATCTGTATATTATAAATAAGGTTATTATTTATATTAATTCCCTTTATGTTTCAACCAGCCCCAGTCATATGGGATAATATCTCCTCATATAGGATGAAATGGAGAGAGAGAGAGAGAGAGAGAGAGAGAGAGAGAGAGAGAGAGAGAGAGAGAGAGAGAGAGAGAGAGAGGATTTCCTTGCCTACAGACTCTATGGAGTCCTAATATGAAACCACGATGAACTTGTCCATTAATAATTACACACGATTTTATATTGTTATAAAATATTTTCATCCATTTGTAAACTTCTTTCCAAAAAATAAAATATCCCCATTGAAAGGCGATGAAACCGAGTCCAAAGATTTCTCAAAATCATTTACCAGAAGAAGTTAAGTACGTTATGTTACTCACTTACCTTTACTTAACATGATAAGCAATGTCTCGTCAGTTGTTTCGCATATACTTAAATTGTACAATTGCAGTCTGCAATTGTTACGCACACTGACAACTTAATTTATATATTGGCATGGGGTCACCGACCAAAAGCACGTTAAATGTAACAAAATCCAAAGTGAAACTAATCCGATCAACTGGTGCCCAAAGAGGGCAACACTATTATAGCCATCTGAAGCAAATATCCTCATTGTTGTCGTCATTATCGCTATTGTTGTTGTTACTATTATTATTATTATTATTAGTAGTAGTAGTAATAGTATAATCTATAATACCCAGGGTATAAGAGTGTCATACACCTTGTTGCAACTACTGCGTGGAAAACACCCCCCCCCCCCTCTCTGCTACTGGGTGGATAACTATGATAACAGGAACAAAAACACAACAACAAAAAACCGAATGAATCACTAGAATCAGTTCCTTATTATCAATGACAAGTCCTTATTGTGAGCTAGTATCATCATTAAACGTAGTCAAGTAAAAGCTCGCTGTCATCTCAATTTCGCCAGAGGACGTAACTCAGCACAAGTAAAATCTTTAGGGGGATTGATACAAAACAAAAATAAAAAAATTCAGATCGATATCATTAATTGTACACAAGATACAAGGTTATAAACATATATCAAGATATTACCCAGGCTTTTACCAGGCAACATATGTTGTACGCAATCACTTTTGTAGCTTTACCTCAAGTAAATTACACAAATACTACAAAATATTTCGAATCATTATGAAAGTAGTTAAAAATTGTGCGATACATCCTTCTTATTCATACAAAATTTATTTGATGAAAATCCTTCCATTTTTCTTATTTCTGTAACGTTATGAAGATTCATACTTTTTTTAAAAAGATATCAAATAAATAACATTTTAATAATTCAGAATGTGAAAGATCTGTTAATGTTTTGTTTTGTGTTTTCAGTGAAGGAGAAAAAAGAGATGCATATATTGCTATATGCTGTCGGTGGTGCTCGGGTGGGGGTGGGGCTTGTGGTGGCCCCATGTATATATGACAATATTTGTACTTAACATAGGGAATCTTGACCGACATGATTCATTTCTGTTACATTAGCACATGAGGTAACTGCAAAATCTCTTATGGTACATCGCGGGTTGTCCAAACGAAATACTGATTTATGTCAATCCAAAATGAAATGTACAAATCCAGCCTACGTACTGTCATTTTTCGTGACCCTTTGAAACACATCGCATTCGTTTGCCTTCAATATGTGGTTAGTTATATAATTTTTCAGGTAACTCATGCATTCAAGAAAATTCTCATGTATATTCTTCTATAATTTAAAATTAATTTGCTATTTGTTTATTTTTACCCAATACTGAGATAGATAATTAAATTAAGGACTATCAAACAGAAATAGTTCGTTATAATTATCGTAAACTAAGTGGATGATGCTGTAATAATAGTTATAAATGGCTGCTTCCAAGATCAGTCTTTCGTGATATGGATGGAATTGTAATCTTAATTCATCTGCTGTATCAGTGTAGCAAATACATGGTTACTGCACTTGGAGCATCCTTGGTCTTTTCCCTCAAGAAACCACAAATGAGTCGCAGAGGCAGCCATTTTGAATTTGATTCATGAAAACGAACCTATTACGTGACGAGAACACCTGACTAAATCATACGCCACTGTGTCTATGAAAACTAAGGTATTGATTAATTTAAAAACAAACTTCGAAAACTACTTTCAGTTCACAGTATTTATCACTGCATCAATATATTTCATTTACTCTGTTACGTTCAGGAAACAGATCGTAGCCTGCGTCCTACTTTATTGCAAAAGAATTTAGTGCAGGCCGGTTTTGTTTGTGTGTGTGTGTATGTGTGTGTGTGTGTGTGTGGGGGGGGGGCATTGTTTTTTTTTTTTTTTACAAAAGTGAGGAAATTAATGCGCCACATCCGATGCTTTTTATGGCTTGACAGAAAAGGCCAAGGTTGCTCCGATTAATGGTTACTCCCAGTCTCGAGTATGCTAGGATAATTTATTAGTTTGAATGAACAGCTTTGATTGAGTGATTGAAAAAATAGTGGTGATAAAGTGCAAATGTTCTTACTTTGAAACAGTGTTAACACCCACAAAAAGCACACACTCCAACCTCCAACCCACACCTCATTCCAAGGTGTTTCTGCAAGCGTTCGTGCACAACACGAGTCAACGTCGACCCCGAGAAACAGCCAATTACTCTTACAATGAATTTACTTCGACATTAAATGTGTTCACATTTTTATATCTGTAAATTTGAATGGCACATATCACGGTTAAAATCTTTCCCACATGCACGCTTTATCGATATATGATTCTAAAGTGAAACGACATAACGAATCGATATCCTTGATTTCCCTCAATATAAACATGCCAATAGTCTAATGTATTCGATTTTTTTATGATTGTACTATGACTAGAGAAATGTATCATCAATAGACTTCGTAAAATATAATTATATGTCGAAATGTTCTTGGTATGTATTAAATCAGTTTCTTCCAAGATTTCTAGATTTTTCTGAAGTTTTAAACCGTTTATTGTGTTCAGGAAGAAGAAAAAAAACGAAAAAAAAAAAAAAAACCAACGTCTTTTTAACTACTTGTTTTCTTATCAGTTAACCATGTTCGGAAACACAAAATAATTCAGATTTAATTATTTGTTACTACTGCAATCAGGCTCTTGGATACGGGTAAAACAGTATTTTAGCAGGTTATTGAAAGGAAACTGAAACTGAAAAACAGAATTTTCCCGTGTAATAAAAAACGGTTGATGGTGAAAAATGAGAAAATAATATACATCGAGAATAAGCGCTCGCTAACGGTTGAGGGTGTGTGTGTGTGTGTGTGGGGGGGGGGAACGATGGAGACTATCAGAAGCTATTTGAATGGAAAGATTGAACATAGACTGCCCGGAAGAAAAACAAAACAATTGCAAAATCAGGACACAGAATTCTCAGAAACTTCGAAAACTGTAGTGGTCCCTTCAAGCGACCGTACAAGGTTTCAAATCAGCTTCAGGTAGCCTTTATCACGAGTTTTATAATGATGGATATATAATAAAAGTGAATACGTACCGAGAAATTCCGATATTTATCATGTCTAATACGCAATCTACTTCAAACAGTGCAGACCCTGATCTTCCGTCATATAATCAAAGGTAAATCCGGGTCTCCCATGCAATTATAGGTAGGATAGACAACATAGAGTCTGATCCGCTGGCGTATTGTGCGATGACAGATCTGAGTCCACGCTGTTCCAAGTTATGCACGGATTATACACAGGTACAGACGGTAACAGTTACCTGGAAAAAGTGACAATGGGAAACTTAGGTAATTCAGATCTGAATCTTGACTAAAGAAATAAAAGTCAAGCAAAAGTCATAATTTTTTTTTAAAACTAGCAAGGTAAATGACAGAGGTGAAAAATCGAAAAAGACACATCCTATTGCTCTTCTGCTATTATATTAATTTTTCCTTAAAATGAAACGCCACTGAAAGTGAAAAACTGAAAAAAATATGCGTTATTCTAAAAGATTGATGGCGCTATAAAAAGTTGATGGCAGACTTCATGACTTTACAAATGGGCATTTAGGTGAGTTTCTATTAAAATTTGCTCTTAAAAAATGTACTATATGTAAATGTGACAAGATGTTAAATGCCAACGCTAAATAATTAAATAATATATACGCCTATATATCGTAGTAGGCGCGTGCGTGTGTGTGTGTGTGTGTGTGTGTGTGTGTGTGTGTGTATTTATCAACGTGCATACTTATTCTATGTTCGTTTGTCTGTATGGCTGCGCCTATCTACACGCATATAGGATTCTGTTAGCTCAGGTAATGGTGTAAGATTGAGTGGACACATCAATACATGTATAAAACGTATGTATGACTAGATGTATATATGCGTTTACGATTTGGATATTTCCTTGTGTGAATATGCATAATGTATGTAATCACGTGTTTAGGTAAGTAGCTAGATATGTAGTTCTATACGAAGGAACATATGTGCGAAGGTAGGTAGGCAGTATGTACGCACGTGCTAATACAGACATACAGACATATATTTATAGAGATACATGAAAATGTAGATAGAAAATTGGGACCCCTATTATGTATGTTTTTATCTTTCTTTTCTACACTTTGTTTCTTTTGATTTAAACACCTAAAATAATAAAAATTAAAATTAAATAGATAGATACACAAACATTATGACAAGGTTTATTTTAAAGTCTCTCAACACACATCCAGTTCATTTGTGAAACTTATTATGGCAGAGTCTGTCATTTATATCATCAGCACTGCGATTTTTCGCTGTTAGATGGTGTCACGGCATGCGAACTTGTCACACGTATGATAGGTACACATGAAATGTCAGGAACATCTCTGACAAACAGTTAAGACCTGTAATTTACATCCTCATCGTTTCCACTCAGTAGTGCCAAGGGAAGACAATTCATTGGTAGTAAGAGTGATCCTCCATTATTAATTGCATTGTGTGTTTCCCTAGGCTGTAAAGATATTTGCATCTTAAAACGACAATTGTGTACTCTGTCAATTTTAGAGTGCTATACATTTATATTTTATTAAATACTTATTGCACGTATGTCTATCTCTGATTTTAAAAGTGATAACCACTTACAGAATTTTCATCCTTCAATCCTTAAGGTTTCAAAAGTAAATGTGATATGACTCTCATTATTCAATAAAGCTTTTACAAAAGATTTTAGTCGAGATTATTAATAAATGCATCAAGAATTATAATTTATTTTGAGATGTATTCTGATTAAAAAGTAATAACAGGTGAGTTTAATGGGTAATTTTCTGAACTAATGACCGACTTATTTCATACATGTTTCTGTCTTCACGGTAACTATGGCCAGTCGATAAATTAAACTCCTTTCAAACTACTTAGAAATACTACTACTACTACTACAACTAGTTAATAAATACTATGACGATGGTGTCATTTTCTAAAGTTTGAAGTGAGTTTAATCAAAATTTTCAAATTCCTTTCACAATTTTACTTGATGCACAAAAGTTTCGATTTGTGTTTAAAGTGGCAGTGTGTACAGTGCGACACATTTGTAAGTTACTTTCTTATGCCACTCTTTCTCCAGACTTTCGCTGGCATGTTTGGGAGATCTGTCTTCTGTAATTAACAGAAATTCCATCATTTAATGACTCACAAGTCTTGTGTTTATATTACAAAGTAGGATGACGTCTATCCTGCTTCAGATATAACCCGACTCAAAACTTCATACTGTCTTTTATCCTGTAAAGGAAAGTAAATTTAATTATTACAATGATTTTTCAATAACATTTATCTCACACTCCGATAATGTCTTGCTTAAAAGTAAATACTGCTTTAAAACAATGAAAAAATAGCTACTACTACAACCCTAAGACGACGGCATTACAACGACCTCTAATACTGCTACTACAACTGCTACTTCTACTGCTATGACAACGACGACGACAATGTCTTCTTCTGCTACTAATGCTACAACAACTGCTTATGCTGCTACTGCCGCTACTACTACTTATCCTGCTGCCGCTACTATTACTACTACTACTACTTATCATATTTCCGCTACTTCTACTACTTATCCTGCTGCCGCTACTACTACTACTTATCCTGCTGCCTCTACTATTACCACTACTACTTATCCTTCTGCCGCTACTTCTACTACTAAATATCCTGCTGCCGCTACTACTACTACTACTTATCCTGCTGCCGGTACTACTACTACTACTTATCCTGCTGCCGCTACTACTACTACTATTACTTATCCTGCTGCCGCTACTTCTACTACTAAATATCCTGCTGCCGCTACTACTACTACTACTTATTCTGTTGCCGCTACTACTACTATTACTTATCCTGCTGTCGCTACTACTACTACTACTTATCCTGATGCCGCTACTACTACTACTACATATCCTGCTGCCGCTACTACTACTACTACTAATAATCCTGCTGCCGCTACTACTTCTATTACTTATCCTGCTGCCGCTACTACTACTACTACTAAATATCCTGCTGCCGCTACTACTACTACTACTAAATATCCTGCTGCCGCTACTACTACTATTACTTATCCTGCTGCCGCTACTACTACTATTACTTATCCTGCTGCCGCTACTACTACTATTACTTATCCTGCTGCCGCTACTACTACTACTACTTATCCTGCTGCCGCTACTACTACTACTACTTATCCTGCTGCCGCTACTACTACTACTACTTATCCTGCTGCCGCTACTACTACTACTACTACTTATCCTGCTGCCGCTACTACTACTACTATTACTTATCCTGATGCCGCTACTTCTACTACTAAATATCCTGCTGCCGCTACTACTACTTATTCTGCTGCCGCTACTGCTACTATTACTTATCCTGCTGTCGCTACTACTACTATTACTTATCCTGCTGCCTCTACTACTACTACTACATATCCTGCTGCCGCTAGTACTACTACTACTTATCCTGCTGCCGCTACTACTACTATTACTTATCCAGCTGTCGCTACTACTACTACTATTACTTATCCTGCTGCCGCTACTACTACTACTACTTATTCTGCTGCCGCTACTACTACTATTACTTATCCTGCTGCCGCTACTACTACTATTACTTATCCTGCTGCCGCTACTACTACTACTACTTATCCTGCTGCCGCTACTACTACTACTACTAAATATCCTGCTGCCGCTACTACTACTATTACTTATCCTGCTGCCGCTACTACTACTACTACTACGTATCCTGCTGCCGCTACTACTACTACTACTAAATATCCTGCTGCCGCTACTACTACTATTACTTATCCTGCTGCCGCTACTACTACTACTACATATCCTGCTGCCGCTACTACTACTACATATCCTGCTGCCGCTACTACTACTACTACTACGTATCCTGCTGCCGCTACTACTACTACTACTAAATATCCTGCTGCCGCTACTACTACTATTACTTATCCTGCTGCCGCTACTACTACTACTACATATCCTGCTGCCGCCACTACTACTACTACTAAATATCCTGCTGCCGCTACTACTACTATTACTTATCCTGCTGCCGCTACTACTACTATTACTTATCCTGCTGCCGCTACTACTACTATTACTTATCCTGCTGCCGCTACTACTACTACTACTTATCCTGCCTCCGCGACTACTACTACTACTTATCCTGCTGCCGCTACTATTAATATCCTCGAGCCACCATGGTTCGTGCCCTTAACGTGAATTTTAACGCTTGCACTATAATATTGTGAGAAACTATTTAAATCACCATAAAATGTGTTCAACTATATTTACTTAATTTATTCATTGTTGGAAAATGTTTATAAACTCTCTAAGTCCTACCGTTTTTCTGAGCGTGTCCAAATGTGTCTATTCCCGGACGTTGATGCATGGTTCGTGGTCCTGAAATAAAGGCAAGTGAAGTAATATTGGAATGTGACAATTAGGACAAAGTGTGAAGTATATCGCTTATAATGTCTCTGTATTTTACGTAATTGCGTTTGTAATATATTTCATTGCTTTCATACCCATATTGACTGCAATGAAACACTTCTAAATAAATAATGCCAAAAGTAAAAAAAGAAAGATAATAAAAAAAATAAATAAATAAAAAAAATAAAAATAAAATATAGGATGCATTTTTTAATTATTTTTTCAAGCTATTTCTATATAATTATCGTATTTAAAGTTAAGCTGAACTTTTAAAAGAGTTTTTTTCTTCAGGCTATGTCACAACAAAGATTTTTTTCCCCATACCATACAATAATCCAATAAAGAGTTTCATACTGCATACTCTTCCATTGGATTTATTTTTTCTAACATGATATAAGAAGCGCATGTCTAGAAACGAACTTTTTACATTGCCTTTGCCGTCTGAGAAATATCTGTCGTGGGTTTCCTACTAATCAAAAGGTATAGAAAACCAACATGTCAACAGCGGCCCTGGCTTCAACAGCTAACACTCACGCCAGGGCAACAAACTTGAGGCAAATATGGCATTAATAAAATTGGCCGTTTTCATTGTGTTTTTTCAATTTGAATTGTAGTACGTATTTAAATTCCATTTAATCGAATATTTCTTAATCAACACTTACTGTCATTGTCAACAAACGCTAGTGACCCAGTTGATGACTTCAGTATCTCAAAACAAGCACGTGAGGTCGCGAGAAACATGGCGTACGATTCAAAGAACATCACGAAGTTAGGAGTGTAATACTACTACTGCTTATACTACTATTGCTACTACTACTACTAATGTTACTACTACTGCTTATCCTGCTGCTGCCGCTACTACTACTACTAATGCTACTACAAGTGCTAAATGTGGGAAACTTATAGATTCTGAAACCCACTGAAAATTTGCCACTAGTGATTTTCATTCAAAGGATGATATGATATGGACGAGTAGTAACCGTTGACCTTTGTGTACAATAATCTGAGATACTACAGGAAGATTGTGAACTTATTTATTTCTTTATTTTTACATTTACATAACTTTGTATCTGCTGGTCGATGCCAAGAAGAAGAGGTGGTCTGAAAAGAAACAAAATTGACTTAAGCTCCACATCTCATCTATTATATAGTCAAAAAAGCACCCATAATATAATGCTACATATCTTGTAATTTCTACTGCATTTTTGAAACTCTGAGATAGATACTCTGTCTCCGCCTCTGTCTATCTATCTTTCTCTTTCTGAATCCATGGTCGGACTGGCCGACCGGGATATTGGGAGATTTCGGGGGAGGGGGTGCTTCCAAAGTCGGGAAGAGGGCGTTTCAGGAAGGGGATGGGGCCTAGGCCTCAGTCTGATCCTGTCTGAATCACAATGTGTGGAATTCCCCAAAAATGTTTTTAACCCAGGAACATTTTCTCTGTATACACTTTTGAAATATTACATACTGTAAAATCAAGAATCGTCAAGAATCCAGTGGAGCGCTATATTTGACCTTATCGCTCAGTACATGATTTAAAAACCTAACTTTGTCGTTGAAGTAGGCCAATATGACATACTTTATTTCTTACCGGCAACTGTTCAACCTACAATTAAATCGATACATCACATCTTGCAACAATGTTCAACCTACAAGTAAATCGATACATCACATCTTGCAACTGTGTTCAACCTACAAGTAAATCGATACATCACATCTTGCAACAGTGTTCTACCTACAAGTAAATCGATACATCACATCTTGCAACAGTGTTCAACCTACAAGTAAATCGGTAGATCACATCTTGCAACAGTGTTCAACCTACAAGTAAATCGATACATCACATCTTGCAACAGTGTTTAACCTACAAGTAAATCGGTAGATAACATCTTGCAACAGTGTTCAACCTACAAGTAAATCGGTAGATCACATCTTGCAACAGTGTTCAACCTACAAGTAAATCGGTAGATAACATCTTGCAACAGTGTTCAACCTACAAGTAAATCGATACATCACATCTTGCAACAGTGTTCAACCTACAAGTAAATCGGTACATCACATTTTGCAACAGTGTCAGAAGGAAAATATTAAATGTAAAAGAAAGAAGCATTTTCACCAGATGACTGTGACCTAGCTTAACTAGCATTAGGTTGTAAATTTATGAATGCACTCATGATGTTTTTCGACTGTTGATACAATAGCTTCTGAGAAATGCAGTATACTACTAAAACAAAGCATTGCTTTTACGATGCCGATGTTGTTCAGAACGTCAAATCCGATGGCTACGTTGCATGAAAGTGAAGACTGTGTCTGGCTTAAGCTTTACAGGTGACACAATTCATTATCTTAATATCATGTTTCCAGTCAAAACCAGGTCATATATCTCACCTGATCAGTTCGTAATTTTCTTAAAATTTTTGATTTTCTTCTATTGAACAACACTCTTGCCTATCGGGAAGTGCCTTCTCACACATTAGCGGAAACACATCCTACTACTCTCTGTGATGGGACTGTATTGACTGGAAGAAGACCAATATGGAAACCTTCATTACATGGCATCGTGATGTTTGCCACATGATGCGTACGTAAGGCCCCATGTATATGCAAAATGTAACGCTCTTTGCATCTCAATGCCGTGATCTATTGGGCGTAAAATGCAACATCAAAGTGCCTATTTTAGGTCATACCTTTTCCACAAAAAGATTGTACGTGCACGTGTCATTGATAGTTTTTTTTAAGTAAATAAGGTAATATTTTCCACTTAATACGTACAATACATGATATTTGGCTATATCACCCCTCCCCCTCCTACGAAGACTATTCGCATTACCAATAGCCCTTAAGAAGCGCTTTGCGACCAGCGTAACTACATGCACGTGAGCAGCGACCATAAGAAATATTCTGCAACAAACGTACGTACATGTCCGTGACTGTATGCACTAAACGCACTTCTAAACCAGCGTATTGATGTATTTGTGAACAAAATATAACTTTAGCGAAAAAGAAATTACACTCAGGCCATGCATATATGGGATATGAGTCAAGTTCAACCAAAGTTATATTATATAAGAAGTCATCATGGTGTAATATAAATAAACGAGAGAATTGAAGAAAAAAAAATCAAAGAGACAGAAAATCAGAAAGAGAGAAAGATAGTGACAAACATAACCTAGGAAGCGCATTGAAACCTACACAAAGGAGCACTTTGCAACTAGATTACAACATGCACTTAAGCAGTTGCGTCAAGAAGCACTTTGCGATTGACATTTTGATCTGTACATGCCTGGAAATATTCCAGATGAGAAGGTCTTTCTCTTTTTAAAAGAGAGCGTTTTATACTTGTTTTCCAAATATTGACCTTGCAATTTAACGATTTATTATTTTTACCTTTATTTTGTATGTATTGTTATACCTCTGCTTACTCAGCACTATATAGCCAGGATTATGCTGAATGTACCGTTAACCCTATACGCACATACATACATACATACATACATACATACATACATACATACATACATACATGCATGCATGCATGCATGCATGCATGCATGCATGCATGCATGCATACATACATCCATACATACATACATACATACATACATACATACATACATACATACATACATACATACATACATACATACATACATACATACATACATACGTGACCACCTGCTTAAGGAATCAATTTGCAACCAACGTATTCACCATTACATGACCAATTGCCGTCAAAAGTTCTTTGTAACAGACATATCTTCTTGTACGTTATCACATGCCTTAGGAGCATTTTGCAAACATGACAACATCATTTTCTTTCAGAGCTATTTTGCAGCTAATATATGCACAAGGTGACCAAATGTCCTGCGAAGCGCTTTTGTAAACTCATCTCTCAGATGTGCTTGAAACAACTTGATATAAAGAAATATAATTAATAGTTCTACACTTGTCTGTTAAGTCACAATTTCAACCACTGAGAAAGCGGAATTTTTTTCAAGCGCTGACCGCTTAGATATGTCCAGAAATCTTATCCCCCCTCCAATTATCTTAACTATCTTACACTTTACTGATCGATTCGCTTGCTTAGGAGGAGACATTCTCAACTATTAACAGAAAGGTCAAGAGATGTGCAGGAATGTGTAATTCGGATTTGTAGTAGTATAGATAATCAAAACTGGGTTGGGTGGGATGGGGTTGGGTGCTTGTAGAACTTTGATGTTCTAGCAGTGAAATCAGCTTATGAAGTCTTAAGCCTTGGAGCGATTTCAACAAAACGATCACATGGAAACAATGACCACCTAATCTAGAAGAAAAATATGAATAAAGTTACACAACCAAAACATACATTCAAAAGGACATACATTACAATAAAATCAACTCTTATTCATCTTATTTATTATTATTCCTATTATTATTATTATTATTATTATTATTATTATTATTATTATTATTATTATTATTGTTGTTGTTGTTGTTACTATTATTATTATTATTATTTTATGATGATCTTAATTAAAAAAAGGACTGGAAAAGTATTCCTTTCTTGTGTACGTGTACGTATAAATGTACAATTTTCTATGTCTTTTGCAAGGTTTGCTTGAACATCTGCCCTCGCACCATTTTGAACTTCACACCTTTGTTTTTAATAACCAGTGAATTCAATGTGTTTTTTGTTTCCCCGTTAGGACTTATTAATCTTGTTTGGATCCTATAAAGCTTTAGCTGCAGGTCAAAAAGAGAGTTCCTCTGTTATCAAGTCTTAATGGTATAATTATGGTTTTATGGCGGCACACACAACTCTTAAATTTAGAAATACACAGGAAACACATCAAAAAAGGAACAAATTAAATATCTAAATATTATTAATAAACATAATTTGTATGGTAAATATGTGAAACCATGGTCTTTTATGTTCCTCGAAGATAAAACGTGTCAGCTTTAAACTGGGAATTGAATTCTTATTCGATTTAAAATAATAATAAAAAATAACCTCTTTCAATAAACCCCGTGTAAGGCAGTTCACAAGGATATGTGCAGTGAAATGATTATCAACAGAGTATGAAAACATTATAATATTTGAGGAAAACACATAGAAAAAGGAAAAACCTCATACATATATAGAAATTATAAATAAGTTAGCAACTAGCTTCGAAGGGTGGGGTGAGAGGCAGGTGACGGTGCAGACTAAAAGTATCCTCTATTTCTTTTATGACATTCATGATAAATAAAAATCCTTTTGTCTTCAGGTGTCTCTATTTCCAAGGAAAAGTGGCATATTTTTTTGTGTGGAATAGACATTGAAAACGATAGCTGGAAAGGGAGGTAATTGAATGAAGACCTAATACAGAATACATCGAATAGTCTCCCTTTGTAAATATCCAGTCTCTTTTGATAAACGCGTATGAGGCAATTCACAAGGATATGTGTAATGAAAATGATTATCAATAGAGGACGAGAATATTATAATACATGAGGAAAACACATAGAAAAAGGAAAAACCGTATACAGTATATAGATGCGAACTATTGTTAAGTTAGTAACTAGCTTTAAGGGGGGGGGGGTAATATGGAGGTGACGGTGCAAAATAAAAAGAATCCTCTATTTCTTTTATGATATTCAAAATGCAGTTAAGATCCGTCTGTACCTGAATGAATGAATGTTAATCTTCCAAATTCCTGATGGAAGTCCTCAGCTTGACTGTAAGTAATGGCTGTCCTCAGCTTGACTGTAAGGAATTCCAGGAGAGCACAAGGTATACTGCCAATGAAAAATTCAAGTTACACCATTTCCAAGGAAAAGTCGCATATTGTTGTTGTGGAACAGTCGCTGAAGACCTAAAAGCTGGAAAGGGAGGTAATTGAATAAAGGCCTAATACAGAACCCATCGAATAGTGTCCCTTTGTAATTTAAATAACTCCCCAAATCACTAATAAGACGAGGAATCAAATAAAGACAGCTTTCATTCTATTTTGAGGGAAAAATAATTCAGCATCTATTTTGCAGCGAAGATGCGCAACCATGCCCTTGGAGTCACTTAAATTTTGCACCGCAGGATTTCTTGTTATCTCTCGTGGTCAATCACGCCACTCAAGGATTTACATGATAAGCATTTACTCTTTCAGGTACACAAGGAGTTTCGATATATTTTTGAATGTCAATTATTTTTTTTTTAAGTGCAATGTCTTCGCGCCATACTGTTCATCGATGTTACCGGTGAGTAACCTTAACTAAATAACTACATGTTTATGTGTTAATAAAAAAAAATGAATGCGAATTTATTGTTCTAGTGGAAGGACTTTAGTACTATTTTTACCTATTAACAATTACCGTAATGTAATCTTCGTACTGCTAGCAGTTAGAATCGATTATTATGCGTAGTTTTGCTGTGCTGATTTGGACTCATTTGGCTAAAATACATGGTGTGATGACATAAACCTGAATCCAAACAACTTTTTGTGACCAGGATAGTATTCTATCCATTTCAGAAGGACATGAGTGCACAGCACTGCAGTCAACAGTCAAGATCTTTCAAGAAAAGATGGTGCTCTGCATTTTCATGGATTGGCACGTCATTCGAGACACAATGCTTGGCATCAACCCCGATTGCTCAACCGACAAGGCGTGAGAGCTGGTCAGTCGGTTTCATCGGCAATCGACAAGACCTTGGAATGGTCAGCCAGCGGTATACTTTGGCACCATAAGAACTCTATTCAAATTTTGTAGAAAATACATCTAAAAACCTTGTTTTAAAAATAATCCTTATAAATCGTCCTGCTTTTCTTTTCTATAATATAATACAGTAATGAAGAAATACACCGTCTTGAAAAAAGTTAAGAAATAAGAAAATGACAGCAGTTGTCAAACATTCATCGGGGGAAAGAAAAGACCTTGATCGTAATACGATCATAAACATCCTATTTTGAGAAATGCAACAGAATATGCAAAATGCATTCTTAACTGCGAACCGCGATTTCGATCTAAAAGAGCATGTTTCACTATCACATTCTGCAGAGGAATATGACAGTTTGGCTTTAGATGTCTAAACAAGTATAGCATTCTTACACGATAAGGCCTGTTTTAGCTGGTTTGGCACCTGTGATTTTGTGACCTCAGCCATACCAAACAATTTAAATTGCACGTGCTGCTTGAGTAAAGTATTTTAACGCTTATAAATCTCTTTTTTTTAGGTATGTATTGTTATATAATTTACGTATGTATTAACTGGTCATATAAGAATAACAACCAAACATAGTCTGTTGTGTGCAAATGTTTATATGAGCATCCAAAAAGAACCTTGAACCCCCCCTATGTATCAAATTGTTCAGTCGTGCTCGGCAAATGCTTGCACACAGATGAGCATTGATAAGCTGAATATTATATATACTGTTTGAACATTCGAATAAACCCTTTGCCAGTTACCAGCTGAAAAGAAAGTAGTCTCAGATTAGTCACTTTTGGCGAATGGAAAGAAGACAAAACAATAAACTTGCTCTCTTACAGATATACGCACATTTTCCGAAAGCAATGTGTCATTTGCATTGAGAGCAATGCGAATGTTATTCATATGGTTACTGCAAAATGCATTCGAATTTTGTCAGTGCTATATGAATGTGAGTCCTCGAAATGATAGTTTTATCGATATGACTCAAGGAAGGGAAATTGCAGATTTGGTCCTACTAAAAGGGACATAAATCTTTGTAAAAGATTCATGAGAACCGTAACTCTTTTAATTAGTAATTCACCGATTTATCTACATTAGAAATACTCGATTTCGTAATGAAGCACTAGGCAGACTAAGCACGTGCTTAGGGCACCAGTAAAGCAGGGGCACAACATTTTACGGTTTAGTATTGTTTTTATTTTGAATTACATATGGGGGTTGGGGGGTTGGTCACCATAATCTTTTCAGTGCTTAGGGCCTCGAAAGGTCTTAATCCGGCCCTGACTGTCTTCAATTAATTGAATAACATGTGAGCTAATACAAAAATGTTTTCATGAAAGGATAGAACTTTTAATGATGAGGCAAGAGCCATGCTATCTGTCCGAAACATTTTCTAACAAAAAGAACGTTGTTAGATATATTCTTTAAGAAACTCCACTTTGTCATAATTTAGAACAGTACATCAAAGAAAAATGATATCAAGATAATGTATGCTTTCATTTTGTAAAGACGTATGAGTCTGTTACGCCAATGTTATTGACAATAATACAGGTAAAGCAATGTTATTAGAATTTATCGAGAGTCATCTCCCTTACGGTAACAATTTATGATAAATACATCAGTCGGCACAAGGCAACAGAAACTACAAATGGAAAATAAATCATGATTAGATCAGATATTTATTTTGTCTCATAGTATTGCAAGAAATTATTACCCCCCCATATATATATATATATATATATATATATATATATATATATATATATATATATATATATATATATATATATATATATATATATATATATATATATATATATATATATATGGAATGCATAAACAACAGCAAAAACAGCAGCATTCAAACAACAAAGCATATCAACAGCAGAGACTAAAACAGCAAGAAAAGAAGTTTTCAAAACCGAAACAAACTACGACATGGAAAACTATCAAACCTACAGATGTCCCAAAACATCAACAAACCAAAAAGTCGAGATAAAAAGGAATTTTGTACATTCACACACAAAATTGTAAAGATGAACAACAGCAACGAAAAAACTGGACTCTCCAGGGCACAACAAAGAAGACCTACGCAGAAGCCGTAAAGATGGGGGAATCAGAATCAGTGACCACGACAAACACATTGACAAACCTAGTCAAGATTATACAACAACTAATATAAAGACTTCACAAAACAAAATACTAGAAGGTTCCAGAGATTCAAATGTAGGAGACAATGGAAAAAAAAAAAAAGCTGCGAAAACAAATTATGAGAGATAAAGAGACATGTTAAATCTCTCACGGAGAAAACAAATTGATAGTGACTATATACTTCTAGGTAAAGGACTACAGTTTTGACCCAAACTAAAATCTCATAATAAAATTAGATTAGCTGAAGAAATGTTTAATTTTTCAGACGACTGATATAAAAATAATTTTTTCATGATAAAGCAGACAACAATTCTGAATGTGAATCAAATTCTTTAAGTTCAAAGAAGGATTATTTCAACAAAATTAAATCATCTTTTACATTACCTAATGGACGTGACTCTCATTTAGATTTTTACATCGAAGCAATCACACAAGAACTATTACATGATAGTTCTCAAAAAGGACATTATAGTAATATTTCTAAGAAAGAAATGGAATCTTTGCATCATCTAATTAATGACGAGAGTGTTGTTATTAAAAAGGCTGATCAACCATGCACATTAAGACGTGTATTAGGCTGTCATTGTACTATAAACAGCATTTCTTTAACATTGCACTCGCGGTAAAAACTGTATTTTTCCAAATTAATAAAACGTTTGCGCAGACGGAATAAGGTTTGGTTTGAAATGTGTAAGGTTTAAAGGGATTAAATAATCCTCAGCTAGATAGTAACTGCGCCAGGTAAATACTTTCGAAGACCGGAGGTGGTGTACGATTCATAATAGAACGGGTACACGCTATAACTAGGTACAGTCCACCTGGAAACACACGACGTAATAAGAGAGAGTGGACCATCAAAATAGATAAATGTGCGTAGCATAAGTAAATTAAAAAGGCTATTAGAAGGAATCATTTATACACATGCCATAAACAAAAATATATTGCCTTGTTTCATTTATAAAATTTGTAACATCATAGAACACTTTACAATTTAAATCATAAAGTGATTGATATGGTGTTTTAAGTAGCAGCTTCCGATCGTGGCAGGTAAAAACGATTTAGAATTAATCTCTTGTGTTGTTTACATTCCGATTACGCTCTTTACCATTTTTGCTTTTGCATTATTTTTTGAAATGAAGCAAACGCGTATCACAAACGAGATACAAATAATTGAATAATTAGTTCATAAGTTGAATCGGTACAATAACTCTTTGTAACACTTTTATTATATGATTTATTTAGAACAGTTGATCTTTATGACCTATTACCACCATTTATTGCTGATTATATATATATATATATATATATATATACATATATATATATATACATATATATATATATGTATATATATATATATATATATATATATATATATATATATATATATATATATATATATTCCGAAAAACATATTCGAAATTCCAAATTCTATATTAGAAATATGAAAGAGATCATTTATCATCTCAACTATATCTCAGTAAAACAGCCTTCTGAAAATGTAAGATTTATTAATCATGTAAATCAATCACCGCGATGTCATTGTGAAGAGTCAATCGAAATTGCACCTCACTATTTTCTATGGTGTAATCAGAATGGTGATTGATTGATATGATTGCTAACATTAGATTCGTCTCGCTTCTTGTCCGTTTTATTGAAATCAAATTTGTAAGTTTATAGATGAATAATATAAATATGAATTTGACCAAAGGCCAGCTGCAAAATGACTTACAATGTTACTTGCGAGGTTTCTGACAAATTGAAAAACAACATCTTCCCCTTCAACAATGACAAGAATGACACAAGGTTTTTTTAATTACTGGTGGTTATTGCAACCGTGAAATATATATGAAAAAAGTCAAAGAGAGAGTGACTAACAATGAGGAAATTAATGCGGTTGAATGTTTGAAACACAACCAAAACATTGAAGCCCAACAACAATGATAAACTGCTAGGATTCAATAGCGAGAGAAGTCTACAGGGTATCTCGTGAATCTGATATAGCTCACGGGATTTTGAAACAAAAGGATTTATATATTTTTCTCGAACAAATTAATAACCAAAAATTCCACTAATAACTATTATTCTACTTTAATAGAGTCCTTGACTGTTAGAAATCTTTTTCACGGATACTTTGTTACATACAATGTTAATGGTCCTTACAAGCAATTACACAGGGGTACAGTTAACAGATTGAATATCAGTATCAGAGATGAAGATGGAAATGTGCGAGATATACCTGTAGCTTATGGTTTCCAGTGTAAAGTAAATAGTGTAGATCATGTTTAGAATGATTCAAGATATATCTCATAACAGTCATGGTGTGTTCTTGCCTTTAAACATAGTGACATAAACAGAGGAGAGTGATGCAACACTAGATCAAACAATTAACAGTGACTTAAACCTCAGCAATAACCATATTACCAGTCTAGCAGGCCCTGTACACAATTTGATGCAGCTAAAAGAAATATGTACAAAAACGAGTTAATACTCAAATACATAAAACTTTTGATGATGATAATTTCCAAGATATCAAAACACGGAGGAAACAGTTTGACAATAAATAAGCTTCTTTTGACGAAATTGGTAATGCAAGAGCTAAACAAATCTCAGAGCTAAAAATAACCAGAGTGACGAGAACAGAAAAAAGATTTTAAATGCACAGGAATTATTCCGACATAGATTAAATAGCCTATGCACTGCTATTCAAAACCTACAACCTGTAAAGAGAAGACAATTTGTTCTCCGGAATGTAGACCTCTCCAAAGACGATGAAATAACTAATATCCGACAATACTTACAACAGATCGAATAAAGGATAAAGACTGAGACAGAGAAATAAAACAATATCTAGAAGAATACAGTGCTTTACAATTTCAGCTTGAAGAATTGCAGAAAGATTTGAATAATAAAATCCCATGATCAATCGATTTTAAAGATAAGTAATGATTTTGGCACAAATACTACCGACCTGAACAACAAAATTACAATAATACAGTATCCAATTTGTTGAAAAATAATAATATATATAAGAGAGACAAAAGGATAGAAGAAGTCAAAATCAAAATTATTTTGAATGAAAGCACTATTAGATATATGAAAACTAATTGCGATCCATCTATTATAGATTTGAGTGATGCGATCAAAAAGATAAAAGATGTTACATTCACCTAGTTTTACAACAAATTACACGCTGAGGTTCAACAATCAGAAACAGAGAGAAAAGAATATTGGTGAGGTGCAAGGTAGTATTGACAAAATAGACAAAGGGATTAAACAAATTAGATAAGATTTAGATGTTTTAAAACAAAAGTTTACCACAGATACCGATGCATTACAAAACTGTTTTAGTTTAAAGACTTCTTCATTAATTGGTTGCATTAATGCAGTTAAAGTCAAAATCAACGAAAACGTAGAGACTTACAAAACTAAATTGAAAAAGGGAATGGGCAGAGAGAGAGATAGAGAGAGAGAGAGTATTTTATTGGACATTAGGATGGATAAATTTAAAATTGAAATATATTAAATAAGAAGGACTTTGATGTAAATACAAAACTAATGCCTGGAATCGTGTTGCTTTATAATTTTCGAATTATGCTAAGTCATGAGTGTCCAAATGGTATTGATTAACATGTGAATTAATTGATGTAGTTTCAATCAGCACCAATAGCACAATTTAATCTGAAATGGGTTGCTGAACATATTTTAGGCTGAAATAACACAAAACAATTTAGTAAACATTTACGGATTTGCTTCGTCAAGTTTTGTTGAAAACAAGTTAAACAAAAATAGATGTTCCATATCAATATGTCATTCAAATCAGAAAATCAGATTTATACACAATTTGTATTAAGTTGAACAAAAATTATTTCAGATTTTTTCCTGACGAAATTATTGATCTTAATATTGTACTAGAGATATATCACCAACATGTTGCTTACTCATTAGACGTTAAAAGTAAAACGTGCTAATATTTACAGCGTCAACACGTACATATTATATGGAAGATATCAATGTTTCAATAATTGGATGAAAACACAAAAAAGGAACCCTCCAGTCAACATGTAAAATACAACCCGGTAGCAGTAACAAAATTTGTTAATCATAAATATACAGTACAATCAATAGCGAAGCATCTCTACAAGAATGGCCATAGCAACAGATATGATTGGAGGAGTAATAACTAACGGTCTTTCATTTAGATTTAATAACTATTTGTCAAGTTATTTGATCCTAACGGGTCTAATGAATAAAGAATTAGACACGACAAAGTAATGAAAAGTATCAGCGAAAAACTCTGAGAGAACAAGACTAAAACAAAACTCAGTGATTACTACCATCCTTCTGATGATCAGTTAAAATACGAATACATATTAATAGCACTTGTAATGGTAGTTCGTGTGTATGTTGCTTACACGTTTTTGTGAAAAGGAAGACCATAGTTCATTTGTGCAGCACAATAAATGGCAACGTACGGTAAGCTGGAATAGATAAATAACTCAAAACAACACATCATTGTATTACATACATATCGAGCTGCATTAAACCCCAGTAGACTATGCAGATAGCAATACCAAAGCTAACTCCAAAATATTGATTATTCATACTAGTTTGTTCGTGTCGTTAGATATTAAGGTGAATGGAAATGCTAACAATTCAGTTGTATTCAATTGCCGTAGAATGCTTGGAAAAGACATCAATATATCATATTGAGCAATGATCTTTTCAAGTTAAATGACTACAATATTTTCATGGCATACAAAGATGTGTGCTTGTCTGTTTCTTTTAGAACAAAAATGGTTGAACAATATATAATGAAGGATGAGTTGAGAAAGTTGAGATAAGGAGCTGGTAATGCTCAAAAAGATGGTACAGAAGCTGAACAGTTTGTGGTGCATAGAAAAAGTTTAGAATACCACTTAGGTTCTAACAGTCCATTGTCTTCTGTATTCTTGTGCTCTTACTTGATATTTCAGATTCAACATTACACTTGCAAAAGCATCTGTTGTGAAAGAAGTCAGAAATCAAGACTTCGAACTGGAAAACATTTGCCTCCAGTATGGTACGATTTCAGCCGAATCAATTGCTCAATCGGTCAACGATAAGGAAATACACTGAATTGCTTTCTTCTATAGCTAAATCAGTACAAAGAGTATCAGCGACATAGCAGCCAATACAGAGTTACCCCACCTCACACTTAATTAGCACAGGCTGAGTTTAAAGTGCGCTTGATACTGTGCAACAAAGTGTAGAAAGAGATCCAGCAAAATTTTGCAACTCAGCTATAGAAAAAATCTTGGTAACTATAGATGGTCTGCCAAACATGGCACCATAGCACAATCATAGCTATATGGTGCCGATTAAAGGTAAAGTTGTCAAAGTGTATAAATAAAGAATTACGCATACAACTTTAGGATGATAAACCATTCCATATAAATGTAAACAGTATTATGCAAACATAGTTGTCAAAAGACTTTTAACGATCGATATTATTGTATTTGCTGTGAAAGAAAGAGTTTCCAGTTTTTGTACGTCAGGTTATTTTTGGTTTAAAAGTGGAGAATCATTTTACAGGTGCTTTTCCTTGTTTAACTTATACTGTATTACGCATAAGCTGAACACCTCGTTTCAATCAATAAGGCCTTGTATATGGCCCCAAATTACTATGCCAATTATTTACTAAATCTATAAAATATATCTGTAATTGTACAAATCGATTTCTCTTAATATGTGGCTTCGTATTTTTTAATGGCTTTAAACAGGTAATCACTGGTTGAACATTTTATCTGCACTGTACTGGTGATAGAGGAGATTTTGGCTTTTTTAAGGCTGTAAATCCAAATTATTTCCTGTTTATTGGGAACCTTTGGGATTAATTATAGGGCCATCGCAAATATTGGGGCTTTTTGGTTTTAGCTCTAGTAGTCATATACCAGAACAACTTATGGGATGATCTGTCTGTTGTCCGTCCATCTGCTAGTACAAGTTTGTTATCGCTACTCCTCCTAAGCTTCTTGGAGGATTGCCATGAAATTTTACAAACACATTCATGCCATGGTCTAGTTGGTCATAAATGAAAATGGTGCCGTTCAGACATCCAATATGGCAGCCACAGCAGCCATCTTGAAAATTTTGGTATCGCTACTCCTCCTGAATGGATTGTCATAGAAACATGGGTTTTCACTAAAAGACTTCGTTAGATATCTAGTTGGTCCTAAATGAAATTGGTGGCGATCTTACTTCCAATATGGCCGCCACAATGGCCATCTTCAAAATCTTGTTATCGCTACTTCTCCTAGACGGCTGCCCATATCGACATTGTGCTTTCACCAAAGACTTCTTATGATGTCAAGTTGGTCCTAAATGGAAATGGTGCCAATGTGATATCCAATATGAAATCATGGCAGCCATCGTGAAAATCTTGCTATCGCTACTCCTCCAAAACGGAAAGAAATATCAACATGGGGTTTCCACCAGAAGACTTCTTATGATATCTTGTTGGTTCTAAATGAAAATTGTGCCAATCTGTTATCCAATATGTGCACCACAGCAGCTAATTTCAGAAATCTTGCTATTGCTGAATAATATCAGACATGGTTTCAACACTCATCAGTTAAAGGAAGAAATGGTCTTATCTTGAATTTTTGGAAATTCTTTTCGACCAGTAGAGCGTCAGTCCCTTCGAGTGACTCTTGTTTATTGGTATACTACTTTCAATAATGTGTTCAAAGGGGGCTTTGGAAACAGCATTGGAAAAGAAAGGGAAACAATGACAAATTAATACCCAGTACAACAAGCACTGTATGAAATATTATTTATTGGGAAAGAACATTGAAGTTACTGCTTGATGCAGAACAGAATGTAAATTTCCGCATGCGTCTATGCTAACAGGTACATGTACATATAGTCGATCAACAGGGATGTACGTAGTAGCGAGGGAATTTTTCTGATGCACGCTCTGTCATTGGGACGGGTGGGAGGATATCCAAGAAATTTAAACATTGTCTTTTTTCTACGTTAGGCACGTTCGTCTGTACGTATCCTTAAGTAGGGCACATATAAATACCAAAGGCAATGTTACTAGGGACTAGTTTCTACAGGTGAAGATACAGTACACGCATCACGGATTACTGATTGCCCACTCAATACGGTGACCGTGAACACAGGGGGCAAGGGATTAAGTGTCCACTACGAATAGTGGATTTCCACTGCATTAGTGGATGTCCATTTAACATAATGGAAATCAGCTCAATCTAGTGGAACTCCATCACGAATTTTATTGCAGCCTTAGTAGGTTTTATGGCACCCCTCGCTGATTGTATTGAATTCGCCCAGCGAGTCGGCCCACTAGACAAACAGATGGGACAAACCTCGACGCCGTAAACCCGACCATGGCAGGATTCAATTTCATACCTTTACCTGTACAAACTGTGCAGTTGTAACATTGTCTGTTTGGTAATTATCAGTGGCCTAGCTAGGAATACATACGGACGAACGTTCGTAACGTAGAAAAATATACGAGGTTTTCAATTTCTTGTATATCTTCCCACTCCTGTCCATGACAGAGGGTACATCAGAAAAATTGTCTAGCTACAACGTACTTCCCTGTTGATTGATTATTTGTTCATGTACCTGTTAGCATATGCACATGCGGGAATTTACATACTGTTTTGCATCAAGAGGTAACTTCGATGTTATTTCTCAACAAATAATATTTCATAAAAGTGCTTGTTTTACTGGTTATTAATTTGTCATTGTTTCTCTTACATTTCCATACCTTTTCCAAGGCCCCCCTATGAGCAAATTTTGAAAGCAGTATTCAAATTAAAAGCGAAAAGCCTCATCTTATCAGAAACGCATAAGACGTTCGTGTAAGATAGTTATTTATTGCATTCGTCCTGTGTATCAGATCTGAAACAAGTTTATATCAAGTATATCAGACTTAATAAATGTCAGAGACACATGCAGCAATAATAATGTTTTGAAATAAAGATAAACTTTAAGACTAATTATTACGACCAAGATCCATTACAAACGAACGCCGTACTATTTATAATGCACATGCACGATGAAGGACAAGGGATACAATGTCATGTTTGCTATAATTCTGTGTCAAGTCTATTCGGTAAGAATAACGTGGCATCATATATTGACAAAATACAACAACAACAACAACAACAACAAAAGAGAGATCTGCAAGCTATGCTAGAAAATGCTCTTATGTAGCTTTAAACGTAGACGTAGAAAAAACAACATTGATTATTTGAGAGTATGACAATTTTTAAATGCGCATTATTCGTTTACACTGTATTGAAGGCTGCGTTCAATCAGTTGCACATTAATGTCATGAAAAATGTTATTTTCCTGATAAGGGTTTCTTGCTTTATCATTTTTTTCGGAAATCTATCATCAAGCACCAGCCTAGGAGTGACATTCTTACTTTGAAGTCAGCTGCTACGCTTGTTAACAATTGTCAGTCAGGAAGGTGTCGCTCTTCGATGTTATTTTAGCACTGATATTTCAAAAGAAACATTAACTTCAGAATGAAAGTGTATCCTGTTGTCACAGAGTCAGACATTATAAAACTCATAACTCATTAGTTTGTGAAAAACGAATTTTGGACTTGTAATATGGACTGAGAAACCCAATCATGTTAAGTTGTGATATTTGCGCGTAAAACTGGTTTCTAGCGGTATATAAAGCAAACCATGTACATGTTTTATTTTCAACATTAATCTTTCGACGCAGCGCATAGAATAGAAGACTATCTCAGCAGCACATATCTATGACATGTTTCACGAAAACTCTTCTACACTAGAGGCTTATTTAAAAATGCATCTTTCTTTGCAACAAAATGAGAGAGAGAGAGAGAGAGAGAGAGAGAGAGAGAGAGAGAGAGAGAGAGAGAGAGATTATACATCGTAACTTTTGAATGACGTAACCCGTAACTTTCTTCGCTAACTCGGAAAATGACATTGATCATTAATTAGAGAGTATGCATTTGTAAATGTGCTGCAATTATCTTCATTTCGGAATTCGTCTCCTGACAAAATTTAGAAATAAGTGTTTTTTACCATACTTTATTCAGATTAAGTAAATAAATATATTGCTGCTTAGCAATGCATTTTGTATTTAAGAAACAATTTATGCAATTAATTGGGTAATTAACCTGTTATTATTGTGCTTTTCTTATTTTCTTTTCATTTCTAGTTTGGTTCTATAGTCCAACTTGGTCATAATTAACATAAATGAACTTAAAACTTCAGAAAGTTAACAGATTGAAAGTCGAATGAGCCAGCATGGCTGCAGTAATAAAATTGAACACAATGACAATATTAGTGACGACCCTAGAATTAGTACAGAAGGTTCACAATAATCAGGAAAGAATTGGGATTTACAACCCTTGAAGCCGAAACCTCTTCACCTCCAGTTCTGAGCAGATAAAAAAGTTCTACCAGGGATACCTGTTTAAAGCCCATACAAATATGAAGCGACATATTAATAGCAATCAATGCAATTAAATACATATTCTATTAACTTTGTAAACACTTAGCAAGTATACAAAACATTATAGATAGATATGCGTAATACAGTACAACCCAGTATGTATGTATATATATATATATATATATATATATATATGAATAAGGGGAAATTCCCCTAATATGAAACTAAAACTAAACAGACGTACAAAATTCTAGAGGCTATTTATTGTACAGTAAATACAATCTTATCCACCGCAGATACTCGTTTCACCACTAAGTTTGCATAAGTTTGCAAAAGTTTGTATTTCCATTAAATTTCGAAAGATGACATGATGGATGTCCTGGAGAAATTAACTGCTACTGCAATATGGAAAGAAACGTTTTTTCCCCATCAGCAATTACTAACTGACCCCAGCATTTTTTCTGTGCTGAGACCACAGTTTGTTCATGTGACTTTAAACTTAGTTTTGGTTCCCAAAGATTCAACGACGTTTGGGTTATTATGGACATAATTTTATTAAATTTACATTGCTGGCTTAATTGCTAAACACTGTGTAGATACACATTTTGTACGTATTTTTTTAGCGACAAAATGTTTTATTTGTATTCACACCAACTTCTTCAAAAGAATAATCGGGTCAAAATGTAACAAGTTAGTAACTACACTGATGATAAAACAATATTCGCTTGACATTCGGGAACAGTTTTGCAGTATTTGTCGTGGGGACTGAAAGAATGTACTGTACCAAAATGAAGTTGTATCTACATCAACTGAAAATAATACATACAAGAATAGAATTGTACTTTTGAAAAGTACCAAACAGCACGCGATTGAAATATTGCATGAAACATACATTAAAACCGAACGAAACATTTTTATCTGCTTTCACGCTTATAATTGAATAAAAATTTGAAAGTCTGCTCAAAGAATGAACCAACTGGAAATTATATTGATTTTTTGACTGCTTTGCCTGTATATAGTACAAAATCCAAAACCTTAGAATAGCCAGTTTAGCAAGAAATTTAGGTCATTACAACCTCAATTTAATTTTTATCTGCGTTAACATTAGTGATATATATTAATGCATACATGAAATTGCATGACCATGCATGCAGCAGTGTCTAGGAAACTGAGCTACACGAGATACAGAGTGTCTGTCATACTTTGCCAAAGCAATTGTGATTTCCGTAGATATCTAACTACAATATGAGAGAGAGAGAGAGAGAGAGAGAGAGAGAGAGAGAGAGAGAGAGAGAGAGAGAGACCGTTTAGCATAAACTTTTACTTGGTAACACACTGGATGACCCGCACGATCCCATTACGCAACAAATGACTTGCTTTATCTATTGCTCTAAATATTGCGGATCAAAACTGCTTCACTCCTTAGAAGATACATTACTGTGTATTAAAACGATGTCATCCATTGGGCGACAGCTGTAAATAATTTTCTATTACCACATAAATTGACGTGAAAGCATCTTGACATTTACCTGCTATTCGCGTCTCAGACAACACATTTAAATGTCACGTGACCATATTGCTTGTAATCATGCTCTTTAAGTACGTCTTTCATAACTTACAAGATTTTTCATTTAAGCCAATTGAAATTGTTAATTCGGAAATGGAACGTTTGTTGAAAGAATCATGCATTCACCGTCTGGGTACTATCTATCCAATAGGTTTAAATTCTAGAATTATAAATGAACTTGTTTGATAAATGTATTGTATTTGGTCATTTCTATTGTTATTGGCGTGTACACCAGTTATAACTGGTTTGGCTGGGCTAAGTCAACTTTAAAGTATTTTGCTTATAAGGGTTTTGGTCATTTCTATTTCTCTTCGATAACCTTTACAATGCAGTTGGTTTCCCGGCTGATTTAAATATAATGAAAACTGTCTAACCCATAACAATGGAACTGAACTTATATTATTTTATTTATTATTTTTAGAAAACTGACAGAAAAATATCAATACAAAAGTATTGTGCAATTTAGAAATGTACGTTCCTCTCTTTGGTCTTTGTTTTGAACTATTTATTATCATATTAATAAAAATAATTTCCAGAATTATATATCTAATTTAAAAATCTGATAATATAAAATTTTACAATCTTTAAAACTTTGTACAATAATTGTACAAAGGGACATAATTCAACATTAGTTTTCAAATGGAACGTATATATTAAAGAAAACATTGGATTCACCGTTTGGATACTGTCAGACATATATAAAAAGTTCTAATTATAAGATTATGAATAATCTTCATTGATAAATTCATAATATTTAATCAGTTATACATATTTAAAGGAAAATAAAAACTTGTATCCACCTACACCGCTTCCGTTGCCAGGTACAGTTTTACTTTCAATATGTACCTCAGCTCACTAATAGATGCAGTGCTGCGCATGATCAGCAGTTCACATTTAGAGAAGAAAGCTGAAGAAAATCCAGTTGTTTTACACTTTGGGAGATGAGCTATTTTATATATGACGGCTACTCTATTCAATTTACATGGTGTTGGACGGGTCTAGTATTCAGTTATTACATTGTATCCTTTTGTGTACGTGTGAGAAAGACAGTCCAACAAGGAAGTACTCTTCTACTTAAAGAAATAAAAACAGCCCAAAAACACCCGGATGCAAAAAAACAAACAAACAAACAAATCTAATAAAGAGGACGCTATAGCGTCCTCTAACAAGTTTATGTAAGTGATTATGCTTTTTCATCACTTTCACCCGTCCCTTTGGTAATATTAAACTCGTCAGGTGACCAAACCAGAAATCATAAGTATATTTGTTTGAGCTGTTAGCAAGATAATACAGCAGCGTGTACTTAGTAGAGTCTATATATAAACAGTAGGTCTACGATAAAGGTAAACCTTTAAACGTGTCTAATTCTTGAGAAAATGTGTCGCATGGACATGTATATTTGGCGCGGAAGTAATTCAGATATCCTGGACTAGAGGTTTTATTTTGGATAACGCTATGTATATTTTATTGTGTGATACGTGTTAAACAAACAATTTAAAAGTCAATAGGGGAATGAGATTTTGTACACTGACCACTTTACTCAGGATCTGTTCACTTGTTACAAATATTTTTTGTTTATCGTACTATGAATGAATTTTTTCCCCTAGAAACCATTTAGAGCAGAGTTACATCGTTTGTGACATTGTTAGACCAGAATATCGCGTGATGAATTTAATATTTTTTGTAATGTGGCAGCATTTTCTTCAGACGGATTTGGGTTTCTTCAGTTTGCTCGACAAATGTTACGAATTTGCAAACCTAAATTTATGACACTGACAGACTATTGCAACCCTAAAAAAATTCATCGTTTGTATTGCAGAAAAAAACAGAAGAAAAAAAATCGGGAAGGAAAGATAGCGGCTATCAGTCTTTGTCTTTATAATGTTGAGGAACAGTCCAGTAAAAAACGTCGACACTATCGAATGTCAGTCTCATGTGAAGTACGCATAGTGGATCAGACTGTGTTTCACATCTCTTTTTGTACCTATCAGATTTTTGACACTTTTGAAGAAATGAAAACTTACCGTTCTATGTCGAAAAAGTTCTGTAACTACGATGTTGTATTGTACTAAATTTATTTTCTTAAATTCTGTTAGGATCTACATTTTCATGAATATTTATTGTATTTTAATTTGATGACATTCACACCAAGGTACTTATAAAGGCATTTTAATACCCCATGAAGTACACAAAGACTTTTCGTTAAAAATGCATTAATCTCGCATTCAGTCTTCATTTCATTTTGGGTCCCGGGTGGCCAAGTTGTCCAAGGCGCTCGCCTTTACCAATCACTGACATCTCACCTTCGTCTGCTTGGGTTCGAGTGACTCGGCCAACGTGGGTATGTGAGAAAGCTTGCCAGTAGCTTTCCATGGGTCGGTGGTTCTTCCCGGGGTTTTCCCGGGTTCTTTCTCCACCAGATATACTGGCCACCATGTGTAGCCTATCATGTGGTAAAAAATGGCGTTAAACTCACAAAACGACAAACTTAAGTCTTCATTTACAGTAAACCTTCGAATTCTGACATTAAAATTCACCAGCCTGAGCCTGGGGAAAAAGGTAGCACATGTACTGGAGAAAGTTAAGACAATTTTTATTCACAATTTACACATCTCGCCAAATTTGGAATAGCAGATGGTCGTTACTCTTTTCTACAAACGCAGAACGTGCAGAATTGATTCATAAATTAAATAAAATACGACAAAAGTGAAAATAAATCGGCCGTATATTATATATTTATCGTATATGTAATATATGTACCATTTCGTAGATAATTCATAATTTCATCAAGACAAACATAAAACCTGTTATTACGATTGTGTAGGTATGTATAAGATTTTACATGAGTGCTCATTTCAAATGAACGTTATTAAATGGATCGAATAATATTTTGAGCCTTGACGAGCATAAAATTGAAATTCTTTGATGAGGTTCATAAATTTCATTAAAAATGAGCACAAATAAAGGATTATATCTATCACATGACAAAACATACTGAATTTATTTGACGGAACTGCAGAATAATGTTGTGAAATGGCTT
The DNA here is from genome assembly GCA_029931535.1 of Margaritifera margaritifera. Lineage (NCBI taxonomy): Eukaryota > Metazoa > Mollusca > Bivalvia > Unionida > Margaritiferidae > Margaritifera > Margaritifera margaritifera. The sequence goes on from JAQPZY010000952.1 coordinate 615,523, forward strand.
TGAAATACATTTCAGTGCCTCGATCGCTACGCCTTTGTCTTGCATCATGCAATGACGTCATACGGTGCAATTAATAAATATGATATTCTCTGTTACCCAGCCTAAATTTGCAAGACAATATTATAGGCCGGTAACTAGAAAAGCTGTGTCTCCATATCGGTTAGTCAGCGTCGTCATTCGCACCACAGTGACGTCATTCTCGTAGCGGCTAGTTTGGAAACTTCCCTATGAACTGCAGTGATCAGTTAGTTGCTTCACGTCGGCGCGGTGCATCTTGTGAAAAGGTAGGGAGATCCCGTAATTTCACACAATTGAGGATGATGGTTATCTGTAGTCTCACGAGCACCGGAAGTGCGACGCAGCCGTCAGCGAATAGATGATAGTGTTTGCACTGTTGTATCGAAAAATACGAAATGAGGTTATGAGCTTTGGAGCCCCAAGTACTTTAGGCGAGACTACAGTATCAAACAGTACAAATACTACAATTTATTTTATTATATATTCCTATTCGTAAAATAATAAATTGTACTTAGAAATTAATACAAATATTGACTTATGAACCGACAACTACCTACACATCTAATCGTTCCAGTTATTTCCTTATCAACATTGATAAACCTGTCAATTGTTAAGTCCTTGATAAATGAAATATATTTTTACAAGCGTCTTGATCAATTGATAACTGTCATAACCAGACAAGTTATAAATGAATGGGATGGTGTTTTGAGAATCCGAAATTTAAATATCATGATCACGCGCTTTGTTTCTAAATATCTTTTTATCACTGAATTGGCATGCATTTGTTGAGTTAAAATGTTTTGCATCACGCTCTGTGAACACCAAAGATTTGTCATTTTTCACCCTTAATTTGTCGTACACTATCTTTACTATCCTACCCAACCAGTTGTAAAACATATAAATGTAATCAGTACCACTGTAAACTATTGGTTTGTAATATTTATGAATTGACCTTAGGTAAAAACAAAACCCTGATGAAATGTGTTTAGATGTTCGCACTGTACTGTGTTTCTGTTGTTCTTCGGGAACATCTTGCCTTTGGCCAAGAGTCTTAGCTCTTGTAACGATATTACATTCAAAATAACAATACACAACATACAGAATTTTTAAATGATGCTGAGAACTTTTAAATGTTAAAATTGAGCATTGTTTTCATCGAGTTGTCTAGACTATTACATACTCCTTTATGTTCTAATAACTTCGCTGACTTATAGAAAAATGAGATCATTTATAACAGTTATATATCTTCCCATCATGTTTGGACATATGTGATAACACCATCAGTGTATCAGCAATCATAATTAAAATCAGTATTTTGCGGAAATTTCTGTACATTTAATCAGCCTGGAAAAGTACCGTCAAGCGTTTGTCATTTTATCATCGGTATGAAATGAAATAAAAAAATTGATTTCAGATAGCTAACGAGAGAGAGAGATAGATGGAGGGAGGGGATATGCCCTTTATGGATGGTCGCCGAATACAATATCTTACGCGTAGTTTGAGTATAGTTTATGACTACAATATTAAGCAGCACTGTATGTTGGAAGCGTAAAATTGTTTGTAGTTGCTTAAAAAAAAATAAACCAAACAGATTGCATGCATGATATAATCTTTATCTATACGACTAGCCAAAGCATGCATGCTAGAAGTGGGTAGAAAAAATAAATGGCATACTGTTAAAGAGTATGTTTCATAGTATGTATGTATGTATGTATGTATGCATCTATGTATGTATGTATGTATGTATGTATGTATGTATGTATGTATGTATGTATGTATGTATGTATGTATCTATGTATGTATTGGGTTTGCGGCACATCAGAACAATCCTGGCAATATAGCGCCGAGTAAGTTCCGAAATCGACTGTGTCATAACTTTGATTACTACACAAAATTGCTTTTGCTTTATAAGCCGGATGATCATTTTAAGTCAAAAGAGAGGGAAAGAGAGAGTCCAGTGCACGACTGCAAAAAATCCCCCAGAAAAATCAGTCTGCGTATGTTCGCTATAATATTTTTTTAAACAAAACTGACTATACGATTGTAAGTTACACCCCACCCCCACCCCCCACACACACATAAGAAAAAAAGAAAGAAAGAACAAAAAAAATAAATAACAAAAACGCCAGAGATAATCTTTTCAGTTAAGACGAATTTCTCTATGCAAGCATTTATGTTTGAGGCACATGCATGACTATATTCAATATAGTTTAGATCTTGTTTTTCCTCAGAATGTTGTTAGTACTTTGGGAGCTCCATTCGCAACAGGGATATATATCCTTCGACTTTGACTTACATGATCCGTTTAGTTTTTACTTTGAAACTATTATTGTAATTAAGTTTCATGTGGGGAAAGCCATAAAGGTTCCGTCGTAATTCCCTGGCTATAAAATTATATTTCCGGCTTATGGCATAACGTAAAATAAATGACACCCTTCATAGCTAGAATCCTGAACACGGCAACGTATATGCAGAAAACCTACTGGATTCATGTCATTGATAAAGTTCACAGTAGACCCTATTCCTTCAAAAGTTCATCCAACGTCGCATATTACACATGGAGGAGAAAACGTGCTATTGTTCATACAATATTCCATCATTACTGCTTGAGAGATTAGCACATAGTTGAAATATCTTTGTGAAAATAGAAACAAATATCTTCGGATTTTCTTTTCTTATTTACTTGTGCTTGCTGTTTGGATTAAAAATTTTGCATATTTCATCCGATCATTATTCCTTTTTCCAAGTAAGATAAATCAGCTTATTGTTTTATTTGTGGTCTAATCCTAGTCCTTCCCAGCATATATGGTTGGTTAGAGCTTTGGAAAAGTCCCCTCAAAAATTGTTCAAATACCAAAAGGTTATTTACTATTTTGTGTATGTATACTATTAAAATTTGGAAAACGGAAAATTTTTGTTTTTACGTGAGGTTCATCTTTTTTCTCCCTATATATCAAGTTTATCTGATTTAGGGGTCCAGTCTCGTACTCACCTCCCTCCAGGTATTGCCTGTCGGGCGGGTTTCCGATCCCTTCTCCCTAAAGTGAGTTGTAAAGTATAGTGACCTTTGCCAGAGGTCATAGTTTAGTTTCTGTTAGATTCAATGTCCCTTAAAGGTCATATGTGTATTTGTTGTTATGTATATTTCTGATGTTCTGGGACTGGCCCTATATAGATCAAATTTTTTTTTTTTTTTTTTTTTTGTTGTAATTATTCTAAAGTTTGTTTTCTTGTATAATGCGTGTATGTATGTTCTCTGTTAGTTGTAAGTTATTTAATTCTATATTATATGTTATTCATGCCATGCAAAAATAAAAATAAAGATATAAAGAGGGGGCTGTCCATCCTCCGGGCAGGGGACTACACAACACCCTTCCCTAGAGAGACTTTCAGCCATCCACCTTATATTTCTTTGTTATATATTTAGTATTGAAATATTAAATTTGTTAATATTTAGTTATTACTTTTAGTTACAAAAGAAAGAAAACAAAGGGGGCTGTTCATCCTCCGGGCAGGGGTGGTCCCTAGAGAGATTTACAGCCATCCGCCTTGTGTTTCCTTGTTATATGTTCTAGTATTAGATATGTTAATATTTTGGTAAATATGCATTATTGTTATTGTTATTTTTATTTTTTTATTTATTTATTTATTTATTTATTTTTTTTTTCCGGTTATCTTTTTTTTTTGTTGTGGCTGGAGTGGAGAGCTGTCCTCTTCTGACTGAGTATCTCCAAAATCCAGTTTCTGTGGCTCCTTTCTGTTCTTTTCCTTCCTTTTTCTTGCTCTTTTCCCTGCTTTACTTGATTGTTTGTTTTCCATTTCTTTTTGGTGAGTGATTTGTTCTTTGTTTAATCTTGTTTCTTTTGGCGGTTTTTTTGGCGATTCTTTTTGGTTGCTTGATGGGGCCACTGTCTGTTGCTTTAGTGCCCCTAGATAGTTGGCAACAATGTGCAGATTGGAAATAGTTTCCTGTTCTGCTAGTGTTACTTCTTGAAATTTCCATTCTTCCATGGTTCTTTTTATAGGTGATTGGTTTCTTTTGTCTTTTTTAGGAGTTTTTGGCCTCTCTTCTGGCGTTTTCATTTCTGTCTGTTTTGGAGTTTTTATTGATGGTTGTTCTGGAGTTTTAGATCTGGTTTCTGTTTCTGTCGAAATAGATGTTTCCGTTGCCATTGGTTCTTGTTATATAGTTGGCAGTGTTTGCGTTGTTTCCATGTTTTTATTTTGTTGCTGCATCACTCGGCATTTTCTCGGGTCATGCCCAGTTTCTTTACATCTTGGGCATTTACGATGGTATATGCAGCCCTTTTACCATGTTTTGACCAGGAACCCATGTACGTAGAAGAAAGTTGTCATTTTCTTTGCTGCCTCGATCTGGACTTGGAAAATCCTGGCGCCCGTCTGTATGGTTGGAAAGTCCTTGTATGTGGCCATTTGTGAATCTTCAATTAGAATATCACATTTTTTTTCGAGTCTTTCCTTAGTGACTTCGATAGGTATTTCAATTGGTATTCCAGTCAAGTATATATCCACGCCCTTGCTGGCTATTTCTCGCTCAATTTCAGGTTCGGCTATCACCTGGCCTTGTTTTGTTCCAATTTGGATAAGTCCTTTTTCTAATAAAGCGGTCTCTCCTTTCGGATGGATAAGGTAGACTCCTTTACCATTGTGTGTAAGGGCCTGAATTTTATTCATGTCAATTCCATGTATTCTCAAAGATGTTAGAATGTCAAATGTAGTTGGTCTCTCTTCAAAGGTATATTGGGAGACATCAATTCCTTGCGTGCCCTGGCGCCTGGCGGCCACGAGCTTCCTCTGTCCCGCTCTGTGTTGTACACTCATTTCAAAATGGTGCTGAAGTATTGGCATTTCCGTGCCGTCCGTGCAAAAACTATTTCAAAGGCTAAAATGAGCTACAGCTCAAATGTTCCAAGAAAAATTGTCAATATTAATAAATATATGTAATTATAGGTAAATGTGGTAGTTTATACCATTACACAGTTCAAAGTTAAATTTGTATCGATTCCATAAATGATACTTGCAAAAAGAGTGGCGAAATCCTGGTCTGCAGGCTAGTTCCTTGGCACCTTTCCTCCGGTGGATTTCCGTGCAGTTTGCTTGGTTCTTGCCATGTTCAGAAATTTCTTTTCGTCAACAACTTTCCTTCGCAAGTATCAGTGTGAGAATCAGCTTATTGTGACGTTGGAAATAGCGCCTGACGTAAAAACAGTGCATGCACTGTGCTTTGAATTTCATTGAAATGAAATGAAAATGCAATATATATATATATATATATATATATATATATATATATATATATATATATATATATATATATATATATATATATATATATAATAATAATAATAATAATAATAATAATATTAAAAAAACGCCGATAAATGTGTGCACACACACATACATACATATATATATATATATATTATATATATATATATATATATATATATATATATATATATATATATATATATGGGTCTAGGACTTCACTCCCCTGTCAATTACCCCCCTGCCATCACCCCCCTGCCATCACCCCCACCCATCAATTACCCCCTCAGTATATTACCCCCCGGTCTGTTACCCCCACCCCACCCCGGTCTATTACTATATAACATATAATTGTTATACCCCAGAATAAACAATAAATTAAAATAAATTTCAAAAGAATTTATTGTAAATTTTTATTTTAGTTAATTAATCTCAGCCTTGAAAACATATGGAATATTCAATATTAAATTCATCATATCATAAAGTTATAGTACCATAAAATATGTTAAACTCCTAAAATCATTTATATTGAATACTCTTATCAGATTGTGTTTGTGTACACTTAAATTGACGGGATAGAATCTTATAGTACCATAAAATATGTTATATTGATATGATTACAGCTGAATGTTATGTGCGATCCCTCGCAAGTATTCATAGTGCTCTCTATTAGCAAAGTCATTAACAATGTTCATAATCCGAGCAGGTGGAGGGGGGGGGGGGGTAATTAACCGGGGGGTAATATACAGAGGGGGTAAATGATGGGGGGATGGGGTAATGGCAGGGGGGTATTGGCAGGGGGTAATTGACAGGGGGGTAAAGTTCTGGTTCCATATATATATATATATACACAAGCTAACATTTTTATTCTGCTTTTTGTGATCATGACCAAGAACATGCCAATCATGCTGTTAAAACACATTAAGGATGTACGTAGTGTATGTAGTGAATGACACTTTTGACATCGGAGAACAACTTTCAAGCAGCTCAGGATATAATAACCCTTCCATAATTGTCAATCTAGAACTGATTACACCTTTTTGACTTGAAAGAAATAATCGAACGCGAATTTGGCCCTTCCAGTTGGCATCTATGTCTATCTGTCTATATGTCTGTCTGTCAAAACTGAATTGTCTGTTAGGGTTGTGATTGTGTGACTAAAAATAATTGACTAAAATTAATATTTGGTCTTTTCTTGAACAACATACACAACTGGCGGTAACTTTCATAAATACTTGTATTGTCAGTTCGTAATATGAAGTAATCAACTTTCGGCACAGAAGGTTATGGCCACTGCAATCGAACTCAAGTTTATACATCTCTCTCTCTCTCTCTCTCTCTCTCTCTCTCTCTCTCTCTCTCTCTCTCTCTCTCTCTCTCTCTCTCTCTTAAACACACGTAAACACACATGCACATATGTACATACGTGAACAAATAATGCATTTACTTTGACTTATTTTTTGAAATTCATACAAAAGATTCGAGCACACGAGATTTTAAATATCGGAACGGTATGAACAAGTTTTAACTTAAATTTGTTTGTATTTATTTTATTTTTTAAAGTGTTTGCCAACATGCTTAAGCTATATCATATTGTTCGAGAAAAGATATTGTATGAGAGTTCTGGACACTTGTTGAATTAAAATAGTAAGCCTTTTTTCGGCATAGGCTCGCGCAAGGAATAAAACAAAAAAAAAATTGACTGGTTAAAATCAAATCCCAGCAACTTCACCTCAATTATACGGTTGAATTTAACTCACTCCCACACCTCCGTTGGATCATTTAGATCAAAACGAAAAGCTAGAGGCTCTGGAAGTAATTCAACCGGTCGGCATAGTGAATCGTCTCCACAGATTTAAGGTACAATAGTTTCACATGCACTGTACGCTCACATCTTTGGCACCGATTTTCTATCATATTGCCTCGATTATATATATATATAATTCAGAATTGAAATTAAAAAGAAAACACATACGCCGATAAATATATAAAATAGACTGATTAAATAAAGTTACTGGTTTCATCGGTTAGATACTTTGTATCCCAATGGGCCTTAATACGAAGGCATTATAAAAAATATATACAATTTTAAGAAAAGAATCGCTATGTGTATACATATATATCAATTATAAATATATAATTGTTGGTATGACAGTTTGGTTCTATATTGTGATTTCACTATATATATATATATATATATATATATATATATATATATATATATATATATATATATATATAAAGTTCGGATATTAATATTCGAACATCAAGCTTCTCAATCTGAAATACAACAATTATTTCGTTTGTGCTATCGCACTTACTTCCTACCACGATAACTGCAACTCTGTAATAGGATACAAAGCGACGATATTTGGTTTTCGCTGAGCCGAGCTATCGTCACCGATATTTTTCAATCAGTCTGTCTGTGTTGTAGTATCCCTGAGCTTTAAAACCCCACATGCATAGTTAGTATAATTATTTCAATATAATGTAGTAAGGCTGTGATATAGTAAGTGACTAAATACAGTGCTGGAACTAATTTCTCAGTGATAAGTGCTTGATTTATTTTGCACAGAATTTTACCACGCAAAATAAATAAACAAATATCATGGTCTATAAATGTTTACATTAAAAGTAGACTATATTTCATATTGGGCTGCGGGAATTTGTTTCTGGTTCTGTTATAACACACAGCGGTAAATTATTTTACTGAATACATCATTTATTGATTTTCTGTTGGAGTTTCGAACACAGCCAGAACGTCTGGCATGTTTACTGATTTTCTGTTGTGCCATATATCTTATTTTGACTGCGATCTATTAAATTCACAATAAAGAACTTACAAAGTGGTCCAGAAAGTCAATTGCATTTTTTTTATAGAAAATATGAGTGGTCCAGGACTCGAGTATGCTTTGCGTGGTTATGAATCTGTCAGTACTGAAATGTGTGAGTGAAACAAAGATTCTGCTATTTATTTCTTTTAATTGGTGTATATTTTGTTACATATACACGGTATGTGACTTTCGTGAGAAAAGTACAAGCAAAATCATCAAATATGCAAATGTAAATACACACTATAATCGAAACTTGAACGCAGGAGAAGTGATACAATTACCATTTTCAGCACAATCATAGATTTTTCTGTAAAATTATATTTTCTGGCTTTGCATTTACCAGAGTGTTTTATTTTTCTAACTCTGAATATTCCTAATACATGAATATGTGCAATTTTGCCTGTTATCTTAGTCTTTGTACATTTTTACCTGTTCAATCTCATGCATTGTGTTTTGTTTCTGATATTATTTTTGTTTTGTATTTGTCCCGTTTTTAGTAATAAATAAGTCTCTAATGTGATTGCTTGATCATTAATAAATTCCATGAGATCTTAGAGATACTTTCGATCACATTGTAATTGTTTCCGTCCACCCCATTTGCCCTATCTTCCGGTTTTGGTTTCTATTGCTAAAAAGTGCTTTTTATGACGGCTAGTCAAATTGTTATTACGGTAATGAGAGGGCCAATAAAGCAGTTAAAGCCGTTCTGCAGTCATCCGTTTCTGAATAGAAGATTCATGGTGACCACAAATAGCTCACAAAAAATCTGCAAACTTTGGCTCCAAAATAACAAAATTAAAATTAAAGCGCTACAAATTCAGCTGCGAGCGAAAATCCATTTTTAAAGAACAGAAGCGAAAGCGATTTCACATTCTCAACAAACATTTAACTTTACGTGCAATTTAGTACTATCTTGATATACTCTAATACCACAGCCTACGTGCAATTCATTTATATAGCTTGACAAACTCCCTATGTCGTGGACGTATACTCATGAATACTAATTTGGACCCGTATCATTTACAAACGGGTACAATTTTGAAGTATGGGTTTCTCTCTCTCTCTGTCTGTCTCTCTCTCTCTCTGTGAAAACATTAGCCATTATTACATCTTCAGTCAAAGTAATGGATAGCATTTACTCTCTCTCTCCCTAGCTCTCTCTCTCTCTCTCTCTCTATCTCTCTCTCTCTCTCTCTCTCTCACACACACACACAAAACAACTAATCATTATTATGTCTTCAGTCAAATTATTGGATCAAATGCGTATTGAATGCACAACACAAAGACACATGGTGAGTGTTTGTTTCACTCGTCTACCCTTCTGCCCCTAGGAGAGATCATAGTACCACCTCTATGAATATTACAAACCACGCCCACAACATTGCTTATTTGTAAATCTTTAACCACCAAGATTTTATTTTTCTTATTTATTGCCTAAAATCCCTTAGAAATTTCCACAAAATGTAAAGAAATTGCACAAATTTAGAAAAAGAAAAAAATAAAGTACAAACCGCAATATTGACAAATCCGCCTCAAGTCAGCACAGTAAAAAATCTGCAATTTTTTTATACCTCCTCAGGTTTGGTCACCCTAGTCAGTCTATAATCAAGATCTTAATTTTTCCTATTTATTGCCAAAAATGGCTTAGAAAATTATATGTAATGTAAAGAAACAAATTGCACAAATTTAAAAAAAAAAAAAAAAAAAAACAAACAAAAAAACCCAAAAAAACCCCGCAAAGTTGTCAAATCCGCCGCATATACGCACAGTGAAATCTCTGCAATTTGCAGAAACATCCGCAGGTTTGGTTACCTTAATGAGTCTATAGAAACATCCGCAGGTTTGGTCGCCCTAAGGAGTCTATTGAAACATCCGCATGTTTGGTCGCCGTAATGCGTCCATATAAACACCCGCAGGTTTGGTTACCTTAATGAGTCTATAGAAACATCCACAGGTTTGTTCACCCGAATGAGTCTATTGAAACATCAGCAGGTTTGGTCACCCTAATGAGTCCTTAGAAACATCCGAGGGTTCGGTCACCCGAATGAGTCAATTGAAACATCCGCATGTTGGGTTGCCCTAATGAGTCCATATAAACATCGGCAGGTTACGTAGCCCTAATGAGTGCATAGAAACATCTGCAGGTTTGGTCACCCTAATGAGTCTATTGAAACATCCGCAGGTTGGGTCACTCTAATGAGTCATATAAACACCCGCAGGTTTGGTCACCCTAGTGAGTCTATTGAAACGTCCGCAGGTTTGGTCACCCTAATGAGCTCATAAGGCGACTTTAAGTACTATATTAATCCGCATGTTTTTATGTACATGAGGAAATATGTACAATGAAAACTCCACAAGGATATTATCATTATTTTTATAAATTGCGGTTATTGTGTGAGAAATATTATTTAATCAAAATATTTATTTATATTGCCAAGCGTGTAAGGGTGTGAGAGAAATATAATTTGATGTATTCAAATGTTCTCTGTGTGTGTGTGTGTGTGTGTGTGTATGTGTGTGTGTGTGGATAAAATTATTTTCATGTAAAATGGTGATGCAATATGCAGATGTCATTGTGTGAAATACAAAGACTGTGTTTGCATTTGTTTCAGTTTTTCAGTTTACATTTTTTTCATATTTTCAGAATTGTTCTTTTAAGAGGAATGTTTTACACCTTTTGGATTTACCGTAAAGATGTTGAGGCCTACATGTAAGAATGGCTAAACGCCAAATGTATAGCCTCATTAAGTATGGAATAATAAAAAATAAATCAATAAGTAAATAACTTAACCAGTCTTTGACTATATAGGAAGAAGAAAACGTTGCCAAAGAAATCAACTACATACACTGTATATGTATTCTAGAGGTAATGAACGAAATATTGGTTTTTAAAGAGGAGCTGGGGAGGGGAGTACTCCCTATATAAATGGTGGTATGGATGTTTTGACATAAGGGACTAGGGGTTCAAGATCAGTTTGAAACGGGGTTATATTTTACAACCAAAACTTCCGGATGGGAGTTCCTTTCTCTGTGTCACGCACGGGATAAACATTAATAGTAGAACGTCCTTTTACAACGTAAATTAAAGCCAGAAGCGAAATACATAAGACAAACGGAGGTTAAGACACTTATGGTGACAACATTAATTCCCCTATTAAATTTCCAAGCTGTTCTTATTGCCTTTGTTCCCACCTAACTAGCACGGGGTATTCAAAATGATAGTGTCTTTCCGTAAATGGGAGAGGGGTAAACATGGCTGGAACGGGGTAACGGTTCAAAACCTGGAACGGATCCCGCTACCAATTTTCAATATTTCTACTTCCGCCTCTCCCTCCGTATGCAAATGAGATATATAGGGTTGACATTGCTGGAGACTTTCCCCAGGCGTATTATGCAAAATAACGTTACGCCCACTCAGACACACCTTTGCGAATTCCCTTTATTGTGCTCAAGTAAGAAAGAGTAGACTGGTTATAGCTACATATCTTGTCTCTTCCCGTAAAGTACTTTGTGCTATCAATTAAAATACAGCAAGTTGTTGAAGAATATTCAGTATAAACATCAAGCAAAACAATATAAAAAAAATCAGGATCCATTACCAAGATTGATTGATATCTTTATTTCCTCCACTTATAACGAAGAATACAATGAACCGTATAAAGAATCGATCAATTTAGTAAAAACAAGAAGAAACAAAATAATAAAAGGTTCGTTTAGCAAACGCACGAGACCTTTTTTTACTTTGAAGACGGAGAGCGCAATATTATAAAATCCCAAGATGCAGTCTAAAGTCAGCAATTCTTCTAGCCATGAGATTCCAAGAACAATTGCTAAACGTTCCTAAGGATATGATGCCTGGTGGAAAAATTGACAAAAAGGGCACAGCAATATTCAAGGTGGCGACATCGAAAGAGATCGTGGTTTTCAATGTTGGAGGTAAAAAGTTCGAAATGTATTGTTCTACACTTCATGCTCAACCAAACACCAAATTGGCGGATGAGAAATTCCTCAAAAGTCACTTCAGAAAGGAACAAGGGGATTACTTTTTTGACAAGGACGCAGAGATTTTTCAGGTAATCCAGATTACTTTTGCTTTGAGAGTGCAAAAATTGCTTTTAATTTTATTCCGGTTCTGCGCGTAGATTAGATTTCAAAATTAATACATTTTATTGGTAGATTTAGTTCACAGCATTCAATTCATGTATGTCGATTATTGACATACATCTGTAAAACGAAAGGGAAGAACGCCCTGTATATGACAAGACGGAATATTTACTATAGCGGGAATATACTACACACATGACACAAAAGAGTCATACCAATTATAATACTTTTACCTATGGTGAATTAAAATGCACAATATCATTGTTTTCTACAACAAACTATGTAGTAAAAATAAAATAATGGTGTGCATTTCCGAAAAATATAAATAAGCTATTTTAAACATTACTTTGTTACTGAATTATGTAAATAAGTATTGTTTATCTAGTCAGATTACAATAAATATAAATAGGCTGCGTATATTTCTTTTCGATGATTTGGTTTAAATTAGGAAACATTTTTTATTTTTGTATTTTTTACTTTTGACGTTTCAGTATTGAATTATTGTAATTTGTGTTGCTTCCTTTCATACACGAATTGTGATTTGTTTGCTGCGGTAATGTACATATGGATAGGTTTCAGTTAGAGAGAGATCATTAAGAACAGATTGATCCACCAGCGGGATCGGGGACATAAAATAGACCTGATGTGCACTCCCCGAGGTCGTAAGACGCGACTAATGGAGAAAACGTTTTTGCTCTGGGTAGTGTCTCATGATGATGTTAACACTGAGAAGGTCTTGGTCTTTGTAAAATTAAAGACTTAGGTTTGTATATGAAAGAAAAAATAACTGTTTGTTTTAAGGATTTTGCCATTGTATGCCTTTATATTTGTTTTGTATGCTTTTTTGATGATGCCCATTCCTGCCCAGCACTGTTGGTCGTCCTTTGAGTTCGAAGATGACCATGACATTACGAACTGGTTTGGTTTATGTGAACACGTGAGTGGTTGATCAGGCCAGTTTGTGCTCTGAAGTGTCTGTGACACACTGCTTGATCAATAGAGGACGTGTTGCAGTTCCGAGATTTACGTTGTTCGCGTTTGTGCACTGCCTCTGCAATTCATACAATGTATGTGACCTTGTCCTTCCATCTTATCCTCGTCAGTTTCCTCAGGCAGTCAATGTGAAAATAGTTCAGCTTCTTGGCATGGCGTATGTACACCGTCCAATTTCGCATGTATACAGCACTATAAAATCAGGATTGTGTTAATGTACCGTTAAACACTAAAAATACATAGATGCGTTCTTTGGTTAAAAAAAAAGAAAAAAATCATTCTACAAGATGCATGGTTGAAAAAATAAGGTAAAAGAAGGAGTGTTGTATCTGCTAGCGTAAATAATTTGTCTTTGTATGAAGTAAATGAAAATTAAGATTCGTTCTTTATATTTAAAATGAAAATACAAAACCTGCCTTCACCGGAAACATAACACACTGGTCATGACAAACTTAGGTCTTAATAAATTGTACTATTCGCACTGTACGGAAACTGGTTGATGGTAAATTGCCAACGGTTACATATTTATAGCTAAGTTGAATAAAAGAGGGATTTTGCTTGACTTGGTCATATTTGTGATGATACAATGTTTTAAATGTCCTTTCCTAGTGGAGTGTCAGCAATTCTAACATCAGGGATGGTCTGCACATGCTGGCTAATGTCATGCATATACTGTGCTTTTGAGATCGAGAGCTGTAATGAAACTTGATTGGTTCAGTCCTGAATTTGTCAGTTCCGTTGACAAACACACTGGTTGAATTTCAAACCTGTGCCAGTTTGGGATATTGTTTGCTGTAACTGCAAAACATCTTTCTTTCATTGATTCAAGTCATTGATAATTATCAATCTAATGTGATTGAAAATTTCTCTGTCTCAGTGGTGTCATATTTGACATGTTTTGCTGCCACAGAGTCCAGCTTATGTATCTTTGAAGAAATAGTTACCTCTGACTCAGTGGCAACCTTACGTTTTATCCCTCGCCTTTCAAGTGAATATTTCTTCTCCGAATTTTCCCTGTAACCTTCCTTGCGAAAATAATTAATTTTGTGCACATAATAAAGATGAGTTCGCTTGTCAACTACTTCTAAAGTTGTCATAACATACATTTTGCAGTTTGAATATAAACACAGGCAGCTCCTGAATTAGTGTCATCGCTTTGCTTCAAACTTAATATTGCACATGGAAGCTGATCCTCTGTATAATCAATTAAAAATGAAAGAATTGTTACTGTCATTTAATCAGTTGATAAAGGAAACCGACACTAATGTCGGTAAAGTGCCTTTAAATAATGTAATTATATTGACTCACTGGATTGAAATCAAAGGGTGATCGACTCGTGAGTATATGGGTTGGGTAAACGCAGTATAACAAAACCGTTTAAAACACTGCTAATTAATCATAACGGATTTGTTTTGTTTTAAGTGTTTTTATAGACTAATAATTCGGTCCCTTAGCCCAATATACATTCAAGCGATTGTAGAATGTGTACACATGTGACAGTTATCAATGACTACTTACTGTAGTATCACAAGATATGAATGAATAAATGGAGAGAGGTAGATTCAAGCATTCAGTATTGCCAGGGGGCATGAATGGCGAGATGAAGGAAGATAAACTGATTAAAGCATGAAAATTAGCACTTGCCAGACATGTTTTAAAATAAAAATTAAGCACGTGTCCCTGACAAGCGTCTTGCAAAATTTTGCTTGTCTAGCTTAGAAAATGAATAGTCTGGGAGGTCGGGCTATGGGATTTGATCAGCCCTGCACATATTTGTGCGTTGCTAATTTTTAAACTTCTGGGAGACCCGCAAGATTGCTGAAAGTGTTATCTGCAGCTAAAATTTACAGACGTACCGTATCAATACAATGGTTGCTGAATAAATTAATCGTTATGAAAAGCTGTCTTAAGTTAGCATTCTATCTAGATGATTCATTAAAGAATGGTCCTCAGACAACATACTATCGGATCGAAAAGCATTATAAATCTGTGACCATAGGTGAACGCTACCTATGATAAAACTCGGTACTATTTCCGTGTAAATGATTTTGTTTTGTAAATGCAGCTTCAAATTGATGGCATACTTAGTATAAGTCTTAATGATCGATAATAGATACTGCAATTAGAATTTAGAAGGAAAAACATGTGCTTAACTGAATTATAACAAAAATGCAGCTTTATACAAACAACGTTCTTGCTATCTAATACACTTTTACTACTAATGAATAGGTAGTCTTAAATTATATGCGGACGGGACAGCTGCATCTTCCGTCCAACATCTGCGGTCCTGCGATCAAGGAAGAGCTAGAATATTGGGGACTGAGCTATCAGCCGATAGAGCGATGTTGCTGCATCAAGTACAAGTCCTCGAATTCTACCCTGGAGGTCCTTAATCAGCTGGAAAGGGACCGGAGAGGATCCTTGTATAAGGACCTCCAGGTAATCGGAACAAAACAGACCAGTAGGTGGAAGCGCACCAAACCATGGTTGTGGGCTTTTCTGAATGACTCAACATTTTCCAAGGGTTCAAAGGTAAGACTTTGTGTTCGCCCCTGATTGATAAGAGACCATAATAACACAAAGACACGTGTGGCGTAGAACTTGCAAAACAGTCATTCACAAGAACATACATTACTCTTATTCATCATCGTTGTCTTCGGCATTATCATCATCATCATCATCAGGAATAGTAATAATAATAATAATAATAATAATAATAATAATAATAATAATAATATTATTATTATTATTATTATTATTATTATTAATTTCATCTTCATAAATGATAACGGTACATTTTTTAATATTATTATAAACATTTATAAAATCGCATCGTATCATCAATTAATATTGGTCATCACCAGTAATATTTCTCAAATGTTGATGAATTAAAAAAAAAACCCAATAATAATAATAATAATAATAATAATAATAATGATAACAATAATTATTATTATTATTATTATTATTATTATTCATGTAATTGTTGTTGATGATACTTTAATGGTAAATGTGTATTTTACTATGGTATAGTCTCTCTCTCTCTCTGTCTTGTGTACTTGTATGCACATATTTTTCTAGCCCTTTTGCAAGCTTGACTTGAACACCTGCCCGACTTTCAACTTCACACCTTTGTTTATACAAAAAATTAATCTTGTTTAAAGACAATGAAGCTTAAACTGCAGGGCCGGAAGACAGTTCCTCTCTTATCAAATCCTACTAGTGCCACTAACATTTTATGGCAGCAAACATAGTCTTTATATTGAGAATACACAGGAAATGAATCAATAAATGAACCAATCAATTTTCTAAATAATATTGATCAAAATAAATTTTTTCTGTAAATATTTGAAATCACGATTATTTTATCTTCATCAATAATGAAAAGTGTAAGATTTAAACTGGGACTAGAATTTTAGTTCCAGGTTAAAATTAAAAACAGCAACAACAACAAAAAGCAAACATTCAGTCGATTTAATTCAACTAAATGTGAGGCAGTTAACAAGGTACAGTATACTGAAATGCACTCTAAGAATGTTTTAAAATGTTCTGACAATTCATAGGAAAATATTTTCAGCACAGTAAAATCATATTTTGAAAAATGAAAAATAAAACAATACTTACCCTGCCTTACAAGATCAGTAGGCCTCAGTAACGTGCTTGGCGAGAAATGATATTTGAACATACAGATTGTGGGGAGGCTGTGACTTGAACATTGATCCGCTGCGTCAACTTTTCACATAATTGCCACCCTTCAAAACCTTTATATTGTACATTGTCGTTGAGTAGGATACTGATATATAGTACGGAATTTAAATGAGACTGTAACTGTACACTACATCCTTCTCCGCCATATTTGATACCGGCACTCCGTGGCTTGGGAGATGTAGTGACAGTAACTAAGTGGGCGGAGCTTATCACGGCGCTCAGGAACTATTATTTGATCGTCTCGGGTTTGGGACTTGCATACTACATGCATGTTAGTCCCAGTCTCGGTTTTATCTCCGCTAATTTGTGATCTGATATAACCTAGAGGACAAGACCGAAGAATTGTACACTTGCTTTCGGTGCCAAGACATGGAGATTTATTGCATTAGAATCAACATTTTACGTTCAGCCAGGTTCGTCGAATACTGTTATGTACAAATTCAATGGATTGGTAGATGAGAAGGTATTAATATTGTATATGATTCGGTACCTTTTGGGACCCCAGGCGACAAGCCCTTATCCAAAATTATATATTGCTACACCCACCAAACCACACCATGATGCCATCGTTCCGACGAAGATGCAAGTTTAATTACGGATCCAGAGGGTCTTTTTCTTACCACTCCTTACTCCTCTTGCAACTGTTGCACTGGTTTTCACTACACACACCGACATCAAGACGAGCACTTTTTGCAAGGTGCCAGTCTGATTCATCACTTTTTCAATTGATCACACGAGTAAAATCGCATCCATTTATATGAACTATTGGAACAACATTAAAGGCTCCTTTATTAGCCGTTCACCCAAGTACAGAACAATGATATATAGCCTGGGGACATTCTGGAACTCTTATGATGTAGAAGGTTGGGAATCCAATAACTTTAATATAGCGAGAGGATATGTATAGGCTCGACCTGCTGCTCAAACTCGACCTGACAAAATGTTGTACATAAATAGATAAACTTGATACCTCTTTACAAACATGAGATTAAGCAGGTCCATACACACACAAACAAACACACACACACACACACACACACACACACATACATATATATATATATATATATATATATGTATATATATATATAAATAAATATATATATATATATATATATATATATATATATATATATATATATATATATATATATATACAGTTCTGCACTGCAACCGGTTCCATAATCAGGTTGGGATTCCCTTTCTCCTATCCAACAGCGTTTCTGCGCTGATCCACAAAGCTCTCTAAGGGTGCGCCGACTGAGTTGATCAGACATCCCAAAACCGATTAGCTTTTCCATCGCTCCTCTCTCTTCCGCCAAATCCAATGGAAGGCTTCCTCTGCCTGTTTGCCAACCTTGGTAACTTAATTCCTGCGGTTAGGTCCTGTAATCGCGATGACTCGCAAGGCACGACAAAAGATCTATACTGCAAAGCCACGGATCCTGTTTCTACCTGTAGATTCCAGGTCTTCCATCGATTTTGCTGGCTTTCATGAATGAGTGGCTGATATTTGGCCAATTTCCCCCCATGGAAAATTATGATCTAGTTTTGCATCCCAGTACTAGAGCGTACATTTTTGATATCTGATTGAGTTAACACTATACAGCTTTGAAATATGCACATTTTGTTTTGCTGTATGACAGATTTTATTCTAGAGTTGAAAAGATAATTACATTAGCTTACAGCTACTGCAAAGTAGAAACGTGACACAGAGGTGATTATCTTTAATGTTGGGGAAATATTCTCATCAATCATCGATAAACGTCTCAGGTATTTATGTCTTCCACTTCTCTTTCGGTGTAACATATCTTGTACAATCCTTAGAAAGACGGCAGTCCCAATTATTGCAACACCATCGAATTGTATGCAGATAAAGTTAAAAAGAAAGAAAGGAAAGACCGAATGAAGGATGAATCAAATTGTGGTGATTCTATAATAGCATTTACTGTTCCATAGGAAGCTGGCGTTACTAAAACACTAGCTCTGTTTGTAGAGCGTTGGAATTTCATACTTTGGGGGGGGGGGGGTTGCTTTTTATTCCGCCCAAATCGGGTGTTTGTATTGTCTATATCCTAATTTGTTGATTCTGGTGTAGAATAGATGTATTCTTATTTTTTATTTCTTACATACCTTTTCATTTTTGTGAATTACAAGTAGCAATTACTGAAAGATAATAAAAGATTTAGTGACTATTTTCTTCGTAAAATGGTTGGTTGATTTTAACCGCACCAGTAACAGATTATTGGCTGTATCATACCTAGAACATGGGAGCTAAGTACCTTTCCCAATGACAAACTGAAGAAGCCAACTCGAGCTGGCCTGGATGGGTAAAGTTCATGTAGCATGATTCGTGAATAAAAACATTCCAAATATTTCATTGAGAAATAAGTTCGGTTATAATGGTTA
The DNA here is from genome assembly GCA_029931535.1 of Margaritifera margaritifera. Lineage (NCBI taxonomy): Eukaryota > Metazoa > Mollusca > Bivalvia > Unionida > Margaritiferidae > Margaritifera > Margaritifera margaritifera. The sequence continues at coordinate 634,878 of JAQPZY010000952.1, forward strand.
GTGTACAACCTGTATGCATGTATCAAAGTGCATCATTAGAACACACCCTCACAAATATTTCGATCTGGTGTCCTAAAATACCGTAATATAAAACAGACCAGATTGTGTTAATGTAATTATAATTTTACGAGGCAATTTTAGTATTTTTTTTATTATTTTGCGTTTCTAAGAGACCATTAAAGTTACAAAAAACCTGTGATGTAAACTTTTCCAGATTTATTGTATTGTGATATGCGAGTACTTTTCTAAATCAGGATTGCAGAAGAAATACTGGCTCTTTTAGATTTGCAAGTTTGCACTTGGGCAAATTGACAACCAAGTATTGGAAAAGTGTTCCTCACGCAAGGCAAGAAACCAACTCTTACAGAGATATTCCTCATTCGGCTATCTAATTCTCAAGTACACAAAGACAAAGACATCGCCATATGCTTTGTTGTGGGTTATATACGACATATGTAATTTAGCTCTTTTGAAGGTCATTTTAACTCGTGCTTTTGTTCAGGTTTCGCTGGATGTAGTTCTCTCATAGACTTAAGTTGACATTGTTTGGTTCCATAAATCCAGTTTACCCTGTTTTCGATAACTCTACTTCTGCACTATGCTCCTTAGATTTGGTGCCTTTCCTTAGCATTTTGCAACTCTGTCATTGTGTTGTGAGTAATGTTAATAGTAGCTGCTTGATTCATGTTCACAATCCTTTTCAGCTCGAGTATGTATACGGCTAAAACTTGTGTCTCAGCAAAACTTTACTCGTGACATATTTGAGGTCGATTTTTTTGTGTGTGACCTATAATGACTACCTTGCTTTAAAGACGAAACGCATCGAAGCTCTCTTGTAACAGAGTACACAGACTTCCCGTTCTTCGATTTACTTGACAGATCTTCGTCAACACAGTCTTGGATTCCCATTAGAATATTTACTGTCTTGTTCTGAACGTGATTTCTCTAGAAACGATACAAAAATGGAAATGTGGTTTTGTGATCATTATGGCTATATGTTTTCTTAGCTCAAAATCATAGCGTCCATCAATGGCAAAATGACACTGTACTAGATAATTCAAACTCTATTCTAACTTCTCAACGTTGTCAACCTTGTCAATACGTTCATGTTTAACATCTTTTGGTATTTGTATATGAAGAGGAAGGAGCTGGCCATAATCCTCCCTCTTCATTTCTTAGTTTATTTTTAAGTGAGCGGGACTTAATAAAAAATATTGATTTAGAAAAAAAATGATGTCAGTTGTTATTTGTTTTTATACAAAATACATTTTTTTGACAAACGTTTTCACTTTCTCTCTCTCTCTCTCTCTCGATCTTTTTCTTTGACTTTCTAATGGGAAAGTGGGAATGTTTTTTTTTCTTTAGCTCCGCGTGATTCCACTTGATCTGCATTATATCCTCACTGTGTACTATACATAGGGATGTTTTCCTTCACGTCCACGTCTCAACATTGAGGGATGTTTTCCTTCACGTTCGCGCTTAGAATATGTGAAGCGGTTCGTTCGCCAGTCTTGCCATCCATCGACTTTGTATTAGGAGAGTGTGGAACATTTCCTGTAGAGGAGATGATCTTACATCTGAATAAGAGATTGTCCAAAACAAGCCAAGTTTATTTTTAGATTGGTTAAAAACTCCGGACAGAGGTTATGAAGGAAGCAATGAAGACAGAAAAGAGAGTACCGCAATATAAGAGAATAGGACAAAACTGGAACAGCAACAGCAGTAGCTGCATGAAGCCAGAGATGAGCAGTGGCGGCTTTTCCAGCAGTGGAGGGGGGAACAAGAACGGCAGCAGCAGCCGGAAGAGGAGGAGCAGGAACTCCTCATCATAAGAAACGAGGACTGGGAAAGTGAAGCTAATCAGCCGCACTTTAAGCTGTTCGTGCCCATCATTCCTTGGGGTGGAGACAGATGGAGCCAGAGACGTGCTGCCTGTAGAACCCGGCCCAGGAGATGCGGCTACTAAAAGAGTGTGGCAAAAAAAAAAAAATCCAGCCCTTCTCAGGGCTAAAACCTACGGCCCTTTTCAGAGTCAATCGGGTGTCTAATAAACAGAGATACTACTTAAACAATTGCGAAAATATTGTGTTTTATAGTTGTATGTATTTATATGTCATGTACAACTAAAACGTAAACCTCCTTGGATCTTTGAATGTAATGTAAGCACTCCTACTCTCTTGTGTGTGATAGTATATTTGTCCTACCCTTTTCATGATTGTTTTGTGTGTATGTGTGAGCACTCATACATTGTTCAGGGGTTATAGTATGTATATGTATGTGTAAACATTCCTATCCTTTTCGTTGGCTAGTAAGTGTTGTGTAAGTCAGACAAAACTGCGTGTTGTTTAGTAGGTGTGAGTGCTGATCAGTTAAAAAGGCGTGTTAGTTAGTAAATGTAGGTGTTGATCATTAGATGAATGGGTGTTGGTCAGTCAAACAGCGTGTTGGTTAGTATGTGCGGGTGTTGGTAGGTAGCTGTGGGTATTGGTCAGTAGGTAGTATGGGTGCTAGTCAATCAGACTGTATGTTAGTCAGTTAAAGTGTATGTGAAACCTATGGCTATTTTTAACATTATCTTTTCCCTTGACCATAAAGTACCATTTTATCTATCTAAAACAAAAACAATTTAAGGGGGTCAAGGCGAAATGTAATGTTAATTTCATGATGTTAAATTCCCCTTGATCCGAGACTACCACTCAAATGTTAAACCTATGGACATTTTAACAAAGGAATTCCCATTTACCCCAGACACATACATTCAAGATGACGACCGTAATGTTAGTTCCCATTGACCTCAGACAGGCCTACCTGGCCCAGGGTATCCCCCTATACTAGTTGTGCCTATGGCATAATTGACATTAAAAGAGGTTTCCAACATATTTTATCTTAATCGTATATTTTACAGATACATTTCAGCGATTCCCAGTGTTGTTATTTCTATTGATTTTTTTCCAGGAGTTTTATATTTGTCCATTTAAAGAAACAAATGTCAATATAAGTGTTCAACATAACCCGGTGTCTCACTTGCGTTCTTGCATGGATGTATCACCACTACATCTGAATTGCAGAACTTTAAAACAAAACTGTAACTTTGCTGACAACAATGTAGTCACTACTGGAAAAGGTGATTACCATGTCCAAACATGCTAATGTAGGTGAGATACATCATATAATTCATTTTCATGATGCAATATCGCGCTTCAATATGTCACATTTGTGCTATTATTAAGAGACATGTTTGTTACACATTCGTGGCTTGTGGTATAATATGGCTGTTGATTTGTCAGGTTTCTCTTCAGTGGCAATATTATCTGGAGTCTTTGACGGAACATGAATGTCTGGAAGCCTTGTTATCTCTGTCTTCACTCTAACAACATTTCTTACCAAAGCTTTTCTGAAGTATTTGGACGTGTTCTCCAAGGTGGGGGGTGGGGGGGGGGGGTGAAGGGGCAGTCCAGTTTGTACGTCCTTTGGTGAATACCTGGTTGAATCACGGCTCTCCTTTGGAATTTACTGCTTGCTCTTTGTCTACGTTCTGATTATGCTCGATGATAGCAAGCCGAGTCTTTCTTACCATGCTTTTTGTAAGAGAAGTGCTGTCGTTTAGGTGTACTTTGTCAGCATGGAATACAACACTTCCAAGTTACCAATTTGGCAAAACAAGCTGAACTTGTTCAAATCTTTCAAAAATCGCTTATTTAGAACAACTTTCACAAGTTCTTGGTGTGATTCTGAGTCTTGCTTCAACTATCTTGGCTTTTTTTTTGTCAGTAGCTGCTTTAGGATCGTGATCGCGCTGTTCGAGTCACCCATCATTTGAGTTCAACCTGAGTACATTTGCTGGATATTGAAAGATTGAAATCCATTTCCCCTTCAGCAATATCTCATCGGCTTCAAATGTTGCAGCGGACAACCACAGTTGATTTACTATGGACTGAATCTATAATGCAAGGTCCTTGCACTCAGACTGCCTGGATTTCTCAGTCAGCTCTTTTGGTAGACGTTTGGCCAGATGCCACACAACAAATAGATGCATTAATGTCGGGCAACTTGACATCATCATGATGTTAATCTGGCAATGCCTATCATTGCTACTACCTACAGGTTTAAGCAGTCTGCAAGGTCAGATGTTTTCGTGAATGATCCACCTGTATAAAAAGTATGGCTGTAGCAAAGAGAGGATTTGAAGCTGCAATTCTGTGGATATGTAGCTGGGAATACCATATTCCTACATGGCTTGATTCACAAGTAATTGGAATACGTAGCAAGCATCCTCGAGCAGATGTTGCCACATAAATATGTATTCCTCCACATATACTACATCTCCTGAATAACTGAAGAAGCGTGGATTCAAACACTATATACTTCTTCTCTTCATGTGACTGTGGTGAGTCATCTCAAGAAATTTCCTCCCTGTTTTAGGCCATTTGAACTTGTTGAGGAAGATAGAGAAGATGACTTTGTTCACATTTCGTACATGCTACCATCACTGCACTTGTCAGAATGATCAGATGAAATTGGGTGGAAGGCGCTGTTCAGGTCTAGTATAAGCGGTGGTTCAGTAAAAACCGTATGTATATACTGGCTGCATTTATTCATGTCAGAAGTGCTAAGCTGCACTGGACTTGAAAATGGGAGAGGAGGCAGCTGTTTAGTTGTACCGGTGATGAAGCTACCAGATTCCCTCTATAATCATTGTTTGCTGATGGTTGAAGATCATCTTCACTCTGTGGGTGTATCATGAAGGCTTCGAACTGGCAACATTTGTGGATATATTATTAAGTCTGTCTGAATTGCAAAGCTCCTTGTTTTGTTGGTGTAAAACCTGTTCACACCTGGGAGGTCTGGCAATACACTAGGGTAATGTTAAACGTGTGCTCCTATCCTCGACTAGCAGACCTGGATTCATTGCACTGGTGCAAAGACTGTACACAACTGCTACATGAAGCAGATTTTCCACCTCTTGTAATAAATGAAAATACTATTATTAGTGTATGTCCAAAAGGGAAAAGATTTACGACTTAATTAAAGCAAAAATGTACTTATCATGTAAAAAATTTGAACTTTTTATATAATGGCCTGGAAGTCTAACGAGGTCATCTACATATGCATACTAATAATGTTTGCCTTTATTTGTTTACATTAAGTGCTTTTTGTAGCAATCTTGCTGACAAGTTTTTCGGTACAACTACTGATGACAGGACCAAATCAAGATGCTCCTGCTACAAGCTCGGTTATATATGAATCTCAGTACTTCATTCGCGCAACCATTACAAATACTCAATACCTGTTGATATTACACATTTTACAGAAACACTGGGGGTGGGGGTGGCGGGAGGGGGGTTGCCTGACATTTAATGTGTTACTATTGTTTCAACGTGTTAAATAATAATTAAAAATCTTCAAATTAGGGAAACTTTGTCTAAAATTGGGTTCAAAACATTTAAAAAGTGATTACAATTAAACTACATATATTTCCACTTTTTGACACATTCAACAGATAAAAGATTAATTTCATATGTTCAAATGCAAATACACGCACCTCATTCACCTTTACAGCAAAAGAAAAATAGAATGATACATGATGACATGCACATCTTAATTGACATGCACATCTTAATAGCTGGTTCACTCAGTGATCATTACAAACAGGTTTGAAGGATTCTATTGTACACGTACTTAACATACAGTATATGTGTCTATCAACTCAGTGGTCATTATAAACATGTTTAAAGGATTCTATAGCACATAGGCATTTTTTTAGAACCAATGTTTATTCTTTTTAAGGTTAGATTTGAATGTTCTGTATTTGTTATATCCATGCGGGGATAGAATTGATTCTCTAGCATAAAAACAGCATTTTGTGTCAACATCTTTTACTTTAATATATAATTTTATGCCTTTGCGCATTCTGGTAATTCTATATAATTTTGAACGTTAATTCTGACTTTTTTCATCGTTATTCATTCTGGTATTTCTATATATAATCTTCCATAGTCGGTTGATATTTATCTATATGCAATGTTAAGTAAGGTATTTGAGCAAGCACCCAACTTGCGGGTCGTATCTGGAAATCATCAAACGGAATATGATCTATTTTATTTATCCGATGTATGTTCGTTGTGTTGTGTTATGTGATACCACCGTTAAGTGAGTGATTCTTGTGCTCCTGTTTCTGACAAAACATTTTGCTTAACTGTTTTAGACAAATCTAACTGGACTTTCACTGAACCAAACACTCTCAACTTTCTTCTTATTATCTCATTTAAGTTGTGTTATAATTCATTAAAATATTGATACAAATCTGTTTTTTTCCTTGGTAAAATCTATACTCCTTTAACAGCCTGTTTATCTAATCCTGAAGCATTTTTATAATTATACTGTTTCTAATATTTTTAGTAAATCTTTGATTATTTTGTTTGTTTGGAAAGACGTATAAGAGGTGGAGTTCATTTTCTTATTTCACTGTTTGGTATCGGTGCGTAAATTAATCTTTGCATTTATTATGCTACTATTGTTTTCATTTAAATAATGATTATGCAACTTAGATTTTTCTCGTTAGCATACAGATGCCCTTTGGTTACAGTCTTTCAAAATTTGCATTTTCTTTTGATTCTTTTCTCTGATAATATTTCCTCCACTTAAATATATGCCTTCTTTTCGTTACATTCTTAGTATTTTGTGAGTTTTTTTCATTTGATCAATTGTTATTTTTAATGTTACACTTATGGTATCTGATAATACTCATTTATGTTACTTGTATTTTTGTTATAAATATAATATTGAAAATACCTTCTAAAATCATTGTGTCATAAACATCGCTATCTGTTTTTAAATCATCAATTATCTTACGTATTATTTTTAGTTCAGACTTGTTAAAAAATAAAAATGTAAAATATTTAATATTTCTCTCCAACAATATTCAAAACATTTTGTTCCAAAACCTCTAGTTATCTGTTTTCAAATATTTGAGGAAAAACACCCATTTTTCCGTTATTGGTGATGATTGGAATTTAATTGTGTGCTGTAACAAGATGAAGCCGGGTTAGGATTTGATTTAGCGAAGACATTGAAAGCGATTTCGTGAATGAAATGTTTATTTAAAATCTAATGGAACGATGAATAAGTCTGACACAATACTCGTGCGCACAAAGTCCAACAATGGATTTAACAGAATGATGAGCACCGAGTTTAACTACTGATATAAGGAAATAATCTCGCTCTAAATGGGACTAATCAGAACGTGTAACATCAATGAATAATGTATGTTTCATCCGTAAGTAGGCTGTATGTACTATTGATTTTCACTCATATAGCGATAGTGAATTATTGATTGCACTCATATAGTGATATTGAATAATATTGATTCAAAAATGGAACATATGTATCTCGTGGCGTTCAGTTGACGATCATGATGTATTTCCGGTTCCACAGCTCTCGTCTAATGGTCAAGGAGCCCCCACGCACGTCAAGACTCTCCCAGTCTGCCGAAGGATCTCTTAAGAGCCTCTTTATTCCTTACAGATCTGTTGGTCCCGAAGCTTTGGTCCTTCAATGCGAGTAAACCAATATCGTCCTCCGAGCCAACGTCACCATCGGCAGCAGCATACGGTATGCACGAAACGCCACAGAGTTCTACGACTCCCCGTCATAAACACAGCTCTACAGCTGAAGATTGCTTCCGTAAATTAGACAGCTTCCTGACAAAACTCGTTGAATTGTGATAAGACAACAAGAATTTACTCTATAAGTACCCTGGTTGTATTGAAAATGAACAGTCAGAGAAACCGAGATAATCGGGTTTCTCACTGCGGGCACTTTGCTCGTGCAGGATTGGATGAACCGAACTCAGTATTTTGAAATAGCTAAAGTCGAAAATAAACCACCCCCGGGTAACGCAGTACGCGGCAACAAAACCCGAGTACATTTGTGTTCATATATAATGTATAAACATTAACTACACATAATTCCATGACATGTGCAGGGACTTTGTGACAATGCCAACAAATATTTATAGATAATGATTGATTTATGAAAATATGTTCATCGTGCAAAATATAAAAGTACTTATCTTTTATGATGATTGGTTGTACTTTGTTTTTAGGTGGTTCTTTAAACTTTGCACTTAAAATTTTTTAATCCATTTATTTTAGCGACACAATATTTCAGCTAGTTCGCAACTATTAAAAGAATCATCAAACCACTTCTATTTCACAAGTACGTATCTTTTACCATTTAGTTTTAAAACTCTTTTCTACCTTCGATGAATCGTCTTGTTTCTCGTCGAGGGACCACTCTTTCTCGTAAGTTATCCGATTAATATTTTCTTCCGTTAAGTCCTCCAATTTTCAAACAAAAGGATCAGCTAATATTACCTCTTTTACTTTTAATAATTCCTTTGGGAAATTTGGTAGGCACCTCTTTATAAAGATAGTTTACATTTTGAAATCCTTACTGTTTCCCATATTTTAAATTTAGGCGCTGCCTTGTTAGGTAACCAAATAAATTAGTCGAGACTTTAGTTCGAGTTTCTTCCTTCCTTGATTGAACTGGAGTCATGTCTATAAATCTCTGGTACCGGTATGTGTTGCTATATCCCTCGATCCGTTTAGACAATCCATCTACTAATTTTCTGCTTTCATTTTGAGTAAAATATATCCACAATCTTGCTTTTATAGTTTTATTCAATCTTTCTACTTCCGTTCCCTTTTGATCAGAACATGTGGTAAAATATTTTGATATTCTCTTTTTCAAGCAACTCCCTATTCTTTCTGTTACAAAATCCTTTCCTTTCATCAAACGGTATCTTTGTTTTCTTCACCCTTTAAGTAGAGTTTTAAATGCATAATATACGTTATCAACTTTTTGGACTTTACTTTTATAGCCCATACAGACTTAGAGACAATATTTATCAGAGTCAACATATATTTATGTCCGTTGTTATTCATTTCAACCGCTCAACTATATCTACCTGTCACTGGGAATTAACGTCATTTACATAAACCCTTTTGAATGGAAATCTTTATCTCGCTTACTTGTGTAATGTGTATGTTGATTATATTGTTAACCATTATTTTAATTCGCTTAATTTAATCTTTATATCTTTCTTTTTATTTGTTCCTACAATTGATTAACATTTGTGCAAGTAAATGGACTTATATATATATATATATATATATATATATATATATATATATATATATATATGCTATAATATATACAATATATTTTGCTCATCTATCTATTGTAAAGAAACAATGTTTATATCTGAACGTAATATGTGTTTACTTTCTAAATAAGACAGTGTAAAGGTGTGGTAGAACATACTCGTCTGTAAAGCAAGATGCAAAGAAATAGAAACATCATCTTGCCTATTTCTTACATAAAATACGTATTCTTCCACTTTAAATATCCGTAAATTAACAAATAGATTTTAATGATCACAATATTGAAATATATTATTCACAGTGGACTAGTTACAATTATTAAAACTGTAACATACGAAACGAGCACACAATTTATATTTGATAAAAATATTCTGGAATCGTATTGAGCTTGTTTTGCTTTAAGACTGGAATTTTGTTTAAATTTTTCAAAATCCTTATACAGTGACTACATAAAATCATAGGTGGAATTTACAGAATGTAATGTTAGATTTAAAACTCCTTCTTTACGTGAGTTGCATCTAATAAAGACAAAATTACAAACGGCAAAATATGATATAAATTTAAAATTATTTATTAATGTAAAATGATTAAAATACACTGTGCTATATTAAATACAAAAGCTCCAGAGATAAAGGACTTCCCTGTCAGTTTATTATTATCACTACAAGAAAAAATGGCAAATGGAAACTATTCATTTTTCCCTTTTATTCCGTTTAATTTATTCGAATTTGGATGGTTGTCGCCTTTTCAGTGAAATCCTCCTCCTCCATAATCCAGAATCTTATTTAGCATTTTTCGTTGTAAGACTTGACGAATACAAAAAAAATCGTTATTCAACGGCTTATCAAAAACATTAAAAAAGTCAAATATGATATAAATTTTAACTTATTTATTATTGTATAATGATTAAAAATGCTGTACTATATAAAATTAAAAATCTCCGATGATATATGACCTCCCTGTCAATTTATTGTTATCAGCACAAGATAATATGTCAAATGTAAAATATTCATTTCAAGCTTTTTCCGTTTTATTAATTTCAATTATTTCTGTAAAAGGTCATCTGCTCTCGATATCGGATGGTTGTCGCTTCGTCAGTGCTTTATTAATGCTTTTAATGATGTTTTTTATGGTCAAGAAATTTATTATTAACTTTTATAACTTTGAAACACATCCGACAGTTATTTCGCTTATGAGCCCACAGGTCGGGCTTCGAGGCTGGATATTTTTTTTTTTTAAGTTTGTAAAATGATACTATTTTGGCGATGTCACCATGATATATCCTACGTATTCGATAATTGGTATAAAAGTATCTATGAAGATGCGTGCGATTACATCTTGGTAAGAAAAATAAGGCACGTGTATCCTCTCTTCCCTAATTGACAGACAAAGGTGGATTCATACAATATCCAATGCCTTACAAATGAAATATAAAAGAGAAAGAGAGAGGGTTGGTCGGTTTGACAGTTATCGAAATATTCAATTTTGCATTCACTTTATGGTATTGCAGCGAAAACTGTCCTTTGAAGTTGGAGCTCGTACATCTAACAACAGTCCATCTGACAATTTTGCTACAATCTTATAAATAATCGTACTTTTTTAAAAATATTCTTAAGATATTGTCTGGATTTTTGTGAGATAATCTGAAAATATCGCGGTATCAGGCTGAGTAAATATAACACAAAGTAAATTCCCAATGTACGATGTTGTTATATAAAATTATCTTGAGTCAGAATACTTTTTTAAAAACAAATAATAACTTTCCTCGACCTATCTTAATCCATATATATGATACAAATGTTACAGCGAACTCATTGTCTGTTCACTCAATGATCGCATTTCTCCAAAGCAACATTTATATTAATATTCCATGAAATTCATTCCAACACTTATTGACTTCGAAATGAGGAAACTAGAGTATTACATGCATATTTAAAGAATGGCTGTTCAAAGTCCTGATATACACTCCACACGTTGCAACGGACAGTTATACTTGTAATGTTTTGGGGATAATTGTACTGTTCTATTTTTAGACGCCGGACTGGCACAACACCCAGAGAGAGAGAGAGAGAGAGATTTCTGTTCTTACATTTTACTGAACCTAATAAATAATAGTTTTACCAAAAAAGAGCAATCAAATGAAGCTGAATACAACAATTTAATTCTTGAAAGTGGAATCGATCTGTTATGGTAAAACTGTTTTTCTTCTACATTATCCTATGAAAATAGAATGTATTCTGCAAAGAGCAGTTTCCATATTCCAAAATCACTTACCTGTATGTTTAGTAAAATCTCTAGAGCGTCGTCTTTCTTTTCTATCCATCCAATGTATAATCACCAGGTAAGTCTTACAAGTGATTTTAAATTATCGATGAACTTAGATAAAATATACCCATTACCGTTTTATTTTCTATTACAGACTGGAGAACGCGAAGGTACCACATCACTTAAGTTTAACGAAGTCTCTAGAACGTCATCCTTTTTTTTCTCAACCAGTCCATTTTTCTCTCTTTTCATGATCCATAGTAGAATCACCAGGCAGATCCTAAAATAGATTGCTACAGTAGAATCACCAGACAGGTCCTAAAAGAGATTTCTATAGTAGAATCACCAGACACGTCCTAAAAGAGATTTCTATAGTAGAATCACCAGACATGTCCTAAAAGAGATTTCTATAGTAGAATCACCAGACAGGGCCTAAAAGAGATTTCTATAGTAGAATCATCAGACAGGTCCTAAAAGAGATTGCTATAGTTGAATCACCAGACAAGTCTTAAAAGAGATTTTCAGACATTCCACAAAATTGATGAATCTCAAACAGGTATAATTCATTACTCTTTCCGTTTTCATGTCGGCATGGAAAACGTGAAACTGCCTCCACTGGAGAGAGCTGTCAAATGACTTCTGTAACTTTGCTTGAACATTAGAGTTCTTTAACATATACTTGGTCATGTGATTGTATCAGCCAGTACACGCGCAGCAATGAAATACATGCTAATGAGGAAGTAGCACAATGCTGAAATGGTCTATTAACTTTTATGGAAAGTTAGGAATATTACAACAATCAAAATGTTAATATTTTTCTAGCAGCGTCATACATCATTAATCCAGTTGGACCATTTTTAAATAAATTTGCTGTAAACTAAATCAGACATATGCATAGTATTCTATCTGTATGGAAAAAAAAATGATTGAGCAGTTTTGATGCTCTCCTGTGATTTTAGACTCGCCCTTTCTAGGGTCGTCCAAGGTACAGCAATGAAACTTTTTAATTATTTCCCCATACGTCTATAAATAATATGGATGTGTCTATTACCTATCAGTTCAATTTTCTCTCCGTCCATGATCCACTGTAGAATCACCAGGCAGATCAGAGAAGAATTTTCCAGATATTCCGCAAAACTGATGAAACTCGATCAATTATATCCATTACCGTTTACACATGTTGCTCGGGACAAGATTGGTTTATTGAAATTTGAAATAAACAACAATTAACTGATAGCTGATGTTTGATATATTGACTTTGGGAATTTGCCAATTGCAAAAACTTTGCTGCAGACAGTGTATATTAAAAGTGCCCGGCGCCTCTACTTACTTATCGATCTATCTACAGGTATATATAGTTATGCCAATATATATATATATATATATATATATATATATATATATATATATATATATATATACATATATATAATGAGAGAGAGAGAGAGAGATATGTTCGTGCATTGGACAGTTTTAAAGTTGTTTTTTCATCTCCAGATAATGAATAGTAGTCTGTACCGGACAAATGAGCGAACCCGGTACATCCGTTGCGTATCTATACAGCAACCGTAGCTTTGATTAGATGCATTCAAAATGTTTTAATTTATGACGTGATAATGTTTACCCATACGTCAAACATTGAAATTTAAATAGAGATGGAAAAGGCTAGAAACAGACAAGAACATAGCAACAGTGGTCAACTTCAAATTTAATTTCAAAATAAAATGAATGAAATAACAATTTTCAAAGTTCAATAAAATGAGAGCAACATTCTTTCACAGCAACAAAGCAAACATTTCAACAGCAAACTGTTTTAACAAGGAACGTTATTCCTGTTTTATAAGAAGAGTACAGAAGGGGAGTAAATTTTGCTGCAATAAATTTATAAATAATTTCTTACAAAAGCCAATATGACTGAAGGGCCATGTTAGTCTCGTTCCGGCTGCGAGAACGAGACATGGATAGTTTAGATGAATACAGAGAAATTTCGTATGTGTTGTTTGCAGTACATTTGCCATAATTTTTACCTGCAGCCACGCATGTCGATGAGGACCAATGGTGGTTGTTCTAGTTCTTCTGGGCAAAATGTATGCACTCGTTATGTGGTCTAAGGTGCTGCACAGATTTTGCGCATTTTATACCTGACTAATTCTATCAGCGAAACATTTGTTTATCCTAACCTGAGGCGAGGGTCCATTGTTTTGCCCTTCACGTCCATCATCTGACACATTCGGTTATTTTAGACATTTATGGGTACATGATTATCTATAAACACTGACGCAAATGTGACTATCATACATGACCACTCTTGTATGTAACAACTGCCTGTAGAAATTCCAGCTGACTTCCTATCTGCTTTGTGACCATTACAAATAATAATGTTGGCTGTTTCCAAAACTCGGGTTGAATCTGCAGCAAGAGTATTTATAAGCATTAGATTTTGTTTTTTCTGGCAATACAAAGTCACTTTTTTTTTTAGTAAAAACAATTATTCTTTTAATTTCAGATATTTGGTGTGATTTCCATGATGTTCGTCTTCCTTTCCATCATATCATTTTCGGCGGGAACTCACGAAACCTTCCATTACTTCATCAAAGTTCCGGTCAACAACAATGGATGTTCTCTCACTATAACGAATGAATATTGTGGCACTACCACCATAAAAACTCAGATAGTAAGCAAAATAACCCTGACCCCTAGTACTGAATATGAAGAAGTAAGGGCAAAACACCCAGTCTTGGAGATTATTGATATCGCATGCCTAGTTTTCTTTACAACCGAGTACATAGCGCGCCTGTTTACTTCACCCCGGAAGTTGAAATTCGTCATTTCTGTTATGGGTGTCATCGACCTTCTAGCCTTAATTCCAGATTACATAGAACTGATTGTTTATGCCCCCCAACTGGGCGTGTGCAACGACGCAATGACTAAAGACTTTAAGCAAATTATCAGAGTATTTCGAATTTTCAGAATCTTCCATCTTATTCGACACATGCCAGGCCTTTGGATTATGATCTATACCATAAAAAGAAGCTTCGGCTACTTGGTTTTATTGTCAGCCGTTTTTATGGTAGGGATGCTGATTTTTGCATCTCTGATATACTTTGTTGAGGACAGGACTGTATTTACATCTATCCCACGTAGCTTTTGGTGGGCTTTGATCACAATGACAACGGTTGGCTATGGCGACATGTATCCGGAAACAGAACTCGGCTTTCTGATTGGCTCTGTTACGGCCTTGTCGGGTTTACTGTTGGTTGGGTTAACTGTGCCCATTTTGACGAATAATTTCATTATGTATTATACACACGTACAGTTTGAATTGAACGAGGAAAAGAAGGAAAAGGAAGAAAAGAAGAAGAAAAAGGGGACAAGAAACTGTAATTGACAAAAGAACCCAAACGCAAGCATTTGCAGTGTTTAAACTAGCCGTGACCGTTGAGAATGAAAATAATAAAAAGGATAAAACATGTTTTGCAAATACATGTAATAGAAAACAACGATTTCAATGTGTTGGAAAAAGGCGATAATAACAAGGAGAATGAATCAGATGTTATATCTATTGCATACAAGCTAGTGACAATACTGCGATGCTTTCACAAATGTGCTAATCTGTGTATAGCCGTATTTGTTTAATCGTATCGGATTTTAAAGTAATTTTAGACGAACGAATTCCACACTGTAATCTAGCTTTGTAGAGAGATTCAGATCCTTATTGGTGTGTCTGAGACGGCAGTTGATGACCGATTAAGAAGACGTGGTACAGACACCACAAAATCCAAGAACAGGACCCAGTTTAAAAAGCTGATATTAAATTAGAGCTGTACAATAAATAATGCATGTATATTTTGGAAAAGATTTGACTGATCCTAAAGGTGATCTTATTCGCTACTGAATCAACTGACTAATTAAATCTTCTCATATTTTCCCATATTTTAAAATGCATTTTACTTCTATATACTCTATGATATCACTGTCATTGCATAACATTATGTTTTCAGGCTATTTTATAAAATTTTCGTAGTGATAGATCTTGAGTCGTAATCAAGAAATACTGTATTATACTCTAATATAATGCCTTGCTGCGTGACTTGTTTTTGTCTTGATTTGATGCGTATTTCATAGTCTCGCTCAAGTTTCTACGAAACTTCGGCTCAGTCAAGACATGTAACCACTACGTACCGATACATTCAATTTCATTTGATCGTAGAAACATCTCATAAATGCATTAAATCATACTATTTGAAATACTAATAATGATTAGTCACTATGTTCATTTAAACCTGAGGTTAACTATTTCCTTATATGTTGGAATTATTGGTTTAGCCGTGGCAATTTGAAACCTCGTGTTCGGTTACTATTTTTAGAACACGCATTGCATTGCCAACTTCATGACTAAATATCTCGAGTAAGTCTTAATAATAACCCCTAAATTACATACGTTCATACTCCTTGCGTCTTTGGCTAACTATCGCTTCCAAGCTTTGTCATCTTTAATTCTCCATTTGGTTTTTATGGGAACACATACACGATCAGTTAGCCGCAGCGCGAGCGCGTTTGATTCGTTTGATCGCTTTGAATTTTTGTTCTTAGACTTTACTCGTTGGTATATACGTGCCAATTTATAATTATAATTCCATACATATACCTTCCTTTTCTAAATAGAACTCCAATGGTTTGGGATATATAGCTGAGTCTTAAATTCCGCTTGTATCGCGAATGAGTTCTCGTGCATCCTGAGTCATTACCTTCGATCTTGCTCCATCCTTTCATTTTGATGGGGGGGGGGATGAAGGTATGGCTGTTTTGGGATGATTTGATGATGAGAGTCGAACCCGCGTCCTTTCCTCAGGAATTCAAAGACTTAACCACATGAAATTACGTATACTCCAAGATGACCCGAACCTAAGCTCCATCCACAGCTAATCATATTGGTCGGTTATAAAAAACATTTTGCCATTTTATTTTTATAACAAACAAAGTTGAGGAAAGATAGAAGATTTGTTCAATTTTGATTACATGTACGATTTTACGTCTTTCCGCAGCAAAGTTTGGTAGAAAAGATGGCAGCATGATTTCGGACTCTTTAATTGACCAATACGATTAGCTGTGGGTGGATCTTAAGTGGGGGATTCTTGGACTCACGGTACTTATTCAACTCTCTATAAAAATACTAAAATTGCATCAATAGAATCTTGTCTCTATTTTGTTTTAGGTACAGATAGGATAAGCTCTCAAAATAATTATTTAACTAAAATTTTACTTTTCATTATTAACTAATTACGGACAACCAAACCCGTATATACTCTATTAAATCTTCACCCATTTCTAGACTGGTTCACAGTTGTTCCCTATAATTAGTACCGTGAGTCCTATAAGTAGATCTGAATTTTTTTACAAAGATATGTATTTTACTCATTGATGTTGGAACATGGTTGTAATAAAAAATTGGCCACTCTCGGGCAAATATATTGCTGACATTCTAAAATTATCTAAACTATCAACACCAGTGATTAATCACCCCCAAATCTGCACAGTAATATATAAAAAGCCAAACAAGTACCATAAGTTTTATTCTATTGAAAAATTAAATAGTTTAGTGCTACTTTTTATTATAACACATTGGGAAAGAGTAAGGAAACACAGAATAGACAAAGTAATTTCTTCAAACCTGGTAATGTTCCCCACAATAAGGGAAAGAAATGTACATCAACCAGAAAAACAAAGTCACTCAAGGTCTGTTACATAAGGGCAACAAGAGAAAAAATTGGCAAAATTGGATGCTAAAACTGATGTTGGAGACAGAAGGCCAGTGTGTAAATAGAATTGGCCCAAGCCAAGAAGTAAGCTGGAGGTGGAGAAATATATGAAAAACTTGGCGATGCCAAGGCAAATACATGTTTTAATACAATATACATGCAATGATATCATTTATGACTGCATAAGATACTCAGTAAATTTAAGCAATAGGATTCAATTACATGTTAAAGTTCTCCGATACATAAATCTAAACTTACTTTTAGCCACAAAACATAAAAAGTTAAGAAAAAGCCCCCAAATCAATATTGTGCCAACTTTCTACTACAAGTAGTCTTAAATTTCTTGTCTATCAAAATAAAGCAAATTAAAATGCATCAATTATAGAGAAACAGGGAAATAAAGAAAATCCTGCAATTACTCAGTTACAGTCAAAGGGGAGATAATATAGCTTAATTTGGCATACCTAGCAGCAAACTTGAATTTACAGTTAAATGAGTCCATACTACCATTGATACTAAGTGTAGAGCAATTTTCCTTTTCTAAATAGCTCTTCTTTCAAAATCTGAGTACACATTTCTGACAATAAACATGTTTTCTTCTATTTACATTAACCGATCTGGAGAATAAAACACATATCACTTAGTGCACACAGGATAAAATGCACAGATGTGGAATACTGTGATCCATGAACACCAGTTCAAACACCCACAGTGTAATGGTTTTGTCTCCTAGGATCTGGGTCATGAAGAGAAAAGAGATCTAGTGTGGCAGGAGAGAGCAATATGTTCGACATGCAGTTATGCATTAAAAATGTTTAATCTCTATGATGAGGTACAGAAGACCAGCAAGAAAGGAAGAAAGGCAGTCTGTGTAAATAGCTCCATACAGATAGGATTTTCACAGACTTCTGTTGGAAATGAAAGTTTAAGGCCTATACTTTTATGTATAGCCAGTCTTAAGTCTTAAGCAGTCTAATGTGTGCTGGGTAGATGGTTCCAACTGGGTGTATAGAAGCACATTCTTGCCAAGTCATTTCAAGCTGAAAATATCCGGTGAGAGTGAAGGCTCTACATTATGCATGCGTATGGATTATCGGTTCGGTTAATCTTCAGTGCTGAAAACAAAACTGAACAAGAACACCCAGAAAGTGGAATCGGTTAATCGAAGGATTAAAAAACATAGCTTACCTTAAAATATAACCTTCAAGAGAAACTTCCATGGTAGGGCTCATAGTGCTGTTCATAACTGTAACCATGGACCTGGAGAATCTCTGCTGAAGCTATGTAAATCTATCGGTTGTCCAGTTTCAGCTGTAGTTCTATGGCATAACATCTGAAAACCAAACAAGATGTATATCTCAGAGATAAAATGTACAAATCAAGTAAAGTATATAAGAAAAGACAATATCTGAGAAAAGGGCATTTCTTTACAAAACTGTATCAAGAACAAAATAATTATGATAAAGGCAAATTGCTGTGTGCTATGGCTACAAAAATAAAAGAAAAATACGAACCCTATTACCATAATCAACCTTTATTATAGCACATTTTTACAGGCCGATGCAATGTGGCACGGGCAGTTTTGTGCACAGTCCTTGATTTTTATAATGCTCCCTGCTTTGATGTATTGAATGTGTTTCTAAAGTTAAATGATCAGTATTGACACATAAGCGGATTGTGATATATGTGGCTTACATTTAAAAAAATCTCTCCCCCCACCCCCCTTGTGGGAATCGTTGCATACGTTGAATGGTATTTAGCCATATAAGCCAATACGTGGACACCAACATATGAAATTCTGCCATCTGGCCATACTATTCTCTTCTTTCCATAACCTGAGCCATCTACCACCCCTACAAATGTGCACATAGCCCTTTCCAGCACTGCTATTTATAGAATTTTTCTCTCAAATCATATGCAAATTATGAACATTAGACTCCACTGTGATTTTTATAATAAAAAACCACCAAAATAATAACCTGGATGCACACGGTAACCATGGAAACAACAGGCTCTTGGTATGGTATAGTGCCCCTATAGGACTCACGGTACTAATTCAACTCCCACAGTAAACCTATGGAAACATCGTGATATTTAAAATTCAATAACTTTAAATTTCTAAATGCTCATGATCAAACCTATATTTATCAGTATAGACCCATCCTTGATGCAAGCTTCTGTGTTAAGAAAACCACATGAGCCGCGCCATATTTTGGATCTACTTGTACATGAAACATGTGTTATCCATTCTGCACCTAATGAATCAGGTGCTACTGTTGTTATTAACTGTTCCTAAGTTAAGTCTATAAAAATACTAAAACTGCATCAATAGAATCTTGTCTCTTATTTTTTTAGGTACAGATAGGATAAGCTCTCAAAATAATTTTTTACTAAAATTTTACTTTTAATTATTAACTAATTATGGACCACCAAACCCGTATATACTCTATTAAATCTTCACCCATTTCTAGACTGGTTCACAGTTGTGTCCTATAATTAGTACCGTGAGTCCTATAAGTAGATCTGAATTTTTTACAAAGATATGTATTTTACTCATTGATGTTGGAACATGGTTGTAATAAAAAATTGGCCACTCTCGTGCAAAGATATTGGTGTAACGGCATTTGATGTGATACCACTATCTATAGCTAAATTGTATCCGCATAACATTTTGCTGTATTGTATTGTACATATTAGTGATTTATTCTTGCTATTAAATTTATTGTTTTCTGCAATATGTATCTTCATGTTATATTTCTATGGCATGCATGCTACACAAAAGAAACTCAAACATGCAGACATCAGCAAGTATTACATAACTGGGTATCAAATTACATGACACCTTGTATTTTCATCTCTCACTGGCTATAAGACAAGTTTTAATAGCTTATGCAATTCAAAATGACCATTTTTGTTTCTGACTCACACAGAACAAAAAGTACAGTGTATCCATATTCCCATCTTTCAAAATCAAACTAATAAGTGTGCCAGATGACAGAGGATTAGGATAAGGGGTCATTGTCTTTCTGGCACTAAGGGAAGCAAACACATCCATGACATAACAGTGATGCTGACATTCTAAAATTATCTAAACTATCAACACCAGTGATTAATCACCCCCAAATCTGCACAGTAATATATAAAAAGCCAAACAAGTACCATAAGTTTTATTCTATTGAAAAATTAAATAGTTTAGTGCTACTTTTTATTATAAAACATTGGGAAAGAGTAAGGAAACACAGAAATAGACAAAGTAATTTCTTCAAACCTGGTAATGTTCCCCACAATAAGGGAAAGAAATGTACATCAACCAGAAAAACAAAGTCACTCAAGGTCTGTTACATAAGGGCAACAAGAGAAAAAATTGGAAAAATTGGATGCTAAAACTGATGTTGGAGACAGAAGGCCAGTGTGTAAATAGAATTGGCCCAAGCCAAGAAGTAAGCTGGAGGTGGAGAAATATATGAAAAACTTGGCGATGCCAAGGCAAATACATGTTTCAATACAATATACATGCAATGATATCATTTATGACTGCATAAGATACTCAGTAAATTTAAGCAATAGGATTCAATTACATGTTAAAGTTCTCCGATACATAAATCTAAACTTACTTTTAGCCACAAAACATAAAAAGTTAAGAAAAAGCCCCCAAATCAATATTGTGCCAACTTTCTACTACAAGTAGTCTTAAATTTCTTGTCTATCAAAATAAAGCAAATTAAAATGCATCAATTATAGAGAAACAGGGAAATAAAGAAAATCCTGCAATTACTCAGTTACAGTCAAAGGGGAGATAATATAGCTTAATTTGGCATACCTAGCAGCAAACTTGAATTTACAGTTAAATGAGTCCATACTACCATTGATACTAAGTGTAGAGCAATTTTCCTTTTCTAAATAGCTCTTCTTTCAAAATCTGAGTACACATTTCTGACAATAAACATGTTTTTCTTCTATTTACATTAACCGATCTGGAGAATAAAACACATATCACTTAGTGCACACAGGATAAAATGCACAGATGTGGAATACTGTGATCCATGAACACCAGTTCAAACACCCACAGTGTAATGGTTTTGTCTCCTAGGATCTGGGTCATGAAGAGAAAAGAGATCTAGTGTGGCAGGAGAGAGCAATATGTTCGACATGCAGTTATGCATTAAAAATGTTTAATCTCTATGATGAGGTACAGAAGACCAGCAAGAAAGGAAGAAAGGCAGTCTGTGTAAATAGCTCCATACAGATAGGATTTTCACAGACTTCTGTTGGAAATGAAAGTTTAAGGCCTATACTTTTATGTATAGCCAGTCTTAAGTCTTAAGCAGTCTAATGTGTGCTGGGTAGATGGTTCCAACTGGGTGTATAGAAGCACATTCTTGCCAAGTCATTTCAAGCTGAAAATATCCGGTGAGAGTGAAGGCTCTACATTATGCATGCGTATGGATTATCGGTTCGGTTAATCTTCAGTGCTGAAAACAAAACTGAACAAGAACACCCAAAAAGTGGAATCGGTTAATCGAAGGATTAAAAAACATAGCTTACCTTAAAATATAACCTTCAAGAGAAACTTCCATGGTAGGGCTCATAGTGCTGTTCATAACTGTAACCATGGACCTGGAGAATCTCTGCTGAAGCTATGTAAATCTATCGGTTGTCCAGTTTCAGCTGTAGTTCTATGGCATAACATCTGAAAACCAAACAAGATGTATATCTCAGAGATAAAATGTACAAATCAAGTAAAGTATATAAGAAAAGACAATATCTGAGAAAAGGGCATTTCTTTACAAAACTGTATCAAGAACAAAATAATTATGATAAAGGCAAATTGCTGTGTGCTATGGCTACAAAAATAAAAGAAAAATACGAACCCTATTACCATAATCAACCTTTATTATAGCACATTTTTACAGGCCGATGCAATGTGGCACGGGCAGTTTTGTGCACAGTCCTTGATTTTTATAATGCTCCCTGCTTTGATGTATTGAATGTGTTTCTAAAGTTAAATGATCAGTATTGACACATAAGCGATTGTGATATATGTGGCTTACATTTAAAAAATCTCTCCCCCCACCCCCCTTGTGGGAATCGTTGCATACGTTGAATGGTATTTAGCCATATAAGCCAATACGTGGACACCAACATATGAAATTCTGCCATCTGGCCATACTATTCTCTTCTTTCCATAACCTGAGCCATCTACCACCCCTACAAATGTGCACATAGCCCTTTCCAGCACTGCTATTTATAGAATTTTTCTCTCAAATCATATGCAAATTATGAACATTAGACTCCACTGTGATTTTTATAATAAAAAACCACCAAAATAATAACCTGGATGCACACGGTAACCATGGAAACAATAGGCTCTTGGTATGGTATAGTGCCCCTATAGGACTCACGGTACTAATTCAACTCCCACAGTAAACCTATGGAAACATCGTGATATTTAAAATTCAATAACTTTAAATTTCTAAATGCTCATGATCAAACCTATATTTATCAGTATAGACCCATCCTTGATGCAAGCTTCTGTGTTAAGAAAACCACATGAGCCGCGCCATATTTTGGATCTACTTGTACATGAAACATGTGTTATCCATTCTGCACCTAATGAATCAGGTGCTACTGTTGTTATTAACTGTTCCTAAGTTAAGTCTATAAAAATACTAAAACTGCATCAATAGAATCTTGTCTCTTATTTTTTTAGGTACAGATAGGATAAGCTCTCAAAATAATTTTTTACTAAAATTTTACTTTTAATTATTAACTAATTATGGACCACCAAACCCGTATATACTCTATTAAATCTTCACCCATTTCTAGACTGGTTCACAGTTGTGTCCTATAATTAGTACCGTGAGTCCTATAAGTAGATCTGAATTTTTTACAAAGATATGTATTTTACTCATTGATGTTGGAACATGGTTGTAATAAAAAATTGGCCACTCTCGTGCAAAGATATTGGTGTAACGGCATTTGATGTGATACCACTATCTATAGCTAAATTGTATCCGCATAACATTTTGCTGTATTGTATTGTACATATTAGTGATTTATTCTTGCTATTAAATTTATTGTTTTCTGCAATATGTATCTTCATGTTATATTTCTATGGCATGCATGCTACACAAAAGAAACTCAAACATGCAGACATCAGCAAGTATTACATAACTGGGTATCAAATTACATGACACCTTGTATTTTCATCTCTCACTGGCTATAAGACAAGTTTTTAATAGCTTATACAATTCAAAATGACCATTTTTTTTCTGACTCACACAGAACAAAAAGTACAGTGTATCCATATTCCCATCTTCAAAATCAAACTAATAAGTGTGCCAGATGACAGAGGATAAGGATAAGGGGTCATTGTCTTTCTGGCACTAAGGGAAGCAAAACACATCCATGACATAACAGTGATGCTGACATTCTAAAATTATCTAAACTATCAACACCAGTGATTAATCACCCCCAAATCTGCACAGTAATATATAAAAAGCCAAACAAGTACCATAAGTTTTATTCTATTGAAAAATTAAATAGTTTAGTGCTACTTTTTATATAACACATTGGGAAAGATGTAAGGAAACACAGAAATAGACAAAGTAATTTCTTCAAACCTGGTAATGTTCCCCACAAAAAGGGAAAGAAATGTACATCAACCAGAAAAACAAAGTCACTCAAGGTCTGTTACATAAGGGCAACAAGAGAAAAAATTGGAAAAATTGGATGCTAAAACTGATGTTGGAGACAGAAGGCCAGTGTGTAAATAGAATTGGCCCAAGCCAAGAAGTAAGCTGGAGGTGGAGAAATATATGAAAAACTTGGCGATGCCAAGGCAAATACATGTTTTAATACAATATACATGCAATGATATCATTTATGACTGCATAAGATACTCAGTAAATTTAAGCAATAGGATTCAAATTACATGTTAAAGTTCTCCGATACATAAATCTAAACTTACTTTTAGCCACAAAACATAAAAAGTTAAGAAAAAGCCCCCAAATCAATATTGTGCCAACTTTCTACTACAAGTAGTCTTTAATTTCTTGTCTATCAAAATAAAGCAAATTAAAATGCATCAATTATAGAGAAACAGGGAAATAAAGAAAATCCTGCAATTACTCAGTTACAGTCAAAAGGGGAGATAATATAGCTTAATTTGGCATACCTAGCAGCAAACTTGAATTTACAGTTAAATGAGTCCATACTACCATTGATACTAAGTGTAGAGCAATTTTCCTTTTCTAAATAGCTCTTCTTTCAAAATCTGAGTACACATTTCTGACAATAAACATGTTTTCTTCTATTTACATTAACCGATCTGGAGAATAAAACACATATCACTTAGTGCACACAGGATAAAATGCACAGATGTGGAATACTGTGATCCATGAACACCAGTTCAAACACCCACAGTGTAATGGTTTTGTCTCCTAGGATCTGGGTCATGAAGAGAAAAGAGATCTAGTGTGGCAGGAGAGAGCAATATGTTCGACATGCAGTTATGCATTAAAAATGTTTAATCTCTATGATGAGGTACAGAAGACCAGCAAGAAAGGAAGAAAGGCAGTCTGTGTAAATAGCTCCATACAGATAGGATTTTCACAGACTTCTGTTGGAAATGAAAGTTTAAGGCCTATACTTTTATGTATAGCCAGTCTTAAGTCTTAAGCAGTCTAATGTGTGCTGGGTAGATGGTTCCAACTGGTGTATAGAAGCACATTCTTGCCAAGTCATTTCAAGCTGAAAATATCCGGTGAGAGTGAAGGCTCTACATTATGCATGCGTATGGATTATCGGTTCGGTTAATCTTCAGTGCTGAAAACAAAACTGAACAAGAACACCCAGAAAGTGGAATCGGTTAATCGAAGGATTAAAAAACATAGCTTACCTTAAAATATAACCTTCAAGAGAAACTTCCATGGTAGGGCTCATAGTGCTGTTCATAACTGTAACCATGGACCTGGAGAATCTCTGCTGAAGCTATGTAAATCTATCGTTGTCCAGTTTCAGCTGTAGTTCTATGGCATACCATCTGAAAACCAAACAAGATGTATATCTCAGAGATAAAATGTACAAATCAAGTAAAGTATATAAGAAAAGACAATATCTGAGAAAAGGGCATTTCTTTAACAAAACTGTTTCAAGAACTTAATAATTTTGATTAAGTCAAATTGCTGTGTGCTATGGCTACAAAAATAAAAGAAAAATACGAACCCTATTACCATAATCAACCTTTATTATAGCACATTTTTACAGGCCAGATGCAATGTGGCACGGGCAGTTTTGTGCACAGTCCTTGATTTTTATAATGCTCCCTGCTTTGATGTATTGAATGTGTTTCTAAAGTTAAATGATCAGTATTGACACATAAGCGATTGTGATATATGTGGCTTACATTTAAAAAATCTCTCCCCCCACCCCCCTTGTGGGAATCGTTGCATACGTTGAATGGTATTTAGCCATATAAGCCAATACGTGGACACCAACATATGAAATTCTGCCATCTGGCCATACTATTCTCTTCTTTCCATAACCTGAGCCATCTACCACCCCTACAAATGTGCACATAGCCCTTTCCAGCACTGCTATTTATAGAATTTTTCTCTCAAATCATATGCAAATTATGAACATTAGACTCCACTAGTGATTTTTATAATAAAAAACCACCAAAATAATAACCTGGATGCACACGGTAACCATGGAAACAACAGGCTCTTGGTATGGTATAGTGCCCCTATAGGACTCACGGTACTAATTCAACTCCCACAGTAAACCTATGGAAACATCGTGATATTTAAAATTCAATAACTTTAAATTTCTAAATGCTCATGATCAAACCTATATTTATCAGTATAGACCCATCCTTGATGCAAGCTTCTGTGTTAAGAAAACCACATGAGCCGCGCCATATTTGGATCTACTTGTACATGAAACATGTGTTATCCCATTCTTGCACCTAATGAATCAGGTGCTACTGTTGTTATTAACTGTTCCTAAGTTAAGTCTATAAAAATACTAAAACTGCATCAATAGAATCTTGTCTCTTATTTTTTTAGGTACAGATAGGATAAGCTCTCAAAATAATTTTTTACTAAAATTTTACTTTTAATTATTAACTAATTATGGACCACCAAACCCGTATATACTCTATTAAATCTTCACCCATTTCTAGACTGGTTCACAGTTGTGTCCTATAATTAGTACCGTGAGTCCTATAAGTAGATCTGAATTTTTTACAAAGATATGTATTTTACTCATTGATGTTGGAACATGGTTGTAATAAAAAAATTGGCCACTCTCGTGCAAAAGATATTGGTGTAACGGCATTTGATGTGATACCACTATCTATAGCTAAATTGTATCCGCATAACATTTTGCTGTATTGTATTGTACATATTAGTGATTTATTCTTGCTATTAAATTTATTGTTTTCTGCAATATGTATCTTCATGTTATATTTCTATGGCATGCATGCTACACAAAAGAAACTCAAACATGCAGACATCAGCAAGTATTACATAACTGGGTATCAAATTACATGACACCTTGTATTTTCATCTCTCACTGGCTATAAGACAAGTTTTAATAGCTTATACAATTCAAAATGACCATTTTTGTTTCTGACTCACACAGAACAAAAAGTACAGTGTATCCATATTCCCATCTTTCAAAATCAAACTAATAAGTGTGCCAGATGACAGAGGATTAGGATAAGGGGTCATTGTCTTTCTGGCACTAAGGGAAGCAAACACATCCATGACATAACAGTGATGCTGACATTCTAAAATTATCTAAACTATCAACACCAGTGATTAATCACCCCCAAATCTGCACAGTAATATATAAAAAGCCAAACAAGTACCATAAGTTTTATTCTATTGAAAAATTAAATAGTTTAGTGCTACTTTTTATTATAAAACATTGGGAAAGAGTAAGGAAACACAGAAATAGACAAAGTAATTTCTTCAAACCTGGTAATGTTCCCCACAAAAAGGGAAAGAAATGTACATCAACCAGAAAAACAAAGTCACTCAAGGTCTGTTACATAAGGGCAACAAGAGAAAAAATTGGAAAAATTGGATGCTAAAACTGATGTTGGAGACAGAAGGCCGAGTGTGTAAATAGAATTGGCCCAAGCCAAGAAGTAAGCTGGAGGTGGAGAAATATATGAAAAACCTTGGCGATGCCAAGGCAAATACATGTTTTAATACAATATACATGCAATGATATCATTTATGACTGCAATAAGATACTCAGTAAATTTAAGCAATAGGATTCAATTACAAGTTAAAGTTCTCCGATACATAAATCTAAAACTTACTTTTAGCCACAAAACATAAAAAGTTAAGAAAAAGCCCCCAAAATCAATATTGTGCCAACTTTCTACTACAAGTAGTCCTTAAATTTCTTGTCTATCAAAATAAAGCAAATTAAAATGCATCAATTATAGAGAAACAGGGAAATAAAGGAAAATCCTGCAATTACTCAGTTACAGTCAAAGGGGAGATAATATAGCTTAATTTGGCATACTAGCAGCAAACTTGAATTTACAGTAAATGAGTCCCATTACTAACCATTGATACTAAGTGTAGAGCAATTTTCCTTTTCTAAATAGCTCTTCTTTCAAAATCTGAGTACACATTTCAGACAATAAACATGTTTTCTTCTATTTACATTAACCGATCTGGAGAATAAAACACATATCACTTAGTGCACACAGGATAAAATGCACAGAATGTGGAATACTGTGATCCATGAACACCAGTTCAAACACCCACAGTGTAATGGTTTTGTCTCCTAGATCTGGGTCATGAAGAGAAAAAGAGATCTAGTGTGGCAGGAGGAGAGCAATATGTTCGACATGCAGTTATGCATTAAAAATGTTTAATCTCTATGATGAGGTACAGAAGACCAGCAAGAAAGGAAGAAAGGCAGTCTGTGTAAATAGCTCCATACAGATAGGATTTTCACAGACTTCTGTTGGAAATGAAAGTTTAAGGCCTATACTTTTATGTATAGCCAGTCTTAAGTCTTAAGCAGTCTAATGTGTGCTGGGTAGATGGTTCCAACTGGGTGTATAGAAGCACATTCTTGCCAAGTCATTTCAAGCTGAAAATATCCGGTGAGAGTGAAGGGCTCTACATTATGCATGCGTATGGAGTATCGGTTCGGTTAATCTTCAGTGCTGAAAACAAAACTGAACAAGAACACCCAGAAAGTGGAATCGGTTAATCGAAGGATTAAAAAACATAGCTTACCTAAAAATATAACCTTCAAGAGAAAACTTCCATGGTAGGGCTCATAGTGCTGTTCATAACTGTAACCATGGACCTGGAGAATCTCTGCTGAAGCTATGTAAATCTATCGGTTGTCCAGTTTCCAGCTGTAGTTCCATGGCATAACATCTGAAAACCAAACAAGATGTATATCTCAGAGATAAAATGTACAAAACAAGTAAAGTATATAAGAAAAGACAAATATCTGAGAAAAGGGCATTTCTTTACAAAACTGTATGCAAGAACAAAAATAATTATGATAAAGGCAAATTGCTGTGTGCTATGGCTACAAAAATAAAAGAAAAATACTAACACTATAACCAAAATCAACCTTTATTATAGCACATTTTTACAGGCCGATTCAAAGTGGCACGCGCAGTTTTGTGCACAGTCCTTGATTTTTTATAATGCTCCCTGCTTTGATGTATTGAATGTGTTTCTAAAGTTAAATGATCAGTATTGAAAAATAATCGATTGTGATATATGTGGCTTACATTTAAAAATCTCTTCCCCCACACCCCCCTTGTGGAATCGTTGCATACGTTGAATGGTATTTAGCCATATAAGCCAATACGTGGACACCAACATATGAAATTCTGCCATCTGGCCATACTATTCTCTTCTTTCCATAACCTGAGCCATCTACCACCCCTACAAATGTGCACATAGCCCTTTCCAGCACTGCTATTTATAGAATTTTTCTCTCAAATCATATGCAAATTATGAACATTAGACTCCACTGTGATTTTTATAATACAAAAACCACCAAAATAATAAACCTGGATGCACACGGTAACCATGGAAACAATAGGCTCTTGGTATGGTATAGTGCCCCGTATAGGACTCACGGTACTAATTCAACTCCCACAGTAAACCTATGGAAACATCGTGATATTTAAAATTCAATAACTTTAAATTTCTAAATGCTCATGATCAAACCTATATTTATCAGTATAGACCCATCCTTGATGCAAGCTTCTGTGTTAAGAAAACCACATGAGCCGCGCCATATTTTGGATCTACTTGTACATGAAACATGTGTTATCCATTCTGCACCTAATGAATCAGGTGCTACTGTTGTTATTAACTGTTCCTAAGTCTAAGTCTATAAAAATACTAAAACTGCATCAATAGAATCTTGTCTCTTATTTTTTTAGGTACAGATAGGATAAGCTCTCAAAATAATTTTTTACTAAAATTTTACTTTTAATTATTAACTAATTATGGACCACCAAACCCGTATATACTCTATTAAATCTTCACCCATGTCTAGACTGGTTCACAGTTGTGTCCTATAATTAGTACCGTGATTCCTATAAGTAGATCTGAATTTTTTACAAAGATATGTATTTTACTCATTGATGTTGGAACATGGTTGTAATAAAAAATTGGCCACTCTCGTGCAAAAGAATTGAGTATAACGCATATTGATGTGATACCTCTATCTATAGCTAAATTGTATCCTGCATAACATTTTGCTGTATTGTATTGTACATATTAGTGATTTATTCTTGCTATTAAATTTATTGTTTTCCTGCAATATGTATCTTCATGTTATATTTCTATGGCATGCTATGCTACACAAAAGAAACTCAAACATGCAGACATCAGCAAGTATTACATAACTGGGTATCAAAATTACATGACACCTTGTATTTTCATCTCTCACTGGCTATAAGACAAGTTTTAATAGCTTATACAATTCAAAATGACCATTTTTGTTTCTGACTCACACATTAAAAAAAAGTACAGTGTATCCTATCCCATCATTCAAAATCAAACTAATAAGTGTGCCAGATGACAGAGGATAAGGGATAAGGGGTCATTGTCTTTCTGGCACTAAGGGAAGCAAACACATCCCATGAAACAACAGTGATGCTGACATTCCAAAATTATCTAAACTATCAACATCAGTGATTTATCACCCCCAAATCTGCACAGTAATAGTATAAAAAGCCAAACAAGTACCATAAGTTTTATTCTATTGAAAAATTTAAATAGTTTTAGTGCTACTTTTTATTATAACACTATGGGAAAGAGTAAGGAAACACAGAATAGACAAAGTAATTTCTTCAAACCTGGTAATGTTCCCCACAACAAGGAGAAAGAAATGTACATCAACCAGAAAAAACAAAAGCACTCAAGGTGCTTTTACATAACGGCAACAAGAGAAAAATTGGATGCTAAAACTGATGTTGGAGACAGCAGGCCAGTGTGTAAATAGATGCGGCCCAAGCCAAGAAGTAAGCTGGAGGTGGAGAAATATATGGAAAACTTTGTGATGCCAAGGCAAATACATGTTTTCAATAAAATATACATACAGTAAGATAATTTATGACTGCATAAGATACTCAGTAAATTTAAGCAATAGGATTCAATTACAAGTTAAAGTTATCCGATACATAAATCTAAACCTACTTTTAGCCACAAAACATAAAAAGTTAAGAAAAAGCCCCCAAATCAATATTGTGCCAACTTTCTACTACAAGTAGTCTTAAATTTCTTGTCTATCAAGATAAAGCTGAATTAAAAATGCATCAATTATAGAGAAACAGGGAAATAAAGAAAATTCTGCAATTACTCAGTTACAGTCAAAGGGGAGGTAATATAGCTTAATTTGGCATACCTAGCAGCAAACTTGAATTTACAGTTAAATGAGTCCTATACTACCATTGATACTAAGTGTAGAGCAATTTTCCTTTTCTAAAATAGCTCTTCTTTCAAAATCTGAGTACACATTTCTGACAATAAACATGTTTTCTTCTATTTACATTAACCGATCTGGAGAAGAAAACACATATCACTTAGTGCACACAGGATAAAAATGCACAGATGTGGAATACTGTGATCAATGAAAACCAGTTCAAAGACCCACAGGTTGTAATGGTTTTTTGTCTCCTAGGATCTGGGTCATGAAGAGAAAAGAGATCTAGTGTGGCAGGAGAGAGCAATATGTTCGACATGCAGTTATGCCATTAAAAATGTTTAATCTCTATGATGAGGTACAGAAGATCCAGCAAGAAGGAAGAAAGGCAAGTCTGTGTAAATAGCTCCATACAGATAGGATTTTCACAGACTTCTGTTGGAAATGAAAGTTTAAGGCCTATACTTTTATGTATAGTCAGTCTTTAAGCAGTCTAATGTGTGCTGGGTAGATGGTTCCAACTGGGTGTATAGAAGCACATTCTTGCCAAGTCATTTCAAGCTGAAAATATCCATTGAGAGTGAAGGGTCTACATTATGCATGCGTATGGAGTATCGGTTCGGTTAATCTACAGAGCTGAAAACAAAACTGAACAAGAACACCCAGAAAGTGGAATCGGTTCAATCGAAGGATTCAAAAACATAGCTTACCTAAAAATATAACCTTCAAGAGAAACTTCCATGGTAGGGCTCATAGTGCTGTTCATAACTGTAACCATGGACCTGGAGAATCTCTGGTGAAGCTATGTAAATCTATCGGTTGTCCAGTTTCAGCTGTAGTTCCATGGCACAACATCTGAAAACCAAACAAGATGGTGTATCTCGAGATAAAATGTACAAAACCAAGTAAAGTATATAAGAAAAGAAAATATCTGAGAAAAGGGCATTTTCTTTACAAAACTGTATGAGAAATATCAAAGGCATACTATTATGATAAAGGCAAAGTGCTGTGTGCTATGGCTACAAAAATAAAAGAAAAATATCAACACTATTACCATAATCAAACCTTTCTTTTATAGCACATTTTTACAGGCTGATGCAATGTGGCACGTGCAGTTTGTGCACAGTCCCTTGATTTTTACAATATGCTCCCTGCTTTGATGTATTGAACGTGTTTTCTAAATGTAAATGCTCAGTATTGATACATGAAGCTATTGGGACAATGTGGCTTATTGCTTAAAATCTCTCGCCCCAAACCCCGCCTTGTGGAATAGTTTGCATAGGTTAAATGGTATTTAGCCATATAAGCAATAAGTGGACACCGAACATATGAAATTCTGCCATCTGGCCATACTATTCTCTCTTTTCATAACCTGAGCCATCTACCACCCAAAAAATGTGCACCTAGCCCTTTCCAGAACTGCTATTTACTAGAAATTTTCTCTAAAATCATATGCAAATTATGAAAATAAGACTCCACTGTCATTTAGATAACCAGAAAACCACCAAAACAATAACCTGGATGCACACGGTAACCATGGAAACAGCAGGCTCTTGGTATGGTGTAGTGCCCCTATAGGACTCACGGTACTAATTCAACTCCCATAGTAAACCTATGGAAACATCATGATATTATAAAATTCAACACTTTCAATTTCTAAATGCTCATGATCAAACCTATATTTATCCAACATAGACCCATCCTTGCTGCAAGCTTCTGTGTTCAAAAAACCACATGAGCCACGCCATATTTTTGGATCTACATGTACGATGAAACATGTGTTTATCCATTCTGCACCTAATGAATCAGGTGCATACTGTTGTTATTGACTTTTCCTAAGTCAAGTCTATAAAATATTAAAATTGCATCAATAGAATCTTGTCTCTATTTTTTTTTTAGGTACAGATAGGATAAGCTCTCAAAAGAATTTTTACTAAAATTTTACTTTAATTATTAACTAATTATGGACCACCAAACCCGTATATACTCTATTGTTTCTTCACCCATATCTAGACTGCTTCACAGGTTGTTCCCTATAATTAGTACCAGTGAGTCCTATAAGAAGATCTGAATTTTTTACAAAGATATGTATTTTACTCATTGATGTTGGAACATGGTTGTAATAAAAGAATTTGGCCCACTCTCGTGCAAAAATATTATTGTAACAGCATTTGATGTGATACCTCTATCTATAGCTAATTGTAATCGCATAAACATTTTGCTGTATTGTATTGTACATATTAGTGATTTATTCTTGTTATTAAATTTATTGTTTTCTGGCATATGTACTTCATGTTATATTTTCATGCATGCATGCTACACAAAAGAAACTCAAAAACATGCAGACATCAGCAAGTATTACATAACTGGGTATCAAATTACATGACACCTTGTATTTTCATCTCTCACTGGCTATTGACAAGTTTTAATAGCTTATACAATTCAAAATACCATTTTTTTCTGACTCACACATTAAAAAAAAGTACAGTGTATCCCTATTCCCATCTTTCAAAATCAAACTAATAGTGTGGCCAGATGACAGAGGATAAGGATAAGGGGTCATTGTCTTTCTGGCACTAAGGGAAGCAACCAATCCATGAAACAGACAGTGATGCTGACATTCCTAAAATTATCTAAACTATCAACATCAGTGATTTATCACCCCCAAATCTGCACAGTAATGTATAAAAAGCCAAACAAGTACCATAAGTTTTATTCTATTGAAAATTTAAATAGTTTTAGTGCTACTTTTTATTATAACACTATGGAAAGAGTAAGGAAACACAAGAATAGACAAAGTACATTTCTTCAAACCTGGTAATGTTCCCTCACAGACAAGAGGAAAGAAATGTACGCATTCAACCAGAAAAACAAAGCCACTCAAGGTCTGTTTACATAACGGCAACAAGAGAAAAATTGGGATGCTAAAAGCTGATGTTGGAGACAGCAGAGCCATGTGTTGTAAATAGATGCGGCCCAAGCCAAGAAGTAAGGCTGGAGGTGCGAGAAATATATGGAAAACTTTGTGATGCCAAGGCAAATACATGTTTCAATAAAATAATACATACAGTAATATAATTTATGACTGCATAAGATACTCAGTACAATTTAAGCAATAGGATTCAATTACAAGTTTAAAGTTATCCGATACATAAATCTATACCTACTTTTAGCCACTAAACATAACAAGTTAAGAAAAAGGCCCCCAAATCAAATATTGTGCAACTTTCTAACTACAAGTAGTGTTAAATTTCTTATCTATCAAGATAAAGCTGATTAAAATGCATCAATTATAGAGAAACAGGGAAATAAAGAAAATTCCTGCAATTACTCAGTAACATGTCAAAGGGGGAGGTAATATAGCTTAATTTGGCATACCAAGGCAGCAAACTTGAATTTACAGTTAAATGAGTCTATACTACCATTGATACTAAGTGTAGAACAATTTTCCTTTTCTAAATAGCTCTTCTTTCAGAAAATCTGAGTAACACATTTCTGACAATAAACATGTTTTCTTCTATTGTACATTAACCGATCTGGAGAAGAAAACACAGTATCACTTAGTGCACACAGGAAAAAATGCGCAGATGTGGGAATACTGTGATCAATGAAAACCAGGTTCGAAAGACCCACAGTGTAATGGTTTGTCCTCCTAGGATCTGGGGTCATGAAGAGAAAAGAGATCTAGTGTGGCAGGAGAGAGCAATATGTTTCGACATGGCAGTTATGCATTAAAAATGTTTGAATCTCTATGATGATGTACAGAAGATCAGCAAGAAAAGGAAGAAAAGGCAGTCTGGTGTAAATAGCTCCATACAATTAGGATTTTCACAGACTTCTGTTGGAAATGAAAGTTTAAGGCCAATACTTTTACTGTATAGTCAGTCTTAAGCAGTCTAATGTGTGCTGGGTAGATGGTTCCAACTGGGTGTATATAGAAGCACATTCTTAGCAAAGTCATTTCAAGCTGACAATATCCATTGAGAGTGAAGGTCTACATTATGCCATGCTCGTATGAGTATCGGTTAGGTTAATCTACAGAGCTTGCGAAAACAAAACTGAACAAGAACACCCAGAAAGTGGAATCAGTCTAATCGAAGGATTCAAAAACATAGCTTACCTAAAAATATAACCTGTCAGAGAGAAACTTCCATGGTAGGGCTCATAGTGCTGTTCATAACTGTAACCATGGACCTGGAGAAT
Organism: Margaritifera margaritifera; assembly: GCA_029931535.1. NCBI lineage: Eukaryota > Metazoa > Mollusca > Bivalvia > Unionida > Margaritiferidae > Margaritifera > Margaritifera margaritifera. Next base: position 670,204 of record JAQPZY010000952.1, read on the forward strand.
CTCTGGTGAAGCTATGTAAATCTATCGGTTTGTCCAGTTTCAGCTGTAGTTCCATGCACAAATCTGAAAACCAAACAAGTATGTGTATCTCAGATGATAAAATGTACAAACCAAGTAAAGTATATAAGAAAAGGAAAATATCTGAGAAAAAGGGCACTTTCTTTATCAAACTGTATGAGGAAAATATCAAAAGCAAACTAATTATGATAAAGTGAAAGTGCTGTGTGCTATGGGCTACAAAAATAAAAAGAAAAATATCAACACTATTACCATAATCAACTCTTCATTATAGCACATTTTTACAGCAGGATGATGCAATGTGGCACGTGCAGTTTTTGTGAACAGTCCTTGATTTTACAATATGTCTCCCTGCTTTGATGTATTGAACGTGTTTCTAAATGTAAATGCTCAGTAATTGATACATGAGCTATTGGGACATGTGGCCTTATGCTTAAAATCTCTCCCCAAACCCCCTTTGTGGGAATAGTTGCATAGGTTAAATGGTATTTTAGCCATATAAGCCAATATGTGGACGACCAACATATGAATTCTGCCATCTGGCCATACTATTCTCTCTTTTCCATAACCTGAGCCATCTACCACCCAAAAAAATGTGCACCTAGCCCTTTCCAGAACGTGCTATTTACAGAAATATTTTCTCTAAATCATAGTGCAAATTTATGAAATAGACTCCCAACTGTCATTTTGAATAACCAAGATCCACCATAAAAATAACCTGGATGCACACGGTATCCATGTGAAAACAGCTAGGCTCTTGTGGTATGGTGTAGTGCCCCTATAGGACTCACTGGTACTAATTCAACTCCCATAGGTAAACCGTATGGAATCATCATGATATTAAAAATCAAGCAACTTTCATATTTCTAAATGCTCATTGATCAAACCTATATTTATCAACAGTAGACCCATCCTTGCTGCCAAGCCTCTGTGTTCAAAAAACCACAATGAGCCTACGCCCATATTTTGGATCTACATCGTACAATGAAAACATGTTGTTAGTCCCATTCTGCACCTAATGAATCAGGTGATACTGTTGTTATTGACTATTCCTAAGTCAAGTCTATAAAAATATTAAAATTGCCATCCAATAGAATCTTGTCTCGATTTTTTTTTTAGGTACAGATAGGATAAGCTCTCAAAAGAATTTTTTTACTAAAATTTGTACTTTTCATTATTAACTAATTATGGACCACCAAACCCGTATATACTCTATTGTTTCTTCACCCATTTCTAGACTGCTTCACAGTTGTTCCCTATAATTAGTACCGTGAGTCCTATAAGAAGATCTGAATTTTTTTACAAAGATATGTATTTTACTCATTGATGTTGGAACATGGTTGTAATATAGAATTGGCCACTCTCGTGCAAAAAAATTATTATAACAGCATTTGATGTGATACCTCTATCTATAGCTAAATTGTATCTGCATAACATTTTGCTGTATTGTATTGTACATATTAGTGATTTATTCTTGTTATTAAATTTATTGTTTTCTGCCATAATGTATCTTCATGTTATATTTCTATTGGCATGCATGCTACACAAAAGAAACTCAAAGCATGCAGACATCAGCCAAGTGATTACATAACTGGGTATCAAAATTACATGACACCCTTGTATTTTTCATCTCTCACTGGCTATAAGACAAGTTTTAATATCTTATACAAGTTCAAAATGACCATTTTTTTTTCTGACTCACACATTAAAAAAGTACAGTGTATCCCTGATCCCGAGTCTTTCAAAATCAAACTAATAAGTTGTGCCAGATGACATGAGGATAAGGATAAGGGGTCATTGTCTTTCTGGCACTAAGGGGAAGCAACACACCATGAACAAACAGTGATGCTGACATTCCAAAATTATCTAAACTATTCAACATCAGTGATTTATCACCCCCAAATCTGCACAGTAATGTATAAAAAGCCAAACAAGTACCATAAGTTTTATTCTATTGAAAATTTAAAATAGTTTAGTGCTACTTTTTTATTATAAACACTATGGGGAAAAGAGTAAGGAAACACAGAATAGACAAAGTAATTTCTTCAAACCTGGTAATGTTCCCCACAAACAAGAGAAAGAAATGTACATCAACCCAGAAAAACAAAGCCACTCAAGGTCTGTTACATAACGGCAACAAGAGAAAAATTGGATGCTAAATCTGATGTTGGAGACAAGCAGGCCAGTGTGTAAATAGATGCGGCCCAAGCCAAGAAGTAAGCTGGAGGTGGAGAAAAATATATGGAAAACTTTGTGATGCCAAGGCAAATACATGTTTCAATAAAATATACATACAGTAATATAATTTATGACTGCATAAGATACTCAGTAATTTAAAGCAATAGGATTCAATTACAAGTTAAAGTTATCCGATACATAAATCTATACCTACTTTTAGCCACTAAACATAACAAGTTAAGAAAAAGGCCCCAAATCAATATTGTGCCAACTTTCTACTACAAGTAGTGTTAAATTTCTTATCTATCAAGATAAAGCTGATTAAAATGCATCAATTATAGAGAAACAGGGAAATAAAGAAAATTCTGCAATTACTCAGTTACAGTCAAAGGGGAGGTAATATAGCTTAATTTGGCATACCAAGCAGCAAACTTGAATTTACAGTTAAATGAGTCTATACTACCATTGATACTAAGTGTAGAACAATTTTCCTTTTCTAAATAGCTCTTCTTTCAAAATCTGAGTACACATTTCTGACAATAAACATGTTTTTCTTCTATTTACATTAACCGATCTGGGAGAAGAAAACACATATCACTTAGTGCACCACAGGAAAAAAATGCGCAGATGTGGAATACTGTGATCAATGAAAACCCAGTTCAAAGACCCACAGTGTAATGTTTTGTCTCCTAGGATCTGGGTCATGAAGAGAAAAGAGATCTAGTGTGGCAGAGAGAGAGCAATAATGTTCGACATGCCAGTTATGCATTAAAAATGTTTAATCTCTATGATGAGGTACAGAAGATCAGCAAGAAAGGAAGAAAGGCAGTCTGTGTAAATAGCTCCATACAATTAGGATTTTCACAGAACTTCTGTTGGAAATGAAAGTTTAAGGCCAATACTTTTATGTATAGTCAGTCTTAAGCAGTCTAATGTGTGCTGGGTAGATGGTTCCAACTGGGTGTATAGAAGCACATTCTTGCCAAGTCATTTCAAGCTGACAATATCCATTGAGAGTGAAGGGTCTACATTATGCATGCGTATGGAGTATCGGTTAGGTTAATCTACAGAGCTGAAAACAAAACTGAACAAGAACACCCAGAAAGTGGAATCAGTCAATCGAAGGATTAAAAAACATAGCTTACATAAAAATATAACCTTCAAGAGAAACTTCCATGGTAGGGCACATAGTGCTGTTCATAACTGTAACCATGGACCTGGAGAATCTCTGGTGAAGCCTATGTAAATCTATCGGTTGTCCAGTTTCAGCTGTAGTTCCATGGCACAACATCTGAAAACCAAACAAGATGTGTATCTCAGAGATAAAATGTACAAACCAAGTAAAGTATATAAGAAAAGAAAATATCTGAGAAAAGGGCATTTCTTTACAAACTGTATGAGAAATATCAAAAGCAAACTAATTATGATAAAGGCAAAGTGCTGTGTGCTATGGCTACAAAAATAAAAGAAAAATATCAACACTATTACCATAATCAACTTTCATTATAGCACATTTTTACAGGCTGATGCAATGTGGCACGTGCAGTTTTGTGCACAGTCCTTGATTTTTACAATATGCTCCCCTGCTTTGATGTATTGAACGTGTTTCTAAATGTAAATGCTCAGTATTGATACATGAGCTATTGGGACATGTGGCTTATGCTTAAAATCTCTCCCCAAACCCCTTTGTGGGAATAGTTGCATAGGTTAAATGGTATTTAGCCATATAAGCCAATATGTGGACACCAACATATGAAATTCTGCCATCTGGCCATACTATTCTCTCTTTTCCATAACCTGAGCCATCTACCACCCAAAAAAATGTGCACCTAGCCCTTTCCAGAACTGCTATTTACAGAAATTTTCTCTAAAATCATATGCAAATTATGAAAATAAGACTCCACTGTCATTTTGATAACCAAAAACCACCAAAACAATAACCTGGATGCACACGGTAACCATGGAAACAGCAGGCTCTTGGTATGGTGTAGTGCCCCTATAGGACTCACGGTACTAATTCAACTCCCATAGTAAACCTATGGAAACATCATGATATTAAAAATTCAACAACTTTCAATTTCTAAATGCTCATGATCAAACCTATATTTATCAACATAGACCCATCCTTGCTGCAAGCTTCTGTGTTCAAAAAACCACATGAGCCACGCCATATTTTGGATCTACATGTACATGAAACATGTGTTATCCATTCTGCACCTAATGAATCAGGTGATACTGTTGTTATTGACTATTCCTAAGTCAAGTCTATAAAAATATTAAAATTGCATCAATAGAATCTTGTCTCGATTTTTTTTTAGGTACAGATAGGACAAGCTCTCAAAAGAATTTTTTACTAAAATTTTACTTTTCATTATTAACTAATTATGGACCACCAAACCCGTATATACTCTATTGTTTCTTCACCCATTTCTAGACTGCTTCACAGTTGTTCCCTATAATTAGTACCGTGAGTCCTATAAGAAGATCTGAATTTTTTACAAAGATATGTATTTTACTCATTGATGTTGGAACATGGTTGTAATAAAGAATTGGCCACTCTCGTGCAAAAAAATTATTATAACAGCATTTGATGTGATACCTCTATCTATAGCTAAATTGTATCTGCATAACATTTTGCTGTATTGTATTGTACATATTAGTGATTTATTCTTGTTATTAAATTTATTGTTTTCTGCATATGTATCTTCATGTTATATTTCTATGGCATGCATGCTACACAAAAGAAACTCAAACATGCAGACATCAGCAAGTATTACATAACTGGGTATCAAATTACATGACACCTTGTATTTTCATCTCTCACTGGCTATAAGACAAGTTTTAATAGCTTATACAATTCAAAATGACCATTTTTTTTCTGACTCACACATTAAAAAAAGTACAGTGTATCCCTATTCCCATCTTTCAAAATCAAACTAATAAGTGTGCCAGATGACAGAGGATAAGGATAAGGGGTCATTGTCTTTCTGGCACTAAGGGAAGCAACACACCCATGAAACAACAGTGATGCTGACATTCCAAAATTATCTAAACTATCAACATCAGTGATTTATCACCCCCAAATCTGCACAGTAATGTATAAAAAGCCAAACAAGTACCATAAGTTTTATTCTATTGAAAATTTAAATAGTTTAGTGCTACTTTTTATTATAACACTATGGGAAAGAGTAAGGAAACACAGAATAGACAAAGTAATTTCTTCAAACCTGGTAATGTTCCCCACAACAAGAGAAAGAAATGTACATCAACCAGAAAAACAAAGCCACTCAAGGTCTGTTACATAACGGCAACAAGAGAAAAATTGGATGCTAAAACTGATGTTGGAGACAGCAGGCCAGTGTGTAAATAGATGCGGCCCAAGCCAAGAAGTAAGCTGGAGGTGGAGAAATATATGGAAAACTTTGTGATGCCAAGGCAAATACATGTTTCAATAAAATATACATACAGTAATATAATTTATGACTGCATAAGATACTCAGTAAATTTAAGCAATAGGATTCAATTACAAGTTAAAGTTATCCGATACATAAATCTATACCTACTTTTAGCCACTAAACATAACAAGTTAAGAAAAAGGCCCCAAATCAATATTGTGCCAACTTTCTACTACAAGTAGTGTTAAATTTCTTATCTATCAAGATAAAGCTGATTAAAATGCATCAATTATAGAGAAACAGGGAAATAAAGAAAATTCTGCAATTACTCAGTTACAGTCAAAGGGGAGGTAATATAGCTTAATTTGGCATACCAAGCAGCAAACTTGAATTTACAGTTAAATGAGTCTATACTACCATTGATACTAAGTGTAGAACAATTTTCCTTTTCTAAATAGCTCTTCTTTCAAAATCTGAGTACACATTTCTGACAATAAACATGTTTTCTTCTATTTACATTAACCGATCTGGAGAAGAAAACACATATCACTTAGTGCACACAGGAAAAAATGCGCAGATGTGGAATACTGTGATCAATGAAAACCAGTTCAAAGACCCACAGTGTAATGGTTTTGTCTCCTAGGATCTGGGTCATGAAGAGAAAAGAGATCTAGTGTGGCAGGAGAGAGCAATATGTTCGACATGCAGTTATGCATTAAAAATGTTTAATCTCTATGATGAGGTACAGAAGATCAGCAAGAAAGGAAGAAAGGCAGTCTGTGTAAATAGCTCCATACAATTAGGATTTTCACAGACTTCTGTTGGAAATGAAAGTTTAAGGCCAATACTTTTATGTATAGTCAGTCTTAAGCAGTCTAATGTGTGCTGGGTAGATGGTTCCAACTGGGTGTATAGAAGCACATTCTTGCCAAGTCATTTCAAGCTGACAATATCCATTGAGAGTGAAGGGTCTACATTATGCATGCGTATGGAGTATCGGTTAGGTTAATCTACAGAGCTGAAAACAAAACTGAACAAGAACACCCAGAAAGTGGAATCAGTCAATCGAAGGATTCAAAAACATAGCTTACCTAAAAATATAACCTTCAAGAGAAACTTCCATGGTAGGGCTCATAGTGCTGTTCATAACTGTAACCATGGACCTGGAGAATCTCTGGTGAAGCTATGTAAATCTATCGGTTGTCCAGTTTCAGCTGTAGTTCCATGGCACAACATCTGAAAACCAAACAAGATGTGTATCTCAGAGATAAAATGTACAAACCAAGTAAAGTATATAAGAAAAGAAAATATCTGAGAAAAGGGCATTTCTTTACAAACTGTATGAGAAATATCAAAAGCAAACTAATTATGATAAAGGCAAAGTGCTGTGTGCTATGGCTACAAAAATAAAAGAAAAATATCAACACTATTACCATAATCAACTTTCATTATAGCACATTTTTACAGGCTGATGCAATGTGGCACGTGCAGTTTTGTGCACAGTCCTTGATTTTTACAATATGCTCCCTGCTTTGATGTATTGAACGTGTTTCTAAATGTAAATGCTCAGTATTGATACATGAGCTATTGGGACATGTGGCTTATGCTTAAAATCTCTCCCCAAACCCCTTTGTGGGAATAGTTGCATAGGTTAAATGGTATTTAGCCATATAAGCCAATATGTGGACACCAACATATGAAATTCTGCCATCTGGCCATACTATTCTCTCTTTTCCATAACCTGAGCCATCTACCACCCAAAAAAATGTGCACCTAGCCCTTTCCAGAACTGCTATTTACAGAAATTTTCTCTAAAATCATATGCAAATTATGAAAATAAGACTCCACTGTCATTTTGATAACCAAAAACCACCAAAACAATAACCTGGATGCACACGGTAACCATGGAAACAGCAGGCTCTTGGTATGGTGTAGTGCCCCTATAGGACTCACGGTACTAATTCAACTCCCATAGTAAACCTATGGAAACATCATGATATTAAAAATTCAACAACTTTCAATTTCTAAATGCTCATGATCAAACCTATATTTATCAACATAGACCCATCCTTGCTGCAAGCTTCTGTGTTCAAAAAACCACATGAGCCACGCCATATTTTGGATCTACATGTACATGAAACATGTGTTATCCATTCTGCACCTAATGAATCAGGTGATACTGTTGTTATTGACTATTCCTAAGTCAAGTCTATAAAAATATTAAAATTGCATCAATAGAATCTTGTCTCGATTTTTTTTTAGGTACAGATAGGATAAGCTCTCAAAAGAATTTTTTACTAAAATTTTACTTTTCATTATTAACTAATTATGGACCACCAAACCCGTATATACTCTATTGTTTCTTCACCCATTTCTAGACTGCTTCACAGTTGTTCCCTATAATTAGTACCGTGAGTCCTATAAGAAGATCTGAATTTTTTACAAAGATATGTATTTTACTCATTGATGTTGGAACATGGTTGTAATAAAGAATTGGCCACTCTCGTGCAAAAAAATTATTATAACAGCATTTGATGTGATACCTCTATCTATAGCTAAATTGTATCCGCATAACATTTTGCTCTATTTGTATTGTACATATTAGTGATTTGTTCTTGTTATTAAATTTATTGTTTTCTGCATATGTATCTTCATGTTATATTTCTATGGCATGCATGCTACACAAAAGAAACTCAAACATGCAGACATCAGCAAGTATTACATAACTGGGTATCAAATTACATGACACCTTGTATTTTCATCTCTCACTGGCTATAAGACAAGTTTTAATAGCTTATACAATTCAAAATGACCATTTTTTTTCTGACTCACACATTAAAAAAAGTACAGTGTATCCCTATTCCCATCTTTCAAAATCAAACTAATAAGTGTGCCAGATGACAGAGGATAAGGATAAGGGGTCATTGTCTTTCTGGCACTAAGGGAAGCAACACACCCATGAAACAACAGTGATGCTGACATTCCAAAATTATCTAAACTATCAACATCAGTGATTTATCACCCCCAAATCTGCACAGTAATGTATAAAAAGCCAAACAAGTACCATAAGTTTTATTCTATTGAAAATTTAAATAGTTTAGTGCTCCCTGCTTTGATGTATTGAACGTGTTTCTAAATGTAAATGCTCAGTATTGATACATGAGCTATTGTGACATGTGGCTTATGCTTAAAATCTCTCCCCAATCCCTTTTGTAGGAATAGTTGCATAGGTTAAATGGTATTTAGCCATAGAAGCCAATATGTGGACACCAACATATGAAATTCTGCCATCTGGTCATACTATTCTCTCTTTTCCATAACCTGAGCCATCTACCACCCAAAAGAATGTGCACCTAGCCCTTTCCAGAACTGCTATTTACAGAAATTTTCTCTAAAATCATATGCAAATTATGAAAATAAGACTCCACTGTCATTTTGATAACCAAAAACCACCAAAACAATAACCTGGATGCACACGGTAACCATGGAAACAGCAGGCTCTTGGTATGGTGTAGTGCCCCTATAGGACTCACGGTACTAATTCAACTCCCATAGTAAACCTATGGAAACATCATGATATTAAAAATTCAACAACTTTTAATTTCTAAATGCTCATGATCAAACCTATATTTATCAGCATTGACCCATCCTTGCTGCAAGCTTCTGTGTTCAAAAAACCACATGAGCCACGCCATATTTTGGATCTACATGTACATGAAACATGTGTTATCCATTCTGCACCTAATGAATCAGGTGATACTGTTGTTATTGACTGTTCCTAAGTCAAGTCTATAAAAATATTAAAATTGCATCAATAGAATCTTGTCTCGATTTTTTTTAGGTACTGATAGGATAAGCTCTCAAAAGAATTTTTTTACTAAAATTTTACTTTTCATTATTAACTAATTATGGACCACCAAACCCGTATATACTCTATTGTTTCTTCACCCATTTCTAGACTGGTTCACAGTTGTTCCCTATAATTAGTACCGTTAGTCCTGAAGAGGACACATCCTGCTGACTTCACAAAACAGAGGCAGGAGATGGAACCCCAGCCCAAAATGCTGGCATCCAAGCAAATCATAATTCCCTGAGGCTGAATCTGCAAGGGAATACCCATCGAAAGCCAGATGACGTTCTCTCATTTGCTGAGATGGCATCTCATGTATCCAGATAATGAAATCACTTGATCCAGTCATCAAAGCTTCAGTCACCACTGGGACAAGAGAATCATTTGCAATGGTCTCAGAAACAGGTGGCTTAAGACCACAAGATCCACTGTTGCAATAGGGAGGCCCAATAAGCAAAAAAACTCCTGGGCCTAGACATGAAGAGATATGAATCTTTAAGAGAACAGAAGACACCTCTGAGATTATTTCCCAAGGGAAGTTCTTGATGGAGACAGGCACTGTTCACATGTGTTTAGAAATCCATACCCAACTGGGTAAAATGTTGAGCTGGGATGATAATGGATTGGTCCTTCATGACAAGGAATCTAAGGTGGACCAGAAGTTAAACAAGGGATTTCATTTCTTGATCTAGTGTATTACTCACATGGTGCTTTTGCAGAATGGCACCTAGGTAGGTGGAAGTCACAGGCATGGAGGTGTCTATGATGTGCGATACAACTGTCCATAATTCTTGTAAACACCCACGAACTGATGTTCAGACCGATAAGGAGTGCCCTGATTTGGTATACTATATCCCTCAATGCAAAATCTCCATCCTGAAGAGAGTTAAGAACCAGAATCAGTGTCTCCATTCTGAACCATGGTGCCCAAATGAATAGGTTGAGAGAGCTTAGCTTTATGACAGGCCAAAGCATGCAACTGGCCATTGGTATTAAGAACATAAAACTGTGGTGAGTTTACATTCCAAAAATCCCTACTTTTTGTAAGGAGAGTGTTAATTCTTGCTGGACGATGTTCACTTTCAATGAATCAGTCAGGATGTCTGTAATGATAGGTATCATACATAATGGATAATGGCCATGTGCCCGCATGCTTTTTGTGTCCTGAAGCTGGGAATGGATATATGAGAAATATAGATCACCATTCCTCATACTGGGAGTTGAAGGCAGTGTTGTCGTCTGCAACCATGTGGCATTTGCAGGGTTACCACACTTTTTGAAACAAACATTTCCAGGTCTTTTCCAGTTTTTACCTGGATGAAATTGATCAAGGTTCCTTGATGACCCATACTGAACAGAATTAAAAGCATTTTGGCTTAGAAAACTTGCATTTTTTCAATCAAAAGCTGTTCTTTTTTAGACTTTCTCATAACATTTGAATTAGACATATGACCATGTACTAAACCATAGGATGTATCACTTAAACAAGTATATCTATTAAAATTCATATCAATTTGCATGTAATTCATTTACAGAACAAAAATGTTAACTTTACTCTGCTTAACTGCATATGTTGGTATGAAGATAATATTTTAAAAAAGGTTAGTTTTAAATTTTGACAAGAAGCCCTAAAAAATGATATATTTTTTTGTAAAAAGAAGAACAGAACTTTTTTTATTTTTTAAAATCTACTCTCAGGCAACATTTTTCCAAGCATATGTCTTTACAGTGCATTGCAACAGATATTCATCCCAGCATCATCACTTTACTCAACACAATACACTTACATGTATCACTACAATACTTATGCTCTTACCAAAAAAAAAACCCCACTGGCACCTGATGGAAGCTTGATACTAAAAGGGTTTTCAACCTGCTGTCTTCACTCTGAACATAATACCCACCTGGGAAAGACATGCAGCAAAATAGACAGATCAGCTAACTGGAGCCCTATATAACTCTGCATACCATGGTGCAGTCAACAGGCATGTGGTATGGCTCGACGAAATGATGGATTATGAGTCAGTCATGAACCTGTATGGTCGGCCAGACAACTGGGGCAGTCTGTGGCTTTAAATCCTTTGTATTTTATGCATTTCATCATCATCATCTATCACTTTCTGAAAAGACAAGAACCCAAATTTTGAACAATAACCCGAAAGTGTTCACATATGCAAATAAACAACACTTGTTACTTAAATAAGCAAGACAATACAGGCAGTGTGCACATAAAAACAACCAACTATGGGCACTAACACTACCATGTGCACAAAGTCAGAAAATAAAAATAAAAATGAAGTTCACAACTATGAAAAAATTCACATCAACAATTTTCAAACAATAATGATGTCAACATGAAGCAAATACCTTCACGCTCAATGCTATAATGACTTTGTCAATGGATGATTGAAAACCTTTACTATATTTCTTTGATTTTGAGAGTCACAGGTTACGATGCTGATCGTATGAAGCAAAAGCTAAACCATAACCAACTAGTGGTGATCAGGGGAGGTAATGGGTAACACTTTCTTCCATTTGTCTATATGTTATTTAGACAAGTAAGACATTTTTTTTATCTTTTCACAACAGCTGGATTCAAGAGATAGCAAAGCTTTTTCCTAACATTAATGCGATTTGGGAATGTACTCAAAGGAGAAATATGGCCTGCAGAATGCTTACAGGATCAGGCAATATGATTTCACTCATTATCAAACTCAACTTAAATCTATATGATATAAGCCTATTTACCAAATTTGATCAAAATATGGCTTCCAGAGTGGTCACAAGCAGAATATTGACAGACTGACAACAGAACCAGGGCCATGTCATATGCTGACAGACTGACAACAGAATCAGGGTAATGTCATATGCTGACAGACTGACAACAGAACCAGGGCCATGTCATATGTTGACAGACTGACAACAGAATCAGGGCCATGTCATATGCTGACAGACTGACAACAGAACCAGGGCCATGTCATATGCTGACAGACTGACAACAGAATCAGGGCCATGTCATATGCTGACAGACTGACAACAGAACCAGGGCCATGTCATATGTTGACAGACTGACAACAGAACCAGGGCCATGTCATATGTTGACAGACTGACAACAGAACCAGGGCCATGTCATATGCTGACAGACTGACAACAGAACCAGGGCCATGTCATATGTTGACAGACTGACAACAGAACCAGGGCCATGTCATATGCTGACAGACTGACAACAGAACCAGGGCCATGTCATATGCTGACAGACTGACAACATAACCAGGGCCATGTCATATGTTGACAGACTGACAACAGAACCAGGGCCATGTCATATGCTGACAGACTGACAACAGAACCAGGGCCATGTCATATGCTGACAGACTGACAACAGAACCAGGGCCATGTCATATGTTGACAGACTGACAACAGAACCAGGGCAATGTCATATGCTGACAGGCTGACAACAGAACCAGGGCCATGTCATATGCTGACAGACTGACAACAGAACCAGGGCCATTGCATAAGAGTCATATGAGCCAAACATTGCTGGAATCAACTGTTAAAATTTTAAATGAAGATCAATTACAAGATTTTATATTAACTTTTTAAGTGATTGAAAGGATATGTGTGATGTAATTAAAATACATGTATTTTTGTCAGCTCAGGAGTCTCATTGCACTTACCTTTACAATAAGCTAGAAATTCTTCATTTTTATCATAATGTTCCTTGTGAACTTTAATATGGCAATCTGCAAAAAAAAAGAAAAAAGAAAAAAAAAATAGAAAGAAATAGACACATGTGTTGGAAGACTACTAAACTTTGAACTTACCATAATGTATTGGTCATAGCTAACAGGAGAATCTGCTGGAAGAAGACTTAAACTAATAAAAACTACTCTCCCTACCACCACCCCTCCTCTCTCTCTCTCACACACACACACATACACACAAACATTGCCTGCTCCATGGCTCCTTGTAGGCACACATAACCTATGGGATAAATTAGCATTAACTAAGGGCAAGACAAAGGCCAGGGGAAAAAGTGTAGTACAGACTCACAGCCAAATCTGCATTTTAAATGTGCTTCATCTGCACTTCATTTGTGTTCATTCTGCATTTCATTTGCATTCCATTTCCATTCCATTCATGTCTGCATTTTGGCTATCATCTCATTTTTCATTTACAGCTCAGAAATGCATTCTGGTTTCACATTCACTGTTTCCTTTCATTTTCGTTCATGTCAGGGTTCCCATGCCTTTTGAAACAAAAATTTCCAGGTCTTTTCCAGGTTTTTTCCTGGGTGAAATTGATTTTTTCAAGGATCACTTATGACACTTACTGAATGGAATGAAAAACATGTTGGTTTAGAAAACGTGCATTTTTAAAATCAAAAGCTGTTTCTATTTTGAGACGCTCCTTTAACATCAGAAATAACGATAAGACCATGTAGCAAAACACAGGATGTATCAATAGAAACCAGTATAAATTATTGAAATGCATATAAATTTGCATGAAACTCATTTTAATTTACAGAATACAAATGTTAACTTTACTCTGCTTAACTGCATATGTTGGTACGAAGAATGTCCTTTAGACAAGGGTTGTTTAAATTTGACAAAAAGCCCTTACAAATTATATACCTTATGATAAAAAAAAAAAGGACGGATTTGTTTTTTGCTTTTAATTTTACTTATGTCTAGTTGGTGCCCTAACATCTACTTTCAATGTAATCTGACTATGGACTGTATATCTAATGCAGTCATTGTCAAGGACATTCAGAGCATGGGATTCTGCATACAAAATTGCCCCAGTATTGGGTGCATTTCTAAGTACAGGGATGATTCTGCTATATTAACTTGGGCTGCTTGGCAGCCCCAGAATTTGCTTTTGAAATATCTCAACTGAATGTTAGTACATCTGTTTCCGGAGCCTTTACCTCGTTCCATTCAGTTTGGCATTGCTTTTAAGTGCTTTTAATCATAATAGGTCAGAGTCCAAGCTGGACTTCAATATTTGGGCAAAAGTACCTCTCTCTAGCCAGAATAGTGCAAAGTTGGCAAAGATTGGGAGAAATGGGTTGTACAAAGTTCAAAATAGTCACTTTACTATTTTTGTATTATTTCACATCAGATGATTGAAATGCTTATGAAATACTATTAGAAGTTTAGAAAAATAGTAACACTATTCTTATTTTCTGCTTCACTACAGTTGTTGTATAACACAAAATGACAACCTCAAAAAAAGGTTACAGTCGCAAATCGGCAACCACTTCCATACCAGAAGACCTCTTTTCATATGTCTGTATGATAAAATATTTGATACAATGATTATTTATATTAGTAATTGACTGGATAGGTCTACTGAGTCATAATTTCCTTCAGATTGGGCTACACATATTCAATTTTGCACTTATTTTTCATGGATCATGTGTGAATTTTCAGCAGGAATTCTGTAGAAAAGCAATGTCATTTCTGGTATTTATGATCATCTAATTAGCACCAAAACTGACTATAGAATATAAAACTTCCTTCTCTATATTTCCACCTTCCTATTTGGAGAGAAAATTTACAAAAGGTTGACGTTTTACTATTATTAATTAATTGTATTGAAACAAGTAAGGGTGTAGGCAATGTCTTGAAATCAATACAAGACAAAGTGAACTTCGCTTGTTGGGTCTGTTTAGGCGAAATGACAGACTCCAAGATGACTATTTCGCCCAAATCACTCCCTAGTGTGGACCCTGCAAGTATTCAGGTTCTCCAACATATGTGCATTTTTGAAATGCTGACAAGCGAGCGGACAGTCCCTCTATATTCATAGTGATGGATATGTGTTCTTCCTTAATTATACATTTGTTTGGACTAACTGTTTTGATAGTTGACAAGACATATTGGTAATGATCAATATGCACATATTGTGCTTTGAACGACTTAAATTCAACACACAGTCTGAGATTTGTTTGCCAAAATATGCTTGGAGTCAAGTGATCTAGCATGAAACATTGAAGGATTCTTTCCACTACTTTACTTCTAATGAACCAAATTTTGGTTTTTTATGACATTCTGTTTCATGCTTTTTGCATTGTAATGGGAATATAGTTTTTAACAGTGTTAAGTACTATAGTCTGTTGACTTGTCTCTGCTTGGTAAATATACTGCAAAGATTTCTATCCTTTAAAACAGAACAGAACTGTAATTTTATGTGAAACTAATGGTGCCATATGATCACTGGGCATATTTATTCCATTAGCAGCTGTAAATAAGAAACACAATTATTATAATGCAGCCTAAATCTATATTATGTTACATGAATAAACAGATAAATTTGTTTCATATTAGGGACTTGTTATTTATTAAAAAAAAGCTATATTTATGCCAAAAACACAACAACTACAACCATTGCTATTTAAGAAACCAACTTCTCTACAAAACAAGAACAAAATTATGTAACTAATTTTGGTTTATACTATACTCAAACCACTATAATATTAATTTTTCAATCTGCTATAAAGGGACATCTGAAAATAAATTACAAGAAAATTATGAGTGATGATGGACAGGAGGCTAAAACCATCAGACTGTGTTATCAATTGCCCAAAATACTCTAAAAATTCCCCAAAATACTAGTTTCACAAATAATTTCCTAATTCTAGAGATGCAGCCCCCACAATTTTACTGTTGGAGTCATTCCTGAAGTATTTAGCAAGGTCTAAGAGTAAAATTCACCGCAAAAGCAAGTTGGGGTGGGTGGGTGAGGGCAAAGGTTACTATTGACAATAATATTTAACACTGCGTTCCCAGTACAAACTACCAATTAATAAGCAGAGATATATCACATGTTCATTAACTTGCATATCAAGAGGGCAACTAGGGAAGAAAAGCTTATTATTTTTGTCTTACACTCTCCTCGATAACACGTTGCAGCTGTATTACCACATTGTGATGCTAGACTGGTCTTCATAACTTCTCCAAACAATTTTTTTTTACCCATATTGTACAGACTGAGAGGCAACAAGTCTACTTGACCAATCCTATCACCTGAACAGTTGGATTGATTATGCAAATATGTTTAGGGCAAGCACCCAAATCATCCATACAGCCACTATATCTCAACTTACTGAAGAGTTCTGCAACCTCCAAAGATTCTGGTAAGAACTCGATAAATTTAACTCTTGATCTGTTCAGTTACGACTCAATTCCATATTTTTTTGGGTGATCAAGTTGTGCTTGAAAATTCCTGGCTTTTCCATGACTTTCATCAATATTTGCAAAATTCAAGGGCTTTTCCAAGTTGGAAACAAATCTATTATTTCTCCTGACTTTTATCCAGATTTCCCAGTAGCATGCGAACCCTGTAATTTGGAATGCATTTACTGAAGTCAAGATTTCAATTTTTTCCAGTATTAGATAGAAAAAACTCTTTGCTTTCATATCATGTCTAATTAAAAGTGTGGTTTAATAAATAGAAAATTTATAAAATTAAAAAAACAGCACTGAATTCACAACAAGAGTCCCTTAAAGGCTCTGATGCTCTACTGGGCAAAAAGAATTTCCAGGAATTCAAGATAAGATCATTTCTTTCTTTTAACTGTCAAGTGTTGAAACCATCTCAGATACTATTTAGCGATAACAAGATTTTCAAATTAGCTGCTGTGGTACACATATTGGAAGTTGGCTTGGCACCATTTTCATTTAGGACAAAGTAAACATCATTATAAGTCTTTTGGTGAAAACCCCATATCATGATGATCATCCAATCTGGGGGAGTAGTGACAACAAGATTTTAAGACAGTCGTCATGGCAGCCATACTGGATGTACAACTGGCACCATTTTCATTTAGAACTTGGTGAAAACCCCATCATAACGATAATCCATTCAGGAGGAGTAGTGACAAGAAGATTTTTAAGACAGTCATAGTGGCAGCCATATTGTATGTACAACCAGCACCATTTTCATTTAGGACCAACTAGGTATCATAAGAAGTCTCTTTGTGAAAACCCCATGCTGATATTGCCATCCATTTGGAGAGGAGCAGAGATAGCAATATTTTCAAGATATGACTTTCCATTCACGAGTAGCAATAACAAGATTGTCAAGATGGCTGTTGTTGCACACATATTGGATGTCAGATCAGCACCATTTTCATTTAAGACCAACTGGACATCATAAGAAGTCTTCTGGTGAAAACTTTACATAAATGATGACTTTCTGTTCAAGTAGAGTTGTGATTACAAGATTTTTAAGATGGCTGCCATGGTGGCTATATTGGATATCAGATCGGCACCATTTTAATTTAAGTCTGACTGTACAGCATAAGAAATCTTCTTGTGAAAACCCCACATCAATATGACTTTCTGTTCAAGTAGAGCTGTGATAACAAGATTTTCAAGATGGCCACTCTGGCAGCCATATTGGGCATCAAATCGGCACCAGTTTAATTTAGGACCAACAAGACATCATGCGAAGTCTTTTAGTGAAAACCCCATGTTGATGTGACCATCTATATAGAAGTAGCAACAAGATTTCAAGATGGCCACTGTGATGGCCATATTAGACATCAGATGGGCACCATTTTCATTTAGGACCAAGTAGACATCATAAGAAGTCTTTTAGTGAAAACCCCAATTTGATATGATCATTCATTCAGGAGGAGTAGCAATAACAAGATTTTCAAGATGACCACTATGCCGACTATATTGGATGTCCATGCAGTACAATTTTCATTCAGGACCAACTAGACCATGGGATGAATGCATGTGTAAAGTTTGAAGGCAATCCTGCAAGTAGTTTAGGAAGAGTAGCGATAACAAACTTGTGCTAATGGATGACAGACAACAGACCATCTGATAAGCTCTTCTAGTCTATGACCAGTTGAGCTAATAAATCAAAATATAACAGCAACTGCAATAAATGTAAAAATAGAATATTTGGCAGCAGATTGTAATTCTTATTTCATTCAAATAAAGATTTTACTGATACAACTCATGGTGATGATATCATCACATCAATTGTTGGTTGTAAGATCAATCTCAGGGCTTCTCGGTAGTGAACAATTTTCAGTAAGTGTAAAGAATAAATAAATTGATCCTGGATTCTCAAGCATAAAGAATTTTGACTGGGGGAATTTAGTAGCAGCCTGAAATACTGATAAATAGATTTTCAACCTATCCATGAAATGTATTCCCATTTTCATTTATCAGTCATCGTTTTGCATTTGCACTCTCCATTTCCTTCAGATTGCATTCATCATTTCATTTGCATTAATTCTGTATTCATTTGCATTTATTCTGCTTTGGTTTGGTTGGGTGTTTAATGCCACAGCAACACAAGCAGTTTAATTAGTACCAAGGCAATATGAATAAAGTGCTTCGCCCAAAAACACAACATGGTAGCCATCCCCAGCTGATTCAATGGTAGGATTCGAACCCTTTCAGTCATAAATTCAACATGCTAACCACTACACCATCACAGTGTTCATTCTGCATTCTGTTTATGTTTCACTGGTAAAATTACCTGTTCAAGGGTCTGTAACAATAATTGTTAGCATCAGATCACCTAACTGTAATGAAACAGAAAACCTATGACCAAATGTTTTCTTTGAAAAGATAAACCTAACTCTTTTCTTAATAACAAATTATGTTACCTATTAATTCTTAAGAGAATGGTTTGTACTTACGCCTGCATTCCATGGCTGGGGGTGGGTGCAGAACATGCCACACTGGCTTGTTGCAAGAATCACATGTAGTGGGGGTACGAAAATGTATGGTCAGGAAATCATGACCCTTATACTGAATAACACCACTTTTTTCCTGGAAGACAGAATACTGATAAGCAAACTTGCTGATAGTACTGCCACAATAATTGACAACATGGCATACACAATTTGTTATTAAACATGCACATATGGCTGAATCAACTGTTATGATATATGTTATGATAAAAACAGATTTTACAATAAATTCTACAACACTGTCATGACATTACTGTCAATACTGTCATACTGAAAAATATGACATTTCTGCACAAACTCAGTTTCACAACCATATTTTGATAATTATTTGGAAGGACATTTATTGTAGTTTTTATAAATGAATATGATTTTTTTAGACATGAAGTATCTACGATATGACCTACTTCTATCTAAACTAGATGTACAAGTAGTCACAAACATGCAGAATTATTTTGTCTCAGCTTCATAGTGATTCATGCAAAGAATCAACAAAATCCATTAAGTGGTTTAGGAAATATACTCAAATGAAAACACTTGAAACAAAACCTTAACACAAATTTTCTCTGATTTGTGACCCTGACCCCAGGATCAAAAGGAGCAAGTAAGCATGTTGCTGAATGAATTGTCTTGGCCAAATAACTATTCATCCCAAGTATGAACAAAATCCATCAAGTGGTTTATTAAATATAAGCAAATGAAAAAACCTGACCTTTAACCTAAATGAAAATTTTCTATGAGTAACCTTGATCCCAAGGTCATAGGGGCAAGCAAGCATGTTGCAGCATTAATTGTGTAAGTTTCATAATCATTCATGACAAATTTGAAGAAATCTATGCTAATGAAAAACCTTACCAAAACACTGCCACCACTGATGGAAAAGTGACTGCGATGTCTTACTTTCTACTAATGTAGATTCAACCAAAACCAAAATAAAATAAACAAGGCGTATCTCATTAAGTTTCACCTTCTGAAACAACTCACCTGAGATCCTTAATTCAAGATTTGGTCAAAAAGTTTTGATACATGTCAAAAGTTTAAGGAGCCTTTAATTCATCCACTATATAATACAAAGCCAAAAAAGCAAAATTTCTTGCATGTCGTAAAGCCACTCAACTCACATGCTCAAAATAGATTCTAACCAATTTTTGTAGTGTTTGGTTCAAGTTTGTTGTTATCATATATATTGTTCTGTCTAAACACATCTCAAAATAGGAACATCAGTCACTTTATAAATTTGATGACTTAAGCATGCTCTTTGAGACATTTGGTATGTTGTAAACCATACTCATTTTCTCACATCACTGAACACCTATAATCATGATGATTTTGATGACTTAAGCATGCTCTTTGAGACATTTGGTATGTTGTAAACCATACTCATTTTCTCACATCACTGAACACCGATAATCATGATGATTTTGAGGAGAAAGAAAAAAGGTCCAGTGAATGGGCTGACGTTCTACTGGCTGAAAAGAATTTGAAGGAATTAACATAAGTCTGTATCTTCCCCCTTAGTACTGAAATCATCTCGGATATATTCTTGAGAAAATCCAACATACCAAATTTTAAAAAAAAATCATTTTCCTTTGGAGAACACCTCTGGTCAGTATGACCATCTATTCAGGAGTAGTAATAACAATAGTTTCAAAATGGCCATCAAGGCAGCCATACTGGATGCAAGATTGGCACTATTTTCATTTAGGACCAACAATATATCATATTGTTGAAGCCTTTTGGTGAAAACCCCATGTTGATATGGCCATACATTCAGGAGTAGTAATGATAACAAGATTTTCAAGATGGCCATCATGGTGGCCATACTGGAGGTCAGATTGGCATCATTTATATTTATGACCAACCAGACCCTGTAAAAAGTCTTCTGGTGAAAATCCTATTTCAGCATGACTTTCTATTTAGGAGAAGTAATGATGACAACATTTTCAAGATGGCTACCATATTGTGGTTTTGTGGTTTAACACATTTTCCGGCACATGATAGGCTATACATGGCGGCCAGACTATTTGGTGGAGGAAGAACCTTGGAAAACCCCAGGAAGAACCACCGAACCATGGGAAGCTACTGGCAAGCTTTCTCACATACCCATGTCGACTGATCCGAGACTCTAAGCCATGTAGTCAGAGGCGAGCATCTTAGACCATGCGCCCAAATGGTGCCCCACTGCCATATTTGATGTCAGATCAGCACTAATTTCATTTAGGACCAACTGGACATGATAAGTAGTTTTTGATGAAAACCCCATGTCAATATGACCATTCATCAAGTAGAAGCAGCAATAAGATTTTTAAGATGACAGCCCTGGCAGCAATATTTGAGGTCAGATTGGCACCATTTTTTATTCAGGATCAACCAGACATCATAAGAAGTCTTCTGGTGAAAATCCCATGTTGATAAGACTTGAGTGGCAACAACAAGATTTTCAAGATGACCACAGTGGTGGTAATGCTGGATGTCCAAACAGCATCATTTTCATTTAGGACCAACAAGATATTGGGATGAACGTGCGTGTAAAGTTTTATGTTAATCATACAAGTAGTTTAGGAGGAGTAGTCATAACAAACTTGTGCTAATGGATAGACTCATAATGGATAACAATCCATCCCATACATTTTTCTGGTCTATAACCAGCAGAGCTAAAAACTGAGTCAATACCTGAAATCAATGTCAGAGTACTATCAACTTTTTCACTGAAAAACAACTAAATACAAAATCTTATAAAAAGAAATTGTTTGTATATACATACACCCCTGTGTTCATAGGCTCAGTAAAGAACAAAAATACAAGCTGTGACGATTTAATTGACTATAGTTAAATTGGTCTGGGTTTCAAAGTCATTCACTTTAACATGGACATGTTGGTGGTTGGTGGTCAGATCTGCACAATTTACATTCAGGACCAGCTACATACCATTAGCATATTGAAGTGAAAACCCTATGTTGATAACAACTATCCATCCAAACAAAGAATGCACAATTTCAAGATGGTCACCAAGGCAACTACATTGGGGGTTAGATCAGCATCACTTCAATACATGACCAACCACATATAGCAAGAAGTGTTTTAGTGAAAACCCAATACCAATACACACTTCTGTTCTGGAGGAGTAGACATAACAAAATTTTCATGATAGCCAGAGCCAGCCATATTGGGATGTAATATTGGCACTATTTTCATTTAGGACCCCCTACTTCTTGCAAGAAGTGTTTTAGTGAAAATTCCATGTCAGTAGGACTCTCTGTTTGAAGAGAAGTAACAACGAGATTTTAAAGCTGGCCACAGTGGCAGCCATTTTGTGCCAGTCATTTCAATTTTCAACAAACAACATATCATACAAAAAGTTTCAGGGGATACCATCTGTATAAGTAGCAATAACAAGATTCTCAAGATGATCTCCTCCCCACCCATTGTGACCATTTTGTGAGGTCAGATTGTAGTGAAAACACCATGTCAACACTACCGTCCAATTAAGAGTAGCAATAACAAGATTTTGAAATGGTCACCATGATGGCTACGTTGAAATTCAGATCGGCACCATTTTTATTTAAGATTAACTAGATTTTACGAAGTCAGGCAGTGAAAACCCCATGTCAATATGGCAATCCATCCAGGAGTAGCAAGATGGTTCCCAGAGCAGCCTTGTTGGAGGTCAGATTGGCATCATTTTCTTTAAAAGCTAGAAGATATCACAAGGAGTCTTAAAGTGAAGAACCCATGTACATGTGACCATCTGTTCAGGAGATGTAGCAATAATAAAATTCTCATGGTGGCCTTACTGGAAGTCAGGTAAAGATCATTTTCATTTAGGACCATCTGCATAAGAAATCTTTTCGTGCAAAACTTCATGTCAATACCACCATATGTTCAGAAGGAGTAAGACCACCAAAAGATTTTCAAGATGGCCACTATGATGGCTATAATGGATGTCAGATTGGCATCAATTTCATTCATGCCAAACTAAATATCACAAGTCTTTTAAAGAAAACCACAAGTCAATACTACCATCCATTCAGGAGGTGTAGCCAGATGCAGAACCATCACATACACTGTTTTTGATCAGTAGAGCTAAGAAAAGCAAGCATGTTATGCTTAAAAACACTTTTGAAACGTACACTCCACTAACTTGGACTTCCTTACAGAAAGATGTTCTCACCACTCATAATCATATTTGCATCTGTTTTACCCATGCAACTGGCACAATTTGCTTATTCAGCAATACAGATGTGCATCATAAATTTTTTTACAAGGTAACCACAACATACTACAACTAAAGAAATGTATTCACACATTTTTAAGGAATCAAAAAGATTTTGTGATTATTTTTTAAAACAACCAAAAACTTATTTCATGTTCTTTTCAATATTTGTCTACTATAATGTATTTGTTTGTGGAAATGTGGCTTTCAAAGTATAAAAATCCTTCAGATGAAATTTTCTAGACTTACCTGAACAATTAGGTCAGGTGGGTGATCATCTAACTTTCTGTTCTCTCCCTCTGTTGCATATAGAATCTGTGTATAGGAAACATGCATAGAGTAAAACAAACATGTATGTTTCAGATCAACTATGGTGTCACGGAATTGTATGATTTATATCAATATGTATATGTGATCAAAAATGTATTCACGATTCGTTTCTGACTAGAGCGTTACTCGAGGGTTGTTTATTTTTTTCGGCTCTAGTTATTTTGAAATACTGAGCGCGATTCACCCCATGCTGCACGTGCAAATTGCCTGCAGTGAAAACTTAAGTACCTAGCTGCTGTGCATATCTGTCACAGCTAGAGTACATATAGAGCGAATTCTCTATAAACAAATTACACTACGACGAGTCTTGTCAGAAAGCTTACCTCTTTACGGGAGCAAATCTTCAGCTGTAGAGGTATGTGAAATTTAAGATGGTATTCTTTATCACTATTCATTTTATATGACAGAATTGTTTTATATATTAGATGTTTTAGAATTTATTCTAAATTCTAGAGAGAGTCAATACCTAGGTCATACAACGCCATAATATTAGAAATACTATAGTTTGGTTCAAGTTAGCTATGTGTTGTAACTGAACAGACGGATTTTATTTAATTATACGCAGCATGCTTTGAATGATTAATGTAATGTGTAACGAGATGTAATTCATGTGCGCGCATGCGCAACATATATCAATGCAAAAGTACTAACCGTGTCATATGTACTACACGGTTTAGTTGTTATACTTTTAGGTGTCTTGTGTGGTGCCTTGTGTAGTGCTTGTGTGGCCTTATATATGGTTTGGTGATGTGAAGTCACAGAACTCTGTGTGGTTTCGTGTGACGTGTACGCTGTGTCTGGTGATGTTGTTTCGGAAGAGTGTACTGGTTTTCTCGATGCGAGGGACCAAGGCTTCTCGACCAGCGGGTCTGTGTTAAATGTGAAGGCTCTCGAGGGATCCTTCTACAGACTGGGAGGGGTGGACCATGCGTGGTGGCTCCTTGACCACTGACTAGAGTGGGTGGAACCGGAGATACATCTTGGTTGTCAAACGGGCGCCATGATAGTTATACATATTACGTGTTCCATTTTACTGTTATTTTCAATATTGCTATCTGTGCAAAATTACATGTATTCACATTTCAATATCGCTATATGTGTGATAGATTCATAATTTCATGCATTCCCATTTCAATTTCGTTATATGAACGATATATTCATAAATTCATACATATTCCAATATCGCTTGATGAATTGATAAATTGATGAGTTAACAGATTGATGAATAAATGAGTATTATATTGATAAGTGCATAAATCACATGCTTTGGTCACCCTTGGTGCTTAATAATACCTTGTTTATATTGGGGTGTAGTTCATATACTCTTATTTGTTGATTGGTGATAGGATGTTATTTACGTTTGTTTAAAATTCCATTCGTTAAATTCATCTTTGATTTTTCTCGTTGAGTTACTTGTTGTTGATAGTTCCATGTTAGGAACTTTATAATTTTCCTTATCTTTTTGTTATAATGGTGTCAGATTTGTTCATCTTTAAATTGCGTTTATAAATAAACATCTTATTAACGCAGTTGCTTTCGGTGGCTTCACTAATCCAGTCCCAACCCAGCTTCATCCTGTGACATATGGTGATAAGCAAATGTCTACAGTATTTTGTGTCTTTAAATGATAATAGCACATGAACTGAAAAGTATTCTTCTAAGTTCAAAGCAAATGGATTTTAACAGCAAGACTTTCAGACTAATTAAAACAACAGATGCAAGTGTTAGACAGACTTAATAAAAGATCAACAATACATGCCTTGGCATTGAAGAGAATAAATGGACTCTGAAGTTACCGTATATACTCGCTTAAAAATCAACATTTGTTAAAAAAAATTCTATTAATGCAGAGCAAGGTTCGTCTTCTAAGCACAACATATAAAAGATTTTATAAATCTGACCTTTATCCCTCAGCCTGTAGAGGCAGCACTTTTCCAGCTCACAATCTTTTGATTGAGCCACAAATTTGATAAATCTGACCTTAATCCTTTAGCTTGGAAAGGCAGCACTCGCTTTGTTTTCTTCAGTGGACAAGCCTTTCATTGCACAGTGAATTGTTACTTGTTTAGTACCATGTAGAGTCCTATATTCAGTTAACTGTGGAAGCTTATTATAACTTCCTTTGATCATGCTGCACAACTGACACCTGTCCAGTTGTGGTTATCCATAATAAGATTTCACAGACTGTATGATCAAATATCACTTACAGAGCAAAAGCTCCGTCTCCACCTAAATAATGATCCACAGTTTCTGATTCGTCGGTGTTCTGTCAGTTACAGGGTAACTCACCACTTAGATCTCATACATCGTGAATTGTTAAACTTCTGTAGTTTCACAAATATGGGGAAAAGACAGCACAATGCCTAAGATAGAGCAGTTCAGTTAAAAGTTATAGACTTTGCAGAGAAACATAACAATTGTGCTGCAGAACGTGAATTTGGTTGTTGGAGAAACAGGTGCATGACTGGCACAAGAAGGTCAGTTATAGGTGATGGTGCCAGGCATCTGAAGAAAATTTGAGTAATGGAAAGTCTTTATGCAAAATGGGTGATTAGTTTCAATGAGTGGGTTCTGGAGCAGTGTCAAAATGGGTATGCAGTCACTAGAAACACCATTAGACTGAAGGCGCTTTTTATTGCCAAGGCTAACAGTGATGAATCATTTAAAGCTTCAGCTGGATGGTGTAAACAATTCATGCAACCTCACTTACTTGCACTTAGACAACACACTCACACAGCCCAGAAACTGTCTGTCAATGTTGAGGGAAAAGTGGATATTTTTTTTCAAATTTGTTATAAATGAAAGGAAACAGAACAATTTTGATCTGGTGCACATAGGAAATATGGACAAAACTCCCATGGTTTTTTTGGGTTATATGCCGGGAAATTCAACTGTACACCCAGTTTGAAAAAAAACTGAGACAATAAGGACTTTGGGAAATGAGAAACAACATTTCATTCTAGTACAGTGTCATTGTAACCACCCAAGCAACCCCTGGAATTGAAGGGGGGGGGGGAGAATTTCTTGCTATGCCACTGCTGTAGTATTAATTTGTTTACTGAATAGCATGAAACTGAAGCTACTACACGTGTTTAAATGCAAGACTATACCAAAAGAAAAGATGCTAAGTGGAGTGGTTGAAACCATTAACCCTAGGGGATGGGTAGATGAGACAATTTGTTTGGTCTGGATTGAAAAAGTATGGAACACTTCATCAGATGCATTGTTCAAACCTAAGGCACTGCTTGTGTGGGACATGTTTTTGAGAACATTTGATGCGGTCTGTAAAACAGAAGTTGTGGTGACATTGAACATACCAAACTATGATCACTGGAGGCACCAATACTGTACTGCAACCATTTAATGTTTGCCTAAAACAGCCATTTAAGGCAAATATGCAGAAGGTGGAGGAATTCAGAACTTTATTTGGAGATTCAGACAATGAGGATGAATTCTTGGGATTTGTACCAGATGATGTTAGACAGTGACATTTATAGGATTCTGTGAATGACAAAAGTGTGGAGTTTACTTTCATTGCTTATTTATAAGACGTTTGGAATTAATATATTTTGAGATATTGTGAATGGGATCATTCTGGACTACCATTTTCATACTGGTATCTGACCTATAATCAAATCATTTAAATGGATTTAAAATGTTAAGCATTATGGAGGTTGTCAATTTATTTGTGACATATTCAACTTAATAATATAATTGTATTTATTTTACACTGATTTTGTCTTTATTTGTCCTATCCACTATCCAGTCTTCCTTGTGTTATTTTTCTGAAGTGCAACTCCGACTCACTTATGACAAGTCACCCTTTACAGATGGATTTGCAAAGCATACTTCGACTTATGGGTGGGTCAAAGAGAAATTGGCTTTTTGCAGCCATTAAAAAAAAGGGGGGGGGGGGATTATAATCGAGTATATACAGTATCTAGAAATAAAACAGTCACTTTACTAGTGTACCAGTAAACTATTCAAGATAATCAAAAAGTTCACTATAAAAACTATTTTGGATCAAATGCCCTTGGTATTGGATGCTATTTTACAGATATTCATAAACATGCAATCTCACGATGATCCAGCAACTAGCAAGGCATGAAAAAATCAACATTAATGATCTTTGACTGGTCTGGAAAGCAGATCACACAGTCTGATCATTCAGTTACCTGAAATATGCGTGGAACATCCTTCGCATCTGCCCTATATACATCCCCAAGTCAGACAGGCTGCACATGGAACAATTTTCTGGAATAAAAATAAAAATAAAAACTCTTGAGGATTTTAATGTAGGCATTTTGTAATGGTATAGATAATCCTTTTTAAATCTGTAACAATGGATTAT
Source organism: Margaritifera margaritifera (assembly GCA_029931535.1). Taxonomy (NCBI): domain Eukaryota; kingdom Metazoa; phylum Mollusca; class Bivalvia; order Unionida; family Margaritiferidae; genus Margaritifera; species Margaritifera margaritifera. The sequence continues at coordinate 698,257 of JAQPZY010000952.1, forward strand.
CTTTAATTTCTGCTAACAGGACAAATGTATGAACAACTTGCCATATGTTGCTATTTCTAAGAATAAATAAAAATAGGCTACTGTGTAATGCTGCCAGAAAAAAGACACCTAACGGTATGTCTTCCCATGCATATATAGTTGCGACAAAGGTTTTACAGAATGCCATGTCTTGCCTGCAGATGGTGTTTTAATGCTAACATAGGCAAGACAGATATCCTATCATCTATGCCACCATTGCAAACCCAAACAAGAGCTGTCAAAAGATAGCATAACTGTTACGACTAGGGTAATGTAACAAAAGAAAAGACTCAAACAAGCTTTCAAGATTTAAAATACAAATCTTTCATTTCCTAAAATATTAAAATATTTTAACAAACAATTAAAGTGAAAGAATTAAAATTAACTTACAGTATAGAATATCCTTAAAAGTCCTAAATTGTTCTAAAGTTCACTGATCCAGAAGTCAATACAAATATTCTGAATGTAGTATTCCGAATGAAGTAATCTTCACTATACTAATGTGTTAATAAGAATAAGTTATATCCAAGTAATCCTTGCAAATATGGAATATCATAAGTTCTAGAAATGTTTCCGATAATTCCACGTAGTTGTATAATTATTCAGGCTGAAGATACAGTACTAATCCAGAATGCACTGTATTTATAATAAATAGATCTCCAAATAAGAATATCACACACACAAAATTAACCAATTTCTTTTATGACCTCAATATCCAATGTAACTATAAAGAATGCCTAAATACTTTATTATTCCCAATAATAATCCCCCGCAAAAACAAAATAAAACCCATTTCGTCTTTGATAAACAACAGGACATTTCGAAACATTGCAACCCTCTCCGAACCAATCAGAAATTAGGTTATGTATGACATCTCTTAAAGTACCTCTATATTGACATTTATTATCAATAACAAAGTGTTTACTCGTAGAATCTAGGTCAGAAGTTCAACTCTCTAAAACCACGTGATGTACTAAGCTTCAGCGAAATATCGATTGAGCCTACCGTATGTATACTCACAAGACAACAGCTGTTTAGACTAAGAACAGAGATCATAAACTAATAAACTATACCATTATTAAAAGGAAAATGATATATAATTCTGTAACATAACTCACCTGACACAAATGCCAGCAAGTAACATTTGATGAAGACCAAAATTATTCAAATTTATAAGGACATCCTAGCTTGCATGGTGATTACTTTTTAACTTTTACCATAATAAAGGTATGGCATTAAAGAAACCTGCTAAGAGCATAATTTGCATTATGGGGCACAATAAACTCGGCATTTGAGTTGGAATTTCAGCAAATAGCAGAAGCAGGAAAATGGGGTAATATAATCAAAGCAATTTCTAACTGGGATTTACCTGATTACTACTCACCAGGATCAATGCCCAGACATATACATGCACCTGCATGGTCAATACAGCACAAGACATTCATCCCAAACAAATATCTTTGATAAAAGTCAATGAAGCATAAAATATACAGGTTACAATGACTTACTTTTGGAATTATGGTGTCACACATCGATCCACAAAGTCACATGACTACAAACTAAAAGTTGTATGACACACTGACCATTTGCCCAAGGTAAAATCAGTCACGTAAGCATAAAAAAACACACTTTTAGCATTACAGCTTAGTTTTCTCCAAGTTGGATCAAAACACTACGAAACTAAGACCCTGTATGTGAGAATGCCTGAATAAGCCACCTAAATAATGCAAAATTAAACCAAGGTATGATGGACAGAAGGACAGATGGGTAGACAGATGAGGTTAACACTAAATGCTCCTTTCACATTTTATTCTCGATCATAAAAAAATGGTTTGTGTCCACTGAAACCAATCAAAAAGTTGGCCTCAGTGTAACAAGATTTCAAAACTTTGACTGGATAGAGCAAATACAAAACAAAAACTTGAATCTCATATTTTTCAGTATAAACTGTTTTTAAAAAAAAAAACAAAAAAAGCAACAACAAAAAAATGTATTAAAACAAAAAAAATCAGGAACATGCTTGGTAATACAGAAGTAAAATTGAAATCTACAATTCCAACATTGGTATATAACCAAAACCCATGCATCATACAAACCGTGGAGAGTTCATTTTGAAGATTTTCAAGGAGTTTTTAAGGACTTCCAAAAGTTTGCAAGAAGTATTTTTTCTGATGGAATGTAAAATTTGTTTGTAAATTATGTTTCTCCAATCACAATAACATTAGGATTATTCTCTGCTACCTCTGAATCCAGCCCTCCCTGGAAGATGAAAAAACGTCTTTCCATCTATATATCACATAGATGAAGGGGAGCAACTCTTACAGGTTAAATCCTTTCTTCCCACCTTGTGTCCAGAGGTATCCCAGATGCAACCAGTTTAAAGGCACAATAGTGCACAGGGGTTCGTTACAAACAAAATTAGCAGTATCGGTCAATGGATAGTGGGCTGGGGGAATCCAACAATATATTGTTATTGTTACAGGTTGGATCCCCCCAACCCACTATCCATTGACCAATACTCCTAATTTTGTTTGTAACGAGCCTCTGCAATAGTGCAGCTGAGTCAATTTTCTTACGACCGTATTGGGACATTTATGTATATCAATTAATTAAATACTATGTAAAAGGCAATTTTTGAATAATATCAAGTACGTAGAGTTTCTCATTATGAAATACCAGCGCTCAGATATCTTTGTACGAAGCGCAACGAATCGACCGTCTCCATCTTGAAACTCGCGCTCCGCACTAATCGGCAGATCCCGGAAAGAATTTCGGTGACCTAAATTTGCATAATTATATGTAAGATTGTGTACAGCGAAGTTGATGACGTAGAACACAATCATGCTACCAAACCGCGCAATATGTCAACAACGGTGAGTACAATCTTCTTCTGCTTCTAATCCCTTTCCTTTTTACTATTTACTTTGAGAGGAAACATTTAAATTTATTTAGAACTACGTTTTATAGTTATATTTAAATACTTTTTGTGGTACGAGCATGATTTAAAGCGACGTGCTTTGTAAAATATTGCAAAATTCCACTGATACACTGATAGATACAAGTGACATTTCAACTACGTGAATTTGTACATTTTGTACAACAAACACAAATTACAGATCTAAAGTAGGTGTGTTTACCAACTTAACATTACAGCATCAGATGGAAGAGATAAAAGGAACTTATGCACTTGTGACGACTATACAAATTATAAAAAAAAAATAATGTTCTGCTTCACAAAGTTAATACCTTACAGACACAGGGTATTCAAGTATCCTATCCTTGTCGGTTGTGAAATGATACATACCCTGAAAAAACGCCATTTCACTAATTCTCTTTTTTTTCAAGCAGTAAGTCCTCATAAAAATCCTTACTAACTATTCTGACGGGGCAACTAAACTTCCCGCCATAATAGACATCCAGTCTGCTACTCAACATGTGTTGGCAACGTGACTCAAAGCTGATAACTGGAATCAGGACACAATTAATATTTCCGGTTCAGTACCCACGAATGTTGTCCGAGTCTATTTTTAGATCATTTTTTCCTCTCTCAATTTGTATGCATTAGATTTAGTCATTCTTAGTATTAATTTAAAGGAAATTGGTTATTGTTTAGAATATGAGCATTATAGTGTGGTTGTCTGGGTGTATTTTGGCGACAGTGCACAGTGAGTAATGAGGCATTGGTGCTGATCCGGAAGTGAAATCTGTGACTAATTGCACGTTGCTTTGTTTATAGTCCAGCCATTCATAAGAATGCCGGTTAACCTATGACAAGAACTTCAGCGTGAGTTCATCTTTGAAGATACTTTACAGCAACATATGATTTATTAGGATTTGGACACAGTGGAAAGTTCAGTACTGACAAACAAATGTAGAGACTATATAGGAAAATTAATTGTGGTCTGAGGCCTGTCAGTAAGGAAGGTTATAAAAGTTTAAATTGTTTTCCTGAGTTTATTATTCAAGGTAGATGCATGAAATTTGGACATTTTGTGTTTATTTACTTTAAAAATAGAACTATGAAATTAAAAATTAAAAAATTAAAATATTTTTAAACATATAAATTAATTTTTAAAATAAAATTAAAATTTTAAAATTTTTGTAAAAAAAAATGCACATGTATAGAACCTATGGGATTTATACTCATTATTATCACCATGTATGTATTTCTACATCTTATACAAGTTACAAAGGTGGATATTTTTGAAATTCTGTCAGAGAAAATCTTGTTCAAATCTGTGCCAGCACCTAACAGTATTTGGATACTTTGTACAGGCAATGTAACATCAAATAGCTTATATGGGCTATTTTCATATAGGGACCCTGAGACTAATGTTTGGAAAAAGAAACATGTCCACAGACTGGCATTAATGATAAAGATGAGAAGTCTCAACATTCCAAAAGAGTTAGATGCATCGCATTTATGCCACAATAGTTTGTGTGTTAATGCGGACCACCTCAGCCTGGAACCCCATCGTATCAACAATAATAGGCAGTACTGCAAAGGATATGGGAATTGTTTTGGAGGTGCAACTGTACCACAGTAAGCAAATGATTTTTAAAACTATTTATTTTTGGAAATGGTATTTTACACTGATCATTTGTAATTGATTTCAATTTAGGTCTTTGGTGTTCTTCTTCTAACTTAAAATGAAACATACCATGCTGAACTGTAGGCAGTAAATTGTTTATCAAGTATAACTCGAGGTTGTTTTAAATTTTCATTTGTCTTTGCATTATATTTTTTATATTTTAGTGTGCCATTTAAATTAAATAGTCATATCTGCATTCTTACTTTCTCTATTTGAACAATGTTGTCAAATCTGTTTCTAGGAGTAGCTTTTCCTCTTCCTGTACCAACAACTTACTTGTAAAAAATTAAAAGACATATAATTATAAGATGTACCATAACATGTGTAATGTTATGAAAACATAATAAGAACTGACACAAAATCTTTGAAAAACAGAGACTTGAATCCTTCTAACTTCCAAAACCTATATGAGGGTTTCTTGACAAGGAATTAGGTATGTAAATTTTCTTCTGGTGGGAAAACGTTTATAGAATATGATATTTGGTTTCATGCGCTAAAATTAATAAGTTATGAGTTTGTAATACCCCTACTCCCTTCATAAACTTGTCTAACTGTAGTAAAACAGATGGTGATACTCATATACAGTAATAAAGGGGTGTGGGAGATTGTTGTGTGTGCCAATAAACTGTGTCTAGTTATAAAATGACAATGATAAAACTATACATACATGATGTACATTACTCGGAAATGTGCTATGTACAATAGTAAAATCATCTTTGCAAACTTGCAATCATCTCTCACCCCCCTTTCCCTTTGCTTTCCACCTTTTTGCCTGCATCAGTTTGTCTGCTATGTAAACTTTCCTTTTGTTTCATATGATACTTTGCACGAAACAATTTGTAAAGCATTGTTCATATGTATCATTTATAACTTGCTATCCAAAATTTGTTCCTAAATTTTTCCAACGAAACCTTTCTGAACAGTAAACAGCTTACCATTGACATCTTGACAATGTGGTTTATGTCACCTTTCAGTGTGCACATATTTTGATGTATTCATTTGAATAATTTCTTGTACAGAAACAAATGAATTGGAGTAATGAAAACATTGATTTGTCAAAAGTTGTGAAATCATTATGGTTAGTGACCACAATACTGTGTCGGAAAGGAATATCCGGTCGCCAGCAATGATGTAATTGCATCAAAAGATGTCTGATATATGTCGGGGAAAGATTTACACAGTAAACAAACAATTCTGAATGTTGAAACTACATATTGTAATTCACAATTACAGACATTGCAGCTTTGATCCAACAGATAAATAACTGTTTTCAAAGGTTAAAAGACACACTGTAAAAATCCCAATCAACTATTTGAACAAATCAAACAGAAATGGTAGATACCCATTGGTCTAATGTAGGGGCATCCAACCTTTTTTGGTTGGGGGCCAAAACAGATAAAATGCTTAAGGTAGCAGGCTGCATGAGCAAGAAAAGTTCTCTTCACTTTTTACTCAACACATAACATGTAGGACTGCATATATGGACTTGGGTCACAATTAATACTTCCGGTTCAGTACCCATGAATGTAGTCCCAGTCTATTTTAGAAGCATTTTTTCCTCTCTCATTTTGGTGGTGATGTATGCATTTAGGCTTTCTTAGTATTGATTTAAAGAAAATTGTTTATTGTTTAGAATATGAGCATTATGGTGTGGTTGTCTGTGTGTATTTTGGACACAGTGTACAATGAGTAATAGGCATTGGTGCTGATCCAGAAGTGACTTTTGTGACTCATTGCACGTTGCTTTGTTTACAGTTCAGCCTCTCAGAAGAATGCCCTTCAACTTATGACAAGAACTTCTCCAGGAGTTCATCTTTGAACATACTTTATATCAACATATGATTTATTAGGATTTGGACACAGTGGAAAGTTCAGTACTGACAAACAAATGTAGAGACTATATAGGAAAATTAATTGTGGTCTGAGGCCTCTCAGTAAGGAAGGTTATGAAAGTTTAAATTGTTGTCCCAAATTTGTTATTAAAGGTAGACACATAAAATTTGGACATTTTGTGTATATTGACTTCAAAAATGGAACTATGAATTTAAAAATTAAAAAATATAAATATTTTTAAAAAATTTAAATAAATTTTTAAAATAAAATTAAAGTTTTAAAATTTTTGTAAAAAAATGCACATGTATAGAGCCTGTGGGGTTGATACTCAATATTATCAGCATGTATGTATTCCTACACCTTATATAACTTGCAATGGTGGATATTTTTGAAATTCTGTCAGGGGAAATCTTGTTCAATTCTGTGCCCGCACCCAACAGTACTTGGATACTCTGGACAGGAAATGTAGCATCAAATAGGTATGGGCTATTTTCATATAGGGACCCCGAGACTAACATTTGGAAAAAGAAACATGTCCATAGACTGGCATTCATGGTAAAGATGGGAAGTGTAAACATTCCAAAAGAGTTAGATGCATCACATTTATGCCACAATAGTTTGTGTGTGAATGCAGATCACCTCAGCCTGGAACTACATTATATCAACAACAAATAGGCAGTACTGCATAGGATATGGGAATTGTTTTGGACATGGTGAATCTCCAAACTGCATGCTACAGTTGAAATTGTGATATGGAATAATTACAGGTATAATGATATGCCCTGCACACCCATCCACCTACATCCATAGAGAAATGTACATTAGCATGACATGGCTAGCTTGCTGGTTGCATGGATCAAATGGGATTAGTTTATTGATTGATTGATTGATAAATAGATGTATGCATTGATGATTGTTTGGGTTGAGTAAGGAGGATAGAATAAAGAAAGAGAGCCTGGTCTTTATTTTATTTGACTATGCTGGAATGACAGCTTTATCTTAAATCATACATACACTATTTCATTCATTCATTCAATGCTACATTCATTCAGTCAGTCAGTCAGTTCATGTTATTTTAGAATATGTTAAAATATTTGTTTGTTTATTTCTTTATTTATGTCTTGATATTCTGAGAAAACTGTTTCGACCTCTCCATAGGTCTCATCAGGTGTTAGTAGATAACACAACTGCACATAGCATGTGTTGTGTTACCTACGGATTTCCCCACGACAGTTTTCCTTTCTGTATTATGTGTTTTTCATTGTGTCTTTTGGGCACTGTCCTTTTGTACATGGACTAAGATCATCTTTTCTGTCTGCAGTGTCCTTGGCTCCTGGTAAACCTGTGCGTAGGAGTGATCGCCCTTGGAATAACTGTGCAGTCAGACTTCCTGTGTTGCTGGGCTGAGTTCTGTACCTCAGATGAGCCTGAATCATATGTCCCTGTCTTTCCAGTACATGTTTCCTGTTTTCCGGATACTTTTGATACAAATGATGGTAAGTACAGTGTTTTATCCATTTGATCCAGTGATCTCAGAGTACTTGGTGAAAGTATACCCCCCAAGTGTTTTACTTTTGTTTTCAGAGATGATCCAAGTCTGTTATTGAGTCTGTGAATTGTTGAATACACTCTTGCCTCAAAGTTTCTTGAATAGTTAACATTTTTAGGTATAGAAACACTGATTGATCTGTTCACAGCCTCACATTTCTGCGTGTTTGTATTAAGTTGCAGTCTTTGTACAACATCGCAGGAAAGTTTCATTTTCAGCACTTCCCGGAGAATATTCTTATCACTTTCTGTCATGTTTAGATGAGTCACTTGATGAAGTCCCAGAAATGCAAATCATATCCACCAACTGTTAGTGCTTCCTCTCCCACAAGCCTTAGAATAATACTGACATTTGTTGCAGTCCCCAGAATAACACTGCAGAGCGGCATCCAGTACTTGGGGAAGTTGACATTGGATAATTCTATCACCACCGGTGTCTTCCATCATTTGTTTGAAGATCAAAAGTGCAGCGGGCTTTAACATCTTGACTGAGAATTGTCTGCTTAGGCTTTTTTCCTTCTCTTGTTCTTATTGCCAGAAACATATTTTTCACTAAAAGTTGCAGAACTGCACTGTTTGAGATCAGATCTCTCTCATCTGTTGTCTTGATTGTCATTACAATGGATGATATCATTCCACATTTCAACATTTTTATTCATACAGATCATATGTGTCCCCTCATGCTCATTCACTTCTGTCTCTTTCAGGGTCAGTCTTGCTTTGGATGATGGCCATAGAATTCTAGCAGACCCAGGTGTGCCATTACAGTCTGGTGCCAGAACTGACTGGAGACCCCCACCTGTCGGCTTCAGACCTGCCATGAGAGAGAACTTCTCTTCTGGTCACTAGAGCAGATGCAGCACTAGAACTTGGTAGAGTTTCATCAGTCAGAAATCTGACCCCTTTGTTATGTGGAATATTTCCTGGTTTAAAAAAAGTTTTCTTCTTCTTGGTGTACCCTTTCATGGTTTCAGTAAAAAAAAACTGCATGTAAAAGTACAAAAATTATCCTCTCTCCCCCTTATATAACTAGGAAAAGGTGTGCTGCCCTGGTATTATAGAACTCCACCAAATCTTCAATACTATTGGAAGCCTAACATCTACCCTTCAGGGGTGAAAATTACATCACTACCTTAGTTACCACCCCTAACTAGCGTATTCAGATGCTACCAGATTTAAGGTGCTACCTATTATTGACAGGCCCTGGTTTAATTACTTCACACCTGATAAGGAAAACCATTGATGTTTGTGATAAAGGAATGGAGACATGTTGCAAAAGAACAAAATTTGTCAACTTGAGTTTTTAAATTTTCATGATAATTTAATTTAAATTCAAATTTTTAAATAAAAATATGTATCCTATTTTAAAATTGACTCTCCACAGAGAGTTTAGCAGCCAGGTTTAATTTCTAGTAAATTCCAGATTTGTATGAGGACTAAAAGCTAACTACAGTTTATTTCAAGTGTTTATCTTAATTAATAAATTGCCCATTCAACTTTAAGTTTTGTGCATTGTTCACAGTTGGCCATTTTGAAATTCATAGTGTTTGTAATACAATGGTGTCAGATCAAATGTATATGCACGCATCAAATTCATTGAAACTTTGCAACAGTATTTCAGACACATTTATTTTAGTTTTTTTTCCATTCAGGTGAAAATTTCTGACCCTGATAGGAATCAGGACACAATTAATATTTCCGGTTCAGTACCCACGAATGTAGTCAGAGTCTATTTTTAGATCATTTTTTCCTCTCTCAATTTGGTGGTGATGTATGCATTAGATTTAGTCATTCTTAGTATTGATTTAAAGGAAATTGGTTATTGTTTAGAAATTGGAAATTGGTTATAGTTTATAATATGAGCATTATAGTGTGGTTGTCTGGATGTATTTTGGCGACAGTGCACAGTGAATAATGAGGCATTGGTACTGATCCAGAAGTGAAATCTGCGACTCATTGCACGTTGCTTTGTTTACAGTCCAGCCATTCATAAGAATGCCAGTTAACCTATGACAAGAACTTTAGCGTGAGTTCATCTTTGAAGATACTTTACAGCAACATATGATTTATTAAGATTTGACAGTGGAAAGTTCAGTACTGACAAACAAATGTAGAGACTATATAGGAAAATTAATTGTGGTCCGAGGCCAACTGCCTCAGTAACACTGTTTATAAAGGTGTACAGTTTTATACAGTTTGATGTGGATCTGTCATAACTGATTTTCGGAGGTGGTTCTTTGTTATTATAATTTGTGGAAATTTACAAGAAACAGACACTTTTACGATATATTTCATAATTAAATTAGTATCCTTTACATTTTTGCTTATTTAAATCAAAGTCTTAGGATATTTTATCTTATAATTAGGCAATTTTACTTTAACAGTAAATTTTCATTAGTCTATTAAGACATTCTTGATATCAAACAGTCAGTTAGCCAACCCACCCATAAACATGGTCACATTTTAGACTGGATTCTTTATAGACCTGATGATAATATTCTACAGTCCTCCCTGGTGTCCCACGAACTTGCATCAGATCACCTCTGCATTATATGCCATCTTGATGTATCAGTCTCTAACCCTCCACCTTTATTTGCTACTAAGAGAAACCTCCGTAGGATAAATAGAACTCAACTGATGCATGACATCCAAGAAATCCTAACAACTTTGCTACCTCCTACAGCAGAACAACTTGATAACTGCCTGCGTTCAATGCTTGACAAACATGCCCCAGCAACCAAGTGCAGAGTATCAATTAAAAAGTGTTCTCCGTGGTATAGCAGTGTTAGGGACCAGCTTCGCACTGCTAAAAGAGACCGCCGTAAGGCTGAGAGGCTTTGGGTTTCCACCTGACTCACTATTCATAAGCAAATCTATGAAGCCACTAAGAAGAATGTCACAAACATAGTCCATGCAGCGAAATCAGCCCACTACAGTACTAAGATCACTGAAAGTTCCAGCTGCAAAAAGCTCTTCGAGATTACTAACCAGCTAATGTCAAGGAACAAATGTACACCACTTCCAACTACCTTCTCTCCAGTCGACCTTCCGGACCAGTTTGCAAATTTCTTCCGTGACAAAGTACAAACCATTAGAGATAAGCTTGACAACATAATTTCACTTGAGTCTTCGTCACCATACAGTTGCAATACAGAATTTCAGCAGCAACCGTTAGCAGCATTTGAACCTGTCTCTATGGATTTAGTGCGTACAATCATGATGAAGAGTGCCCCAAAGTCATGTGAACTTGATCCGATTCCGACATCACTGCTGCTTGAGTGCTTAGATCCAATATTGCCTTCACTAACTGATGTTATTAATACTCCTCTCTCATCCGGGGAATTCCCATCATTTTTCAAAACTGCCATTGTAAAGCCTCTGCTGAAGAAACCAACACTTGACCATAACGATTTAAAGAACTATCGCCCTGTTTCTAACCTCCCATTCATGTCAAAAATCCTAGAAAAGTTGTTCTGTCCCAACTTGTATCTCATCTGAATTCAAACAGTCTTTTTAGTGATGTACAATCTGCATATCGCCCTCGCCACAGTACCGAAACTACCCTTCTGAAAGTAGTTAATGACCTCTCTGCTTTGGATAGTGGAAAGATTACAGTTCTCACCCTCCTTGACTTGTCTGCAGCATTTGATACAATAGACCATGATATATTACTTCACCGTCTCCATCATGTATTTGGCATTCACGATACAGCCTTACTATGGTTCAAGTCCTACTTGGTCAACAGGACACAAATTGTGTCCGCAAATGGAAAACACTCCAGCCCAGTTGATCTATGTTTTGGCGTTCCACAGGGTTCTGTTCTTGGACCTGTTCTCTTCATTCTATACACTCAGCCGCTCTCAAGTGTCATAGATCGTCATCCAGTGTCTCACCAACTGTACGCTGATGACACCCAAATATACAAATCTAGCCACCCAACTGAAGTTGACGCTACCATCCAAGGTGTAGAGAGGTGTATTTCCGATGTGAAATCATGGATGACATGTAACAAGCTGCAGATGAATGATGATAAAACTGAAGCTATTCTGATTACCACACAAAAACTTTCTCATTCACATCCTTTACCTCAAACAATAAATATCAGCAACAGCAAGATTAAATTCACACAGTCAGTACGGAACCTAGGTGTTACTCTAGACAGTACACTCTCATTGCACCAACATGTCATGAACATATGCAAGGCTGCATACCTTGAGCTGAGACGGATCAGCTCCATTCGCAATTATCTTTCAGTTGATGCCACTAAAACACTTGTGTGTTCCTTAGTACTTTCAAGACTGGACTATTGTAACTCAATTCTATCTGGTTCATCTCAGTATCTACTTCAGAAACTTCAAAAAGTTCAAAACACAGCTGCTCGGATCATTCTTAGAGTACCACAAACAGAGCACACCTCTCCCCTGCTCTGTACCCTACACTGGCTACCCATTCGATCCAGAATCAAACACAAAATTTGTTCTCTGTGCTACGTTTCACTGACTGGCACCAGTCCAACATACCTATCTCACCTCACCCCAGGAAGATACTTACACTCCTCTTCCGACACCCTATTCTCATCATTCCCAATACCAAAATGAAGTCATACGGACAACGTTCTTTTGCATACCAGGGCCCAGCAACGTGGAACGAATTGCCAACTGAACTTAGACACAAAGACACGGTGATCTCATTCAAGAGTCCTCTTAAAATGCACCTATTTCGACTGCAAGAATAGACCTAAAGACTTAATGTTTTCTTACCTTAACTATTTTCAGCATGTTTTTGTTTCCTTATTTCATGGTGTTTGTTTTTCGTAATCATATCATTATATATGTTTTTAGGTGTTATTTAATGTTGTAAAGCGCTTAGAGCTTCTTAAGATTAGGCGCTATACAAAGTCCTCATTATTATTATTATTTAACTTATTTTGACCAATTTATTTTTTTAAAGATTTGTTTCATATTGGGAAGAATGATAATAAATGAAAATAAAACCTTCTCCTGTAACTTTATGTCTTCTGTCTGTGATTATTTGCATTCTGGAAAAAAAAAATGTTGTGAAGGATGCAAAACAGTTTTGATGTTCCAAAAACAGTACATTCAAGGATTGAGGTTCTGCATGTTCACAATGCCAATTAAGTATTGGGAAAAAAGACACATGCTAATCTAATAATTTTTTAATGATAAGCACACGATTTTATAATAATACCATCATGATTTTTCAAAATTTTGATTCTTTTTGCTTTCAATACAAAATCTGTACCAAAATTAAATTTATGATAAATGTAAGAAAAGCTTTAGGAATTCCAAGTTAAATTACTTTATGTCATTTTTCTGATAAACTTAAGTTTTCTATTGATGTTCCTCTTCAATACAGTTTTCTTCCCTGACCTTATGTACAACGGTGTCACTAAAAGAAATAGACTTTTGTGAAGTGCGTCATAATGGGTGACGTAATACACAAACTTTCAGACAAGGTGTCGTCTGGTTGAAAGCATGCAAAGATGAGTATTAGGGAATATATCGATGTCATTTGTTATGCATACTTTATTAAAATAACTATTGTTTCTAAAGTAATGAGAGGTATCACTATGAAAGGAGTATATTTATGACAAGGTGAAACTAAGTACTTATGTGCGTCAAAATAGGGTAGTCCAGGATACAGTTTGTCTGGGGGTAGGAAACGAGTTGGGGTATTACATTCTACGACTGGAGTTTGGCATCCAGGTCCAAAACTACCATCAAATCACAACCTCGGGTGTTTTAAGTTGTGACTCTCCATTAGCACTATATTCATAGTTGAAAAGTAATCATGAATACACCAGTTGTCAAATTATGAAATACTTTTACATATCAAAATTAATTACCGAGACAACTGGCCCACATTAGCAATCAGGGCCGGATTATCCATTGGGCAAGGTGGGCAAAGTGCCCAGGGCCCCTGAGGCTCAAGGGGCCCCGGACCCGGGCTTAAGGGGCCCCCGTATATTATCGGCATAGATAGCTATGGGCCCCTATGGTGGCTGTGCCCAGGGCCCCCAAAGGCCTTAATCCAGCCCTGTTAGCAATCATAATATTTAAAAGAGAAGATACACACCGTATATAATAAGCTCAACTGTGCAAAGTTTATGTTATTCCTCAGACTGAAGAAATCAGCTCACTTTCGAGCTCAAGTCTAGAGCGGCCTTTAATAGGGAGAGGAAGAACAAGGCGTGGAGCAAGAACTAGAGGGGGAAGATGAGGTAGGCGTGCTGTGCAGCATGAAGAAAACAGAGCTGACCAAACTCTGCGCATACTTGAAACAAGGCAGACAAGAATGAGGGTAATTGTTGATACGATGCAAAACAAGTATTGATACATAGTGAAAAATGTTTGATAATTGGCACAGATTCTAATATCTTGATGTCAGTAGATAGTACTAGTGTTTTGCACAAGTTAGTTAATGCATACTTCCATTTAAGGACTATTTATTTTACCAAAAACTCTTATGTTTATACTGCTTTACTTTTGCAGCCACTCACCCCCCAAAATCATTTGATAAAGAAAGACCATGCACACAGATACCATAGAAAAAAGAGGCCACCTCTTGAACATGGCCGCATTTCCTGACACCAAATATAATACATGTGATCTATTTTCTCTTCGTCATGGAAGGTTACCCTTTCTATAAGGTGCAAAAATGGTCTCCTTATAAGCTGGGAATCACTGAACTTAATCATGTAGGGCTATTGGTCTAGTTATTCAAGTAGCCATACTTATCAATAGGCCCCTTAAGTGGTTGAGGGAGGCCCGGGCCACTTCTAGAGTTTGAGGCCCATAGGCCCTGGTTATATTTAAATTTGGAAATGAATCAAATGCGAAAACAAGCCCATATAATTTAATATATAAAGATTTAAAAGACAACCCAGTACACAAGAGTATTTAAGAGATCTAAAAATAACTGGTAAAAATCGAGGCCCCTTAGTGGTTAAGGCCCTGGCCATATGCCCACCCCCTCACATTGGGCCTGCTTATCAAAATACATACAATGATGTAAATAGATGCTTGTGGTATCTAAATATAAACTTGCTTAAATATTTTCATATATTGGCATCCCAAAAAAATATTTTACATTTAGGTAGACTTACCCTTTTTACGACTGAAGTAAAAAAATGTATAATTTTTATAAAAAAATATGAAATGATAACCAAAAAGCCATGCAATCTTACTTTGGAATTTAGTGATTAGACCTGAGTAAGTAGCCTGAGTGCAGTTAAAATAACAAGAACAAAAATTACACCTGTACAAATTTCATCTATCTATTCAAGTCTTGCCTAATAATGACTACACTTTTATTCTTCTGTTGTAAACATGATGCACACCTTAAGGTGTTTTTCTAAATATATTAAGATAATACTCTATATATATACTATCATGGTAAACATCATGACTTAAAGAATACTAAAATGTCCTACTTGCCTGAATTTAGAAAGACATGAAGACATACAAGAAAATTTCCATCATATTTTATATAACAATTTGGGTAACAATTTTAATTGTCCAGGCTGCTGGGCATTCACTTTTTCCTCCTCTGACTTGTAGAAATGCTCAAAAAATACTACTACTACTCTACGGTCTTAAACTAACAGAAAAAATCGAAAACCAAAAAGTTTTGTAAAATTGAACAAATAATTTATTTGTCTAAAATACAAAATGAAAATGGAAAAATCACTAACAGGATCATGAATTTAATCCCAAATAGTCCAAAGTGTTCTATCACAAGTCCAAAAGCATAGAGTATTCCAAATGAGTTCTATTGGTATTCTAAATGAAGTCCAATGTATTGTGCTGATGTGCCGATGAACTTGAATAATGTTGATATGCTGACAGGCTTCATGTATCACAGTGATATAATCCAAAATGTCTTTAATGAATTCACAATAATTCCAAAATAGTTACTTAGTCCGAAAGTTTATGAGCACTTTGCAATTCCAATGAATAATTGAAAAAAATAAATCCTCTCAAATAATAATTGGACAGGTCAGGTCCTGTAACAGACAACCAATCTGAGATCAGGTGACAGGTGAGCCACAATTTTTTTTGGGGGGGTGTGGGGTGTGGGGAGGGCCATGACCTGAAATTAAATCCCATCAAATTCGTTGACAAGATTAAATTCTACACCTTCCAAGGTCAAAAGGCCACAAAAACGAAATAACCTCATTATAAAGTACAAACCTACAATGGACAACATTAGCTATTTAATGTCTACTACATGACCCTTATAATCATAAAAGTTTACACACAATATGTGTATACATAACATTACTTGGAGCGCCCATCTTAACATACTGTACTTAATATCAGTTCCAGTTGTGATGGAACTCTCATTGCTCATATCAAAATAAAAACTTTGTGCAGTTTGAATCCGATATTGATCCATGTTTATTCTAAAACGGAATCTGGTGACGTAAGATGAATACAATTTTAAGAAGTGTGTACTTCTATTATTTTCTATATTTTTACATTTTAAAAATAGCATATTAAATTGGAATAATTTTTCAGGATTTTAAAGTTCTAATCCTGGATGAGGCTGTCCTTGCCTTGGCCAGAATGTATAGACGGGACATACTGGTCCTTGACGATGAGGTTGACCTGATGAGTGCCAATAGACATGCTGCCTATAGGCAGTTCATACTATGGCAGCATGGAAGGCTTGGGTCCAGACAAAGACGTGTCATTCCCTCTTGCTGTGTCTAGTGGATACATGACAAATATCCTGATGCTTTTGGACAGTATACTGGCTTCATCCCCTCTAGGCTTGCATGAAGTTTGACACTTTATTATAAGAATTTGTATATAAATGAGTACAAATGACTTCATTCTTTGTTTTGTTGTAACTGCACATAATAGTATCTCTTTATTGCATCGTACAATAATGCTTTCATTCAGATTTTTTTAAACCACGAGTCTATTTCTGCCCTATAGACAATGTGGGCAAATATGGTCAGAAATTATCAATATAGAAAGTTTTCAGTAATTGCAGAGACCACGGTGTACTTTGTTTTCAATTGCTGATATTTACAGACTATTATATTCTTGCAACTCTATGGGCTTAAAATAATTAAAGGAAATGAGCGAAAACCAACAAGTTTTGTAAAATTAACAAATAATTTATTTCCCTAGATTACAAAGTGAAAATTTAAAAAAGAATTTACAGTATTGTGTTCTCTCCTCTGTCTCATACCCCGCTTAACCCCAAGTCGAGAGATAAGGGCTTTCTGTATAAGCTTCCTGATGTGGGGATGTTTTCTTCTCCTTGCAGGGAAAGACAGACCATCTGTTACTTTTTTTGTTGTCACATCTATGATATCTATTGTAAAGAGAATTTTATTTTCTTAACTTGTGTGACAAATATCCCCATGGTAACCCATATTGACTTTTCACCCAATATTAGAGCCTCATGACCAGTTCTACACAGGAGCAGTTGTTGAGGGGCTGTTTTTCTTCTTACAAGTTTAGTTCTGTCTCCAGAGTACTACTAAACACAGGATGCATTTTTACCCATCTCTTTAGAAGACAATATATTTTCATAAATGGGCATTAAATAATAATCATCATCATGACAGCATTTTCCCTAAATCTCCAGAGGAAAGGTCATGAATCCCAGATATACTTAATAATGTGGTTCAATTCCTCCATTTTTGAAAATGCTATACAAATATCACTGGATCTAATTATTAGATTTGCACTGTTAAAATCAAAACAAATATCAAAGCGAACGATAACAATACTAATTACAAGATTTTTATGCATTAAAACCAAAACCTTTAACAGGATGCTCGCATTGTGGGGAAGGGTAGGGGGGAATTTTAGTAATGTGATTGGGTAAGTATTATCGGAGAAACACAAGTTACTTTCTCCATCAAGCGCATTACCCGATCACATTACCATTAGGAGAGAATAGGTAAGAGGAGGAGAAAATGCTTAAGCATCCAACCTCTATCACCCTATAGGAGCATAATTGCTCTACTGAAAGGATGAACTTCTACTAATGTTAGTTTAGCACAACCGAAGATAATGTTTTATACACATGCAAGGTAAATCTGGGTGATTGCACACCTGGTAATTGTCTTACATTCAAATGTTTTCTGGGTAAATCATGAAAAAGTTGCAGGGTCATGTCCAGGGTTGAAGTTGTGTTTTCAGAATGGGGCATGGCAACTGTCTGGGCAGCTACCAGTGGCCTGATGAGATTCAACTCTCCTTTACGAGGCCATGTAATGCAAATAGAAGCTGGAGAAAACAGACTGGGCATGCCAGCCTACTGACTCCACTACGTCTCAAATTTAGACATATTTGAAGGTCAGGCTCATGGAAATTGCACGTATTTTGTGAGCTGAAATCTTCATTAAGTTGTACCAGTTCCTGTGAGAGTACCCCCACCCCGTTAAAAATGGAGCAGGAAAGTTTTCGGTGTGTTAGAATTGTTTTTCCTCCGCTACTTAAGATAATGCTTTTCCCCCAGGCATTATTGCCAACTTTAGCCTGAAATGGGGGTAGAAAAAACTTCCATTTCAGAGAGATTCTCGCTCTGTCCGCTGCTGAGAGGTGTGAAAGACAATGTACTTCACTTGGCTATGACAAAGGGTCAGGCCGAAAAGAGTGGAAATTGGACCTTCTTTTTTTTTAAATACACAGGATGATTTTTGTGTGTCGGCCCCTTGTTACCTTAAGTCACAACCTGTTGTCCACCTTCTTGTCCACTTGTAAAAACTAAGTCCAATAGAAGTCCAATGGACACATTTTGCTGTGTATCACATATAGGGGTGAAACGATTCATCGATATATTGATGCATTGATAATTTTGCCATATTGATACGTATCAATACAAGAGGTGAAGAATCGATACAAAATGATATCTACCCTATATAAGTTACTTTAATCTTCAGCAGTCATGAATTAGTCGTTTGCATTCTTATTCTTTAAACTGAGAATCGATAATGTATCGTATCGTAGGCTGTGTAAAATTTTGTCCGAATCAGATAAAAAAAATTGGTACGCACATCGGAAGTTTACATTCTATTTCTTTCTGGATGTGGTAAAAAAGCATCGCCCGGATGATGTAGCCTTGCATGCAAAATCTTGTCCGGATCAAATAAAAAAATTGGGTTGCACATTGGAAGTTTACATTCTATTTTTGTTCTCGATGTGGTTAAAAGCATCACTTCTATGATGTATCCTTGCATGCAAAATTTTTCCAGATGTAGTAAAAACATCACATGTGTAATGGAGGCTTGTATGCAAAATCATGTCTGAATCTTCTCAGAAATATGGTTCAGAAAATTTAAGATTACAAATAGATCAGCTACTTTAAGTGTCATGTATCAAAATCAAATACAACTACACCCCCCACCCAACCCCACCCCCCACGAAAAAATGAGCGGGAACATTTTCGGTGCGTTAGAATTGTTTTTCCTCTGCTACTTATGATAGTGCTTTTCCCCCAGGCATTATTGCCAACTTTAGCCTGAAATGGGGGTAGAAAAAACTTCCATTTCAGAGAGATTCTCGCTCTGTCTGCTGCTGAGAGGAGTGAAAGACAATGTACTTCACTTGGCTATGACAAAGGGTCAGGCCGAAAAGAGTGGAAATTGGACCTTCTTTTTTTTTTTTTGAAATACACAGGATGATTTTTGTGTGCTGGCCCCTTGTTACCTTAGGTCACAACCTGTTGTCCACCTTCTTGTCCACTTGTAAAAACTAAGTCCAATAGAAGTCCAATAGACACATTTTGCTGTGTATCACATATAGGGGTGAAACGATTCATCGATATATCGATGCATCAATAATTTTGCCATATCGATACACGTATCAATACAAGAGGTGAAGAATTGATACAAAATGATATCTACCCTATATAAGTTACTTTAATCTTTAGCAGTCATGAATTAGTCGTTTGCATTCTTATTCTTTAAACTGAGAATCGATAATGTATCGTATCGTAGGCTGTGTATCATGAATCGTATCGATACGCGGCACAGGTGTATCGTTTCACCCCTAATCACATATGCTCCGGATGATGGAAGTTTATGTGTGATTTCTTTTTCGGATGTGGTTAAAACCATCACCAGGATGACATAGCCTTGCATGCAAAATTTTGTCCGAATCAGATAAAAAAATTGGTCTACACATTGTTAGTTTACATTTGACTAATTTCTGGATGTGGTAGAAAGCATCACCCGCATCATGTAGCCTTGCATGCAAAATATTGTCCGGATCAGATAAAAAAATTGGTCCGCACATTGGAAGTTTATGTTTGACTTCTCTCCAGATGTGGTAAAAAAGCATCGCCCAGATGATATAGCCTTGCATGCAAAATCTTCTCCGGATCAAATAAAAAAATTGGTCCCCACATTGGAAGTTTACATTTGACTTCCTTCCGGATGTGGTAAAAAAGAATCGCCTGGATGATGTAGCCTTGCATGCAATGACAAATTTTTTAGATTACAAATAGGTCAGCTACTTTAAGTGTCGTGTATCAAAATCAAATAAAACTCTATCCCCCCCCCCCCCCACTAAAAATGGAGCAGGAATATTTTTTAGAATTGTTTTTCCTCTGATACTTACGATAGTGCCTTTTAAGCAGCTGGAATACTCCTCATACTCTTAGCCTATCACAAATATGTTCATGCGAGGTGTTCTTTAGTACCAAAGTTCGTGTCATATTGAACTTAATGTAAAATTATTTTAAAACAAAAATCTTCAGAAAAACAGCATGTCTACATGCCCTTCCCTTTTATGCATTAATAACCCCATACCACTATAACTACATGCCTTCCCTTTTATGCATTACTAACCCCATACCACTATAACTACATGCCCTTCCCTTTTATGCATTACTAACCCCATACCACTATAACTACATGCCTTCCCTTTTATGCATTACTAACCCCATACCACTATAACTACATGCACAGACCCCATACCACTATAACTACATGCCCTTCCCTTTTATGCATTAATAACCCCATACCACTATAACTACATGCCCTTCCCTTTATGCATTACTAACCCCATACCACTATAACTACATGCACAGACCCCATACCACTATAGCTACATGCCTTCCCTTTTATGCATTACTAACCCCATACCACTATAACTACATGCCCTTCCCTTTTATGCATTACTAACCCCATACCACTATAACTACATGCACAGACCCCATACCACTATAACTACATGCACAGACCCCATACCACTATAACTACATGCACAGAAAGTTGATGAAAATTCACTAAGGCAGCTAAGAGGCACATACTAAAAACACCTACAAATTTCACAACAGTATGACATATTTTGATGGTAAAAGTCTGTAGAATACCCTCTCAAAGTCTACAACTTAGTATCTGAAGGTGGCACCAAAACAATGAGATCTTAAACAACCTTGAGGTTTTAAGTAACAAGAGAACCACACAACACATTATATGGTGCACATCTTGTGACCTTTTACCTACCAATGACCTTGACCTTTAAGCTATACATCTGCCAGGTGTATGATAAGGTGTGGAGCTGGGTAAAATTTAATAAAATCATTGGAAGTGGCTATAAAGTGACATCCTGGATAAGGACTGAGTTCCTTTGTTTTTTTATCTTAACCTTGGAGGCAGAGGGTATGGCTATGAATATGTGAGACACTGTCAAGTTCAGATATATAACAGGCTTAAATTTCATAATAATATCTTCATTGGTTCAAATGTTATACCTTTACATGGACAGATATTCTCCCATTTATATTTTCCATAACTGTGGCCTTAATCTTGAGACTGGAGTCATGGCTAAATTATGTAACACACTCTCAAGTTATGATATATGACTGGTTAACTTTTCATTACAATATCTTCAGTAGTACAAAAGTCATATTCCAGACGATTTCCAAATCACATGATTACATTTTCTCTTGCATTGTTGTGAAACACCATCTAGCCACAATATATACATGGGGAGAGATTTATAAAAATCTCTCCAGCTGTTACAAATTTATGGGCTGAACAAGCATCAATACTCGTATCATAGTTTAACAGGACACCAGAGTTATATGTCAGCAGAAGTGCTCATACCTTGAATTAGGCTTGGAGAGGAGTTTCCTCGATTCATACAATTTATTAGTAGATGGTCGACTGGTTAGAACAATCATATATTATTTGACACAACAGGAGTAAAATTTATATAACCATGCTACAATTTTATGTAACATTGGCCATCTTTGGATGGCCCGTTCTGGGATTTAACCCAAACAACCAAGAACATGTTTTCATTGGCACTTTTTAGTTCCCGAGCGTGCTTACCCGAACAACTCAAGTTGACCTTGGCATAAAAACATGGCAGATCAATGCTCTTCATGTTCAGCCATCTTGGTTCTCATCTACTTTCACCTTAGAGGTGGTGTGAGTTCTCAAACCAGGAACAAGGTTCTTGATGGTTCTCAAACAAGGCTCATGTTAGTGTGAGAAGAATGACAAGAACATTGTACTCCAGACAAGAACCTTGTTCTTGTGTTTTGCCCAAGGATACTGATACAGTCTGCACCATTAACGCTATGTAAAGTGCCCCGCTATCTGTTTGCTGACAACTGCATCACACTTCCAGTGCTCATGAGACTGTAGATAACTCATTCAGAACATCCTCCTATCTTTTGGATGCAGTTGAATAACTTCAACTCTCTGAAATAAACTCAGATGTAATCATAGTGATACTTCCCAAATTGGAAAATTTTTGGTGGACAAACATCCAGATAGATGTGCAAAGAACAGAGTCTCATAACATGATAGGTCTTGAAAATAACACTTGATGACATTTCAACAATCAATGAAATACCTGTACATTTAATTTCTAATGCTATTGCTGCAACTTTGTAATGAAAAACCTGATATCATTTGGTTTCAAATGTCTGCAACTTTTGCTTGCATTGCTGTTAGTGATGACATGTCATCTATTCATTGTGACGTTATGAAGTTATTATGACATAATTACAACTACAGGCTTGAGGGCAGCTCAAAATGGACATTATTTACATCCAAGGTTTTCCTATCATGTGATAGAAAAGACAGAGAACATTCCAATTTCAGATACATACAAAATATTTAAATTCCTATCAACATTTTTGCTATATGATACATTCATATGATTTACTTTTAGATGTTGGACTGGTTACAATATTTATATATTATTTGACACAACAGGAGCAACATTTCAATAACCAGGCTACAATTTAAAATAACATAGGCCATCTTTGGATGATTTGTTCTGGGATTTCACCCAAAACATCAAGAACATGTTCTCATTCATTCTCAGTTGTTCCTGAATGTGCTTACCCTAACAATTCGAGTTGATTGCAGAATAAACAACATGGCAGATCAATGTTCTGCATGTTCAGCATGTTAAGCCATCTTTGTTCTTGTCTGCTTCCACCACATAGATGGTGTTGGTTTTCAAACCGAGACCAATGTTCTTGATGATTCTTGAACAAGGCTCATGACATTAGAGCGAGAAGAACCACAATAGCATTATACTCAGGCCAAGAACCCTGTTCTCGTGTCTCGCCCAAGGACACCCATTCAGTCTGCACCATAACTGCTAAGCAAAGTGCCTCTTCTATCTGTTTGCTGACAACTGCATCACACTTCCGTTGCACATGTGGCCGCAGATAACTATCATCCTCCATCTTTTACGTGAAATTACTTTTTTCCATGATGCACTTCACTGATGTGAAGGTACCAACCCATACTCCACACCTCTCACAGCTCATACTCTTTCAGAATATATCGCTGCCTGAAAGATGTTTTGACCCCAGGGTCACCTAAACCTTAGTACATCATATTTGCACATTAATACAAGCGTATGTTGATTGGATCCTATCTTTTATCTATTATCACAGATTGAAATCTAATCAAATATGAGGTATAAACAACCAGACTATGTAAGGCAGTTCAGATGTGCTTCATTGTGATGTTATCGGTATATTATGATGTCTGCCATGTGCTACCTTGTAACATCATCAGCCCTGTGCTCTGTCTGTGCAAGTAAAGAATTTCAGACATTTTCTGCCTACGTATTACATAAAATCTTCACATTCTGTATTACATAAAATCTTTACATTGCTGTGGCAGTGGTGTTATCCCTCAAAATGAAGGTAACCCATTTTGAGGCATATGCCCATAGTCCTTACAGTGGGTTACCTTCCTTGGATAGGATAGGATAATATAATAGCCACAACAATATAAATTTGGTGGAAAAAGGCCACCTGGTCTGGTTTAGTTTTGTGGGGTTTGACGCCATTTTTCAGCACATGATAGCTATACATGGCAGCCAGTATATTTGGTAGAGGAAGAATCCGGGAAGAACCACCGACCCATGGGAAGCTACTGGCAAGCTTTCTCACATACCCATGTTGGTCGAGCCAAGACTCGAACTCACATGAACAGAGGTGAGATGTGTGAGTGATCTGTAAAGGCAAGCACCTTAGAACACTTGGCCACCCTGGGCCACGAAAATGATACCTTGAGAAAACGGTATGCTTTTATAATTGCATCACCCTCAATTTAGATTGCATTTACTGCAATCTTTTCTCTGTGATGTCTTTAGTGCAGAATTGGAAGATTTTGTCAAATACATAGGAAGAAAAAGCAAGGAATTCTTAACTTGTAGTGATGGTGCACAAGGCTAATGATGTTACATGGTAGCTTGTGACAGGCAGCATGATATACCAATGATGTCACAATAAAGCGCATTGGAGTCAACAAACAAAGTCTGGTTCTTTCACCATTGTTTATGATTGGATATTATAACATACTTTACACCATTGTTTATGATTGGATTTTATAACATACTTCACACCATTGTTTATGACTGGATTTTATAACATACTTTATACCATTGTTTATGACTGGATTTTATAACATACTTTATACCATTGTTTATGATTGGATTTTATAACATACTTTACACCATTGTTTATGACTGGATTTTATAACATACTTTACACCATTGTTTATGACTGGATTTTATAACATACTTTAAACCATTGTTTATGACTGGATTTCATAACATACTTCATACCATTGTTTATGACTGGATTTTAGAACATACTTTATACAATTGTTTATGACTGGATTTTATAACATACTTTATATCATTGTTTATGACTGGATTTTATAACATACTTTATACCATTGTTTATGACTGGATTTTATAACATACTTTATAACATTGTTTATGACTGGATTTATAGCATACTTTACACCATTGTTTATGCCTGGATTTTATAACATACTTTACACCAATGTTTATGATTGGATTTTATAAAATACTTTTAGACTAAGGTATTATGAGATTTATTTTAGGACTAAAATAAACACTTAAACAGATGAAATGATCAATTAATGGCATCGTCATATAAGGGATGATATTTATGGCCAAAGAGCTAATTTTTTCATAGCCCAAACTCGGATTTCAGCATAGAAAATGGTGCAAAAGAGCATTACATTATTAAATATACTTTTAATGAAGTATCTGCGCTAATAGCACATATTTTGGGACATATTTTTTCTCATTATTTACAAAATATAAAGCTGTCTGGTAGGCAGTCATAACAGTCCAGGTTGCACATGATATTCATTAGCAGATTCCCAGTCCAAGCGCTATCTAAAAAAGACCTATTTAAAGGTGATAAGCCAGAAATTATCAATTATGGACATATTCTGAAATAATGACACAATCATCTACTTACAATTGAAGATAAACAGCACTGATTGATATGTCACCAGGGTTGCTAAATGCACCCAAATGGGTGGAACATCCTCAAATAACACTATATGGGAAGTTCCCACCCCCCTCATGGGTCTCATCCAACTCCGTAGAGACTTGAATTCTTGCGATATGCAAGTTTGTCAAGATCTTCAATTTCGGAGGTGGGTAAATCTTGCATGTAGTCCGCAATCCCTGAATGCCTAAATAGAAGTGATCAATTTTGAAAAAATCTGTAATTTATAAAGTTTGGATGAAAAGAAACATGCATGAATGAAAAATACTAACTTAAGGACCACAACAAAAGTTAGATTTCTCATTTCACTCCCTCATCTACAGTCAGTCTACAAATTATTCCAAGTTCCAAATGAAGCCCTATGATGAAAAACAAGGTACAACTTCAAAATTAAATATATATGACATAGAAGGAATTAATTAATGATGAGCAAATGAAGCATAAACTTCCCTTGCAGGGAGAAAATTATGCATTTTTATGCATTGGCCATTTTTTTGTACCATCCATTCTCTCTCTCTCTGTAAAGGGGTCAAGCAACAAGAAACAAGAGAGCAAGAACAATAAAAAAAAAAGTGATTTATCAGTTTTAATACTTGTGCATTACAAATCAATTATTATCGACAGACCCATCGGTTCAAGATAAACATTTTTCCCTTTCATACTAAACAGTCCAAAACACATACCATATATACCTTCTTATAAGTCAAGTCCAACTGCCAACAACATAGACCCTGATCTGCCATCGCATAATGCACCAGCAGATCAGGGTCTATGTTGTTTGTTCTACTGATTACTCCTAACAAACTGCATAGACCCATTTTTACCAGTGCATTATGTGACTCTACTTCAAAGCAAGTATATACAGTACTCTTTCCAGCAGGTATATTAAATAACAGCAACATTCAAAATTTTAGTAGATCAAGGTAACTGTTTATGACATCTTGTTATATTAATACTAAAGGACAACGCATTTCCATTGGGAAAATGTATTTCTTATGTGAAAATACTTTTATTTGATATACATGGAATCAGACTTGAAATGCATTAAACTTTCACCCACAATGTATAAAACTTGGACTTAGTCCTTACAAATAATACAAGCTAGTATTAATTCAAGACAAAAATATTTAATTACAAATTGTCATAAAGGGTCCTATGTTTACAAGAGCCCCATGTGGGTCTGAAGTCACTCACGTGGCTGACATCAACATAAAAGCCAATGCCAGAGCAGGTGGCTAAGAAATGTCAGTTAGTAGGATGATTTCTGACTGAATTACTTCAAATTATGTTAATTATTTATGAAAAATATTGTTTGAAGATTTCTACACTTTTACTGTCTTCAAACCAGGACGTTTTCTTTCAAATTTGGTAAAATTTTCTTAAGCAGTTTTGAGAATAATTCATTTAGATTTTATTATTTATTGTAATGGCAGTGAATATATTGGAAAGGTATTTATGCCAAAATGCTTTCAGCAATTTGGTTGAAACCTGCTGAGTGGTTTTTGAACTGAAGTTGTTTTAAGGTTTTTCTAACTTTAGTAACTGCAGCCATATTTAATGGCAGATCAGCATCAGTTGTATGAAATTGAAAGGTCTTCATGCCAAAATGCTTTCTATCAAATCTGCTCAATTTTGTTTTAGTGGTTTAAGAAGTCGTTTAAAGGCTTTTCTGTTTATAGTAAGGGATGCAATATTTGAAGATCTGCATGATATGTTAAAATTGAAAAGGCTTTTATGACAGGATGTGTTCTGTCAAAATTGGCTTAATTCTTTTGAACCTTTTCTTAAATGAGAATACATTTTTTGAAGGTTTCTTTGTTTTTTGTAATGGTAGATATTGGATCAGCATTATTTATATAAATTGTAAAGGATTTTATGCCAGAATGGTTCCTGTCAAATTTGATTAAATACTCTTAAGCTGTGTTTGAGAGGAAATCATTGAAAGGTGAAAGGCTATCCTATTTTTAGTAATGGAAGCCATATTTGACCACAGACTGGTATTATTTGCAAAAGGCATTTACGCTGGAATGCCTTCTGTCAAATGCGGTTAAATACTGTTCAGCAGTTCTTTAGAACGTCATTTGAAGGTTTTTCTGTTTTTAGTAATTTTGGCCAAGTAATGTTGTTACATATTTAATGATATGAACAGCATGTTTTCATTTTTCGAGACAAAATAATTCAATTTTTTTTTTTATTTTGTTTACAAAACAGTTGTATTTGTCACAAATTAATTTTA
The DNA here is from genome assembly GCA_029931535.1 of Margaritifera margaritifera. NCBI lineage: Eukaryota > Metazoa > Mollusca > Bivalvia > Unionida > Margaritiferidae > Margaritifera > Margaritifera margaritifera. The sequence goes on from JAQPZY010000952.1 coordinate 726,283, forward strand.
AATATTACAAATATAATTATATTTATGATCCTTTAATCACATGTTTGACATGTGTCATGTGTGATAATGTGGTGGCCAAATAGGATATCTGAAAGATATTCTGGCCAAATCAGAATTTTTGAAACATTTTGTATTACAAAAAAAAAAGATATGCCATTTGTCAGTTATTTAGTAGCGTATGTTAATGTGTTATGTACATGTATTCCTTTGAAAGACTGCAAATCATCCTAAGATTTTCAGGAAAGCAGTTACTTTCTATTTGAATTTTATGTCATTCTCAAGTCCACTAAATATTTTCTCGTTTGTTGAGTAAGTGTGTTTAATATTTACTGGCCCTATCTGAAAAATATCTTGCCTGGGTGTTGGCATTCCACTCAAAGTTTCCCTGAGTATTATATCAATAGTGCAGCTAGTAAATTGCAGGCCTCAGTGTCAACACTTCCTATTTTAATCATCAAGCACTCTAATGTCAGCATAATTTCTTTCACAAGGTGTCAGCTATAGTGTAAGCTTAATTACTTTTTAGATTACAACTTATACAATAATTAACATAAACATAGCAAATTTATTTACCATAGGGTACTGATTATTTACTTTTCTGGAAAGAGGGGGTTGCTACGATTTTCTTTTGAGCGGAGATATTTTCTTTTATCAAGATAATTAATTTTTTCTTTCAAATAATATGATGGATATCATATGGTGTTATTTTGCTAAAAATCAGAGCAAGATGTTTTTACAGCTATTGACAGATGGAATTTTTTTTTAAAGTGTCAGGCCCCTGCCTCAGAGCAATAAATTGTTGATTCCTAATATAAATGTGGTATACTGTGGCACGTATCACAATATAAAATTCTGAAATACCTCGGTATACCATGGTACAAAAAATGATGTGGTACCCAGTTCTAGTTTAGTGGTATTTTTAGAAGAAGTTGTTTCAATTATTTTCTATTTTTAGTAACAGTGGCCGTATTCAATTGCATATGGGTATAATTTGTACAATCTGAAAGGCTTCAGTGTCAGGATGCTTTCTGTAAAATTATATAAAACTCTGTTGAGTGGTTTTGGGGAAGAAAATGTTTATAGGTTTTCTAATTTTAGAAACAGCAGCCATTTTGGTTGCTGATTGGCAACATTTGTACAAACCTGACAGCCTTCATTCTTGAATGCTTTTGAAATTAATTTGGTTAAAATTTTTAAAGTGGTTTTTGAGTAGAAGTTGAAAATAGCAACTACTGATGGGCAAATGATGCATGATGGATGCTAGGCCATAGCATATGCTCATTTGGCCTTACAGCCATATGAGCTTAATGCTGATTGCAGGAAGAAAAAAGTTTACAATATTAAAATGTGCATAGTTTTCAGTGGTAGCAATAATGTGCTTATACACATATAGAAGAAAACAAAGATTGAAATGTAAAATTTATTGATGTTTATTCTGTTTGCAATTAAATGACAAGCACAAATATTCATCTATTTACAGAACCTTCTTCTGATACTGGTTTTTCCTTCGTGCTATATTTTCTTTCTATGATAAATCAACTTTAACATTCTTTAAAACATGGACACTTTACACAGAACTACATTGTGATCCATTTCACGTTTAATAAAGTCATATCAAAGGTATGTCCATCCAACTTTCACTAATTTCAGGCGATCAGATGGCTGTATCCGAAACTTGAGTCTTGACTTAAGCTCTATTGGTGAAATTCAGACCTAGTTTCTTCAAACTAAAATTGCACAGGAAAAAGTCTGTAAATTTTCTGGTTGCTAAAACTTCATTATCTCCTAGAGAAAATAGTATTGTATGAAACTCTAAAAATGCTGCTGAAAAGTTATATAGTTCTACAAATCGAAAATCTTGACAAAACAGCAAAAATACCCATCAGGCTGGTTAAATATAAAGAAAAGTTGTAAAGTACCTAGCCTAAAGTGCCTAGCCTCAAGGACGCACCCTGATTTAGGATTGGGGCTGATCCACTAGAACAAATATGACCCCCTCCTCCCACCCCAACACTGAGCTAATGAAAATCTTAACCAGATGGATTGGTGCATGTACAGATGGCTGGGTAAAACTATATGCCCCTTCTTGATGGGATATAAAAGTCTTCACTATAATAAGATGATACCATACACTGTCCATATTAATAAGATGATACCATACACTGTCCATATTAATAAGAAGATACCATACACTGTCCATATTAATAAGAAGATACCATACACTGTCCATATTAATAAGAAGATACCATACACTGTCCATATTAATAAGATGATACCATACACTGTCCATATTAATAAGAAGATACCATACACTGTCCATATTAATAAGAAGATACCATACACTGTCCATATTAACCAATAACATTTGTAAATTGAAATGACAAACTATGCAGGAACCTCATGAAAATTATTTTAAAAAGTTTGTGTCCACTTGTAGCTGTGCTAAGTCTGCTTGTTTTTTTTTTTTTTGGAGTGAATTTCACGTGAACAAACTCAAAATCATGCCCAATATCTCTGTCAACTGTACAATAGTTATTTCCCTACATAGAGTTTGTACTGGTTTTACAGAAAATGACTTTTTCATTGGTACTTAAATTCACTGGTGGAGCAGGGTCCAATTTCCTTCCAAACCAATTCTTTTGATTGGTATTTATATTTGTGGCATATATTGTATCAACCATGGATCCATAATGTCAGTAGCATACAAATAGCACATGGAAACCACTGCATTATTTCCCTTGCTCTTTCAAAACAGACAATGCATAGGTTCCTGGTCACAAAGAGGGCATAGTGGAGACTAATTAGCTTGAGGTAATATTGTATGATTTTTCTCAACTAGAATACATAGCTGGAGGGAAAGCTGTAAGATTTTTCACACTTACAAATAGATGAAATTACTTTGTACATCAGTGAGGGTGAAGAAAAATACAAGCTATGCAGTGGCTCCTCACTAAAATGTACCTAGGTGTAACATAATCCCTCAAGTAACATAAGTATGTTCATGGATTCCATTGTACACGGTGAATTTTAATTTTGAAATTTATATTTATTTATAGTTCTTAACTTCATTTAGCTCATTTTATGTTTTCTCTTTAAAACTACCCTGTGTATGATGTTGTTTTACATTATCCAGATGAATTATTGTATATCCTTCCTTGTATTGTACCCCAGTACAGCTCCTTATTATTATAGTGCATTAGTTGTGGTCCATAATAGTATCACATTATATCCAAAATTGTGTTATAATGAAGAGTGTTATATCGAGAGAACTTTAATATGGTATGCAAGTATGGCTCCAGTATATAGCATTATAGCTGCTGACCACTGTACATATACATATATGTTTTTCACTAATAAGTCATGGCACATTTTGCATATGCCAACATTTTCAAAGAAACTTACCACCAACAAAAAAATTTTGACTGACAGTTCCACAAACATGTCTGAAAATTGCTTTTTCTTAAACAAATGATGGATAGAGAAGTCAATAATTAAACTTTGTATTGTATTAGTCTGTCTCCTCATTTTACTGACTGTTTTTACATGCAAGGAAAAATATATAAAAATTCCCTGGGATTTTTACCTCTATTGTTTTATAATCACAGCTGCATTAAAAGGATGTAAACTGCTTGCTAAGAAACAATTTACATTCTACTTGCTGCTACAATTGCAAGTTTATGTCCTTACTTTATAGCAAGTTATTTTCTATGGATCTAATGCTTGCTTTATTAACAATTAATTAGTGTTCCACAAAAATAAAATAGACCTGAAAATTTCACAAACAGTTAAATATTATAAATTTTAATGCAAGGAATAACGTCTGACATCAATCAACATGATATTAAAACATAGCAAAATTTAGTAAGATTAGCAGGGCCAACTTTTGGCAAAGATAAATTACTTTGATATATACAGACAATACATCATTTGCTAAATGTAAACATTAGCTGGTCTTCCTTTTATTTTTGTAATAAAAATGTTCCCTTCATATTTTTAGAACTATATGTTTAATCAGTACTATATAGCCAGGACTGTGCTGATGTGCCATTAAAGCCTTTACATACACATATGCATACATACATACATACATACATACATACATACATACATACATACATACATACATACATACATATATCCATATATCCATATCTGCATACATACATGTCTACATACATACATACATACATACATACATAGCTGGAACAGAAAGAGAGGTTTTAAATTATGCAGTCTCAGTTTTATTGCTATTCTTACTTAATCAAACATCTTATTGGTAAATTTTATCAAGTTTTCAAAGTCTAAATTTATGTATGAGACTCATGCCTAAAGTCTAAATTTATGTATGAGACTCATGCCTAAAGTCTAAATTTATGTATGAGACTCATGCCTAAAGTCTAAATTTATGTATGAGACTCATGCCTAAAGTCTAAATTTATGTATGAGACTCATGCCTAAAGTCTAAATTTATGTATGAGACTCATGCCTAAAGTCTAAATTTATGTATGAGACTCATGCCTAAAGTCTAAATTTATGTATGAGACTCATGCCTAAAGTCTAAATTTATGTATAAGACTCATGCCTAAAGTCTAAATTTATGTATGAGACTCATGCCTAAAGTCTAAATTTATGTATGAGACTCGTGCCTAAAGTCTAAATTTATGTATGAGACTCATGCCTAAAGTCGAAATTTATGTGAGACTCATGCCTAAAGTCTAATGTATGAGACTGATGCCTGCAAAAAGAGGTTTCACATCGATACTGATTAGTTTTACCTTTAAGGGCTACAATTTTACAGCTTTACCTTCAAGGGCTACAATTTTACAGCTTTACCTTTAAGGGCTACAATTTTACAGCTTTACCTTTAAAGGATACAATTTTACAGTTTTACCTTTAAGGGCTACAATTTTACAGCTTTACCTTTAAGGGCTACTATTTTACCGCTAATTTTGAGCCATGCATTGTGTCCCCTGCTGCTAATGTGATATAGCCCTGAAAAACATGTTTTACACCCAAACAAGCAAACAAAATGAGCTGTGATCAAGTGATATGTGAAATTAATTTACAGTGGAACACTATTCATTGGAGTTATAAAAGTGTACTGTGGTATAGTTGAGTGGACCTGGACCCATGGTCAGTGTACTGGGGTATAGTTGAGTGGACCTGGCCCCACGGTCAGTGTATTGTGGTATAGTTGAGTGGACATGGCCCCATGGTCAGTGTACTCTGGTATGGTTGAGTGGACCTGGCACCATGTTCAGTGTACTGTGGTATGGTCAAGTGGACCTGGCTCTATGGTCAGTGTACTGGGGTATAGTTGAGTGGACCTGGCCCTATGGTCAGTGTACTGTGGTATGGTTGAATGGATCTGGCCTAATGGTCAAATCAAAGTACTGAGAATACAGATAGCTTGATAAGTTCAAGTAGTACTACAAGATTAAAGGGATGAACATAATTTGCCAGATATTGATGTCATGTTCATTTTTAATGATCATAAGCAAAACCAGTTTCACTGTAATTACATGAAATCTTAATTCAAGATGTTTTAAGTCTTTTATTCTCTTTATCCTTCAAAAGAGACTACATTAAAAATTTATGAAATATTTTAAGAAAAACATTAAAGCAATTACCTTTGATGAGTATTTTGTACTGAGATGATTACGTATTGTTTGAAGTGCTACAAAGAAGCTGTCAAAGTATATAAAGAAAGGAAACCTCTCATTTACTCTCAGGATTAGAATTTGAGTTATGTCCCTTTACATATCCTATCTGGCCTTTCAAGGTCAAAAGAGCTAAATATATAAAGTGTCTTATTATTAGAAATGTGACAGACATTAAATATATAAATACAATGTATATATGGATATGTTTTATTATTGTTACCTCAATAGCCATTTCATGTTTCAATGTTTCGGAACTGCTTTTGGAGCAAATTCAAGTCAGTAATATTTATTTTGTGTTCATTATATTTGTTCCATTGAATGCCATAAATTAGTATTTTGAAGATTTTAGGTTTTTGTAAATTGTGATAATTTCTGTGCAAAACTGTCATATGATGAAGTTTCCGCCATCAAGAGTTATAATGTGCATGTATTTTAAATCTGTTTTTGTAGGTTTTGCTTTCATAGGAATAGTTACTTATATGTTAAAATAGAGCCTAGATGTTTTGAATTTACGGGTAATTTTATTTCAGAGATTGCCATTTCATGCATCAAATCCAGGATAAAGTACTCTGCAGTCATGTAGGATAGGAGATAAAGTACATGTATAGTTAATTATGTACGGGGGGGGGGGGGGGGTAACTAATTATGTTAACATGTCTCCTAGATATTTTTTTACATACTTTATATATAGGTCACAATCAGCAGGTGCATGAGTCTGGTCATATTCAAAAGCATTGTCTCAGTGTCTCCCCCCAATTCCACAAATTGGGATAAGCCATTGTCTCAGAGTCTCCCCAATTCCACAAATAGGGTAAAGACATTGTCTCTGTCTCCCCCAATTCCACAAATAGGGTAAAGCCATTGTCACAGAGTCTTCCCCAATTCCACAAATAAGGTAAAGCCATTGTGTCAGAGTCTCCACCAATTCCACAAATAAGGTAAAGCCATTGTCTCAGTCTCCCCCAATTCCACAAATAGGGTAAAGCCATTGTCTCAGAGTCTGCCCCAATTCCACAAATAAGGTAAAGCCATTGTGTCAGAGTCTCCACCAATTCCACAAATAGAGTAAAGCTATTGTCTCAGAGTCTCCCCCCAATTCCACAAACAGAGTAAAACCATTGTCTCAGTCTCCCGCAATTCCACAAATAGAGTAAAGCTATTGTCTCAGAGTCTCCCCCAATTCCACAAACAGAGTAAAGCCATTGTCTCAGTCTCCCCCAATTCCACAAATAGAGTAAAGCTATTGTCTCAGAGTCTCCCCCAATTCCACAAACAGAGTAAAGCCATTGTCTCAGAGTCTCCCCCAATTCCACAAATAAGGTAAAGCCATTGTGTCAGAGTCTCCACCAATTCCACAAATAAGGTAAAGCCATTGTGTCAGAGTCTCCCCCAATTCCACAAATAAGGTAAATCCATTGTGTCAGAGTCTCCCCCAATTCCACAAATAGGGTTAAGCCATTGTGTCAGAGTCTCCCCCAATTCCACAAATAAGGTAAAGCCATTGTGTCAGAGTCTCCCCCAATTCCACAAATAGGGTAAAGCCATTGTGTCAGAGTCTCCCCCAATTCCACAAATAGGGTAAAGACATTGTCTCAGTCTCCCCCAATTCCACAAATAGGGTAAAGCCATTGTGTCAGAGTCTCCCCCAATTCCACAAATAGGGTAAAGACATTGTCTCTGTCTCCCCCAATTCCACAAATAGGGTAAAGCCATTGTCACAGAGTCTCCCCCATTCCACAAATAAGGTAAAGCCATTGTGTCAGAGTCTCCCCCAATTCCACAAATAAGGTAAAGCCATTGTGTCAGAGTCTCCAACAATTCCACAAATAAGGTAAAGTCATTATTATCCTTACCGTATATACTTCGTTACATATCAGGTCCAACTGCAAATTGCGCAGACCAAGATCTGACGTCGCATAATGTGCTGGCAGATCTGAGTCAATGCAGTTTCTTTGGAGCAATCAGTAGAACAAAGAGCAGATCAGGGTCAATGTTTTTTGCAGTTGGACTTTATTTATAAGCGAGTATAAATAGTAGTTCTATTCTGATAATTCTAGGAAATGAAAGTCACAACACTTTATTCACAAATGATCTGTTGTGCTCATTAAATCACCAGATAGCGTTAATGCAAATGAGTTCTGCAATTCTGGTTGCATTGACTAGTAGAGTATTTACAACACCAGATAGCATTAATGCAAATGACTTCTGTATTTCTGGTTGCATTGACTAGTAGAGTATTTACAACACCAGATAGCATTGATGCAAATGAGTTCTGTATTTCTGGTTGCATTGACTAGTAGAGTATTTACAACACCAGATAGCATTAATGCAAATGAGTTCTGTATTTCTGGTTGCATTGACTAGTAGAGTATTTACAACACCAGATAGCATTAATGCAAATGAGTTCTGTAATTCTGGTTGCATTGACTAGTAGAGTATTTACAACACCAGATAGCATTGATGCAAATGAGTTCTGTAATTCTGGTTGCATTGACTAGTAGAGTATTTACAACACCAGATAGCATTAATGCAAATGAGTTCTGTAATTCTGGTTGCATTGACTAGTAGAGTATTTACAACACCAGATAGCATTAATGCAAATGAGTTCTGTAATTCTGGTTGCATTGACTAGTAGAGTATTTACAACACCAGATAGCATTAATGCAAATGAGTTCTGTAATTCTGGTTGCATTGACTAGTAGAGTATTTACAACACCAGATAGCGTTAATGCAAATGAGTTCTGTAATTCTGGTTGCATTGACTAGTAGAGTATTTACAAGGATACTACTTAATTTAACAAATATCTGTCATTTGAGTACCAGGAGTAAATTTGATATATCCCAAAGGGAGCTGCATTCCTTCCATTATCCTTACTTTCTTCTTTCTATCCCTATTCGTCCATTTTCATATATGGAATGTATGATTCTATTTTTAGTAATATAGAGAGTAGACAGCATGCCACAGGCTTTTATGGATGAAATCTCTCCAAGCCAACAAGGCAAAAATAAATTAAGCCTAAATAATTTGTTTTTATGCTACAAAGTGAGAATTTTCAAATTAACTGACTGGAGGCAATGAACCTTACAACTGCATAAATATCTTATCTTGAGCATGTAAACATATGTATTAAATTTCACTGATATTGCAAGACTTTAGGTTTTTTGGTTTTCACATTCACAGTTTTAAGCATTAGTTTCTTTTCGGTGCTCCAACAGTGTTGTCACTATGATCAATTATATTACAATTACTTTTAAACATTTTTATTATAATTAAAAAATACTTATGATTTATTACCTTGTAGTACTTTTTCAAATACAATCAATTAAGTTTTTATTACTTTTACTCATATTTCTTTGCTGCTATTAAGTCAAAGATTTTTAAATCTGTGTATTGCTGCTATTAAGTCAAAGGTAATTAAATCTGTGTATTGCTGCTATTAAGTCAAAGGTAATTAAATCTGTGTATTGCTGCTATTAAGTCAAAGGTAATTAAATCTGTGTATTGCTGCTATTAAGTCAAAGGTAATTAAATCTGTGTATTGCTGCTATTAAGTCAAAGGTAATTAAATCTGTGTATTGCTGCTATTAAGTCAAAGATTATTAAATCTGTGTATTGCATATTTTATATGAGATGCTTTTGTCCTTATAACTGAAAGTATTTCATATTTTACAGACACTAATACACTTATATAAATGTCCTTTTTACTTCATAACCCCAATCAAATGGTTTTTATTTACATAAAATCTAAAATCATGTCCAATTGTAAGCTTGTTTAAATGAAAAATGTAGTGAGCAGAACATAAACTTGAGTAAAGAGTACTTTTTTATTGTGATTGATTAAATTACAGTTACTTACATTTACAAACAAAATGGCAAATTGCTAGTTTTTTGTAATTATTTAAAAATCAGTAATTAATTAATGATGAATACAAATTTTTGATTGCAACTACCCCAGCTCTGTCAGTGAGGTCACCTTATAGTAGCCATATTATAAGCAAGGATATGTGATAATGGCAAATGTTTTATGAAAAATTACTTTTAATGTTAAATCAAATTATATATAGTTTATAATGAGCTAAAACACCTATGATTTTGTGAAATAAATTAAGTAATGATTTCAAAAATAAAATTCACTTAGCATATCAGGGTCCAATACTATACCTGTGTTATATATCAGGGTCCAATACAATACCTGTGTTATATATCAGGGTCCAATACTACACCTGTGTTATATATCAGGGTCCAATACAACACCTGTGTTATATATCAGGGTCCAATACTATACCTGTGTTATATATCAGGGTCCAATACTACACCTGTGTTATATATCAGGGTCCAATACAATACCTGTGTTATATATCAGGGTCCAATACAACACCTGTGTTATATATCAGGGTCCAATACTATACCTGTGTTATATATCAGGATATGCATTATACTGAGGAATCTTATAGCTCTAAATTATTTTTTAAAACAGCTTAAGGTGCAAAAACTGTCCGGTTTATAGAGGCATCGATATTCATCAAATATGAGAGGTATTTCACACTCATGATTGAAGAAACTTAAGGCTGCAGTGTTCAGTTAGAAGTGTACAATATATTATAGTAAATAAACTTGAGACTCCAGTGTTGAGTTACAAGTGTGCAATAGTAAATAACAGAACACTGTATCATGGAAAAGAATCAATATAAGTCCATGAATATTTCCTAAATTGTCTAAATATTATATTTTTCTTTCTCCTTTCTGTGTTCTTTTCTTCTCTGTATCTTTCCTTTCATTCTGCTTTTGTTTCTGAGCATCTCTGTCTTGCTTGTCTTTTTCCTTCTTCTTATCAGTCTCTGCTTTTGACTTTTCTTTCATCTCTTTTTCATTTTGTACCACATATTCCAGGTTTCTACTTTCAAAGGCAAGAGCTGAGGTCATGTTAAGACTGATAACTGATTGATCAATTGATGAATTGGTGTTTAGAAGTACATCATCACATAAAAGACTATTTAGTGGCAAGGCAAAGGGAGTAAAGTACCTTGCCCATAGATATGTCACAGTAGCCAATATGGGCTGCTTTAGGCAGGATTTAAATCTGTAACCACTGATTGCGAGTCTAGCATGCTAACAAATGAGCTACCATATGTACCAAGGGCCTTATGGTTCCTTATTTCACCAGTTTATCTCATAAGCCTTCAGAAAAAAGAATCAGTATAGAAACTTGTGAACCTTCTGAAACAAAGAATCAGTATAGAAACTTGTGAACCTTCTGAAACAAAGAATCAGTATAGAAACTTGTGAACCTTCTGAACAAAGAACCAGTCTAGAAGTTTATGATCCTTCTGATAGAATTGGGACACAATTAATACTTCCGGTTCAGTACCTACGAATGTAGTCAGAGTCTATTTTTAGATCATTTTTTCCTCTCTCATTTTGGTGGTGATGTATGCATTAGATTTAGTCATTCTTAGTATTGATTTAAAGGAAATTGGTTATTGTTTAGAATATGAGCATTATAGTGTGGTTGTCTGTGTGTATTTTGGCGACAGTGCACAGTGAGTAATGAGGCACTGGTGCTGATCCGGAAGTGAAATCTGTGACTCATTGCACGTTGCTTTGTTTACAGTCCAGCCATTCACAAGAATGCCGGTTAACCTTTGAGAAGAACTTCAGCGTGAGTTCATCTTTGAAGATACTTTACAGCAACATATGATTTATTAGGATTTGGACACAGTGGAAAGTTCAGTACTGACAAACAAATGTAGAGACTATATAGGAAAATTAATTGTGGTCTGATTCCTGGATACAAAGAACCAGTCTAGAAATTCAACAGTATACTTGGATATCTAACAAGAAACATGAGTAATGGGTGCATTCCATTATATAACTCACAAGAGTGTGTTACACATATGATCCAACACAAATTGCCATGTTAAAGATGGAATTTTGAAATTATGTGGTTCTACTTACACAAGTGTGGGGCCTACACAAATTGCCATGTTAAAGATGGAATTTTGAAATTATGTGGTTCTACTTACACAAGTGTGGGGCCTAGTCTAGTTATCCAAGCACTGACCAATAAGATGCCTATTCAGAGATCAATACACAGCTAATATAAAACAACACAGCTCTGTATCCTACCTGTATACACTAAACATAAGGAACTTGCCAATGCATAGGTAATACACAGCTAATATAAAACAACACAGCTCTGAATCCTACCTGTATACACTAAACATAAGGAACTTGCCAGTGCATAGGTAATACACTTGCTTTGCAACTTCATATTTTGATACCATGTTTGATCATCAGTTCAAAAATGTGCAAGAGTAAAGCTGGTAGTTTTCTCAGAGTTATGACATCACTTAAAGACTCAACTCATGCCACCATTAACTGTGTTGTCACTTAAAGACTCAACTCATGCCACCATTAACCATGTTGTCATTTAAAGACTCAACTCATGCCACCATTAATCATGTTGTCACTTAAAGACTCAACTCATGCCACCATTAACCATGTTGTCATTTAAAGACTCAACTCATGCCACCATTAATCATGTTGTCACTTAAAGACTCAACTCATGCCACCATTAATCATGTTGTCACTTAAAGACTCAACTCATGCCACCATTAATCATGTTGTCACTTAAAGCTGGTAGTTTTCTCAGAGTTATGACATCACTTAAAGACTCAACTCATGCCACCATTAATCATGTTGTCATTTAAGTACTCAACTCATGCCACTATTAATCATGTTGTCACTTAAATACTCAACTCATGCCACTATTAATCATGTTGTCATTTAAATATTCAACTCATGCCACTATTAATCATGTTGTCACTAACTCATGCCGCCATTAACCATGTTTAGAGTAACATACACTGTATGTATTGTGTATAGCTCACGACATTCCAAATAATTGTTGAAATTCTGCTAGCCAGGCAGACCAGTTACTTACAAAAGTTACTGGTCTGATTCATAAGTCATTATTCCATCTGTCAGTATCATAAATTTACTCAAATACACACAAACACAAATTGACCCCAAATTCAAAAGATTTTTTTTAACCTATGTGCAAGCCATTAACAAAGTTTGGTCCAGGAATGCGATGTAGAACTTATGCTACTGTGTGGACACTTTTTTGCTTCTTTCAGTCACAGTAATCCTGACCTTTGACCTTCTGACTCCAAAATCTATAGGTTTCTTCCAAACACCATCCACAAAGTTTGGTCAAGGTATATAGTACAATAATGTTATTTTGCAGAAAACATTTTTCTTCTTTCAGTCACAGTGACATTGATCTTGGACCTTTTGACCATGAAATCTATAGGTTTCTTTCTTACCCCAAGTGTATGCCATCCAAAAAGTTTGGTCCAGGCATGTAATGTAGAACAAAAGTTATTGTGCGAAAACTGACAAAACTGATAGATTTCTTCCTTACCCCAAGTGCAAGCCATCCACAAAGATTGGTAACTGTAGATGGTGTAGAACTCGATTTATTGTGTGGAAAGGAAATTGTTAACTGATGGACAGACTGATAGGGGAATATCCCAACATTATACACACCACCTTATGGTGGGCATATACAAATTATACATTCAGAAATTACATTGTTTATTCTCATTTGATTAACACAAAATAAAAAGTGATATTTAGAAGGACCTTTATGCTTGGTAAAGCAAAAAGTGATATTTAGAAGGACAGTACAGATCAATGGTGTTAATGTACCTCAGTATACCGAATTAGTAAACACCTCCATCTCTAATGAATGCCTTTTCTCCATCCTATAAGTTCACTCATACTGGCCTTCATATTTATTTATAACTTGCCCATGGGTAAGAGAATTTCATAGCTGTAATTGCCCACATTAATTTTCACTTCTCCAGCCTAAGTAAGTAACTGGTAGCATCAGACTTCATATTTCCTGATTGGTTATTTGAATCTGGGTATCTGCTTGCCCGTGTGAAATTAACTTGCCCAAGGCAATGGAAAATATGAATTCTGAAGGCTTGGCCTATAACTTAAAATACAGGTCACTAAAATATTTAATAAACTGAGTAATTAGACATTTATCCCCTATATTTAATAAACTGAGTAATTACACATTTATCCCCTGTATTTAATAAACTGAGTAATTAGACATTTATCCCCTATATTTGTTTTAGCTTTATGTAGAGAAAGTCCTTGCTTTCAGGACCTCAAGTTTCTGGTACTGAATTCTTAATTCTTACATTTTGGTCTACAGTTTTCAATATACTGGACTCTTAGATCTTTAGGAAATAGAGGTAATCTCTGTACTTCCATTTTTAAAATCCAGGAAATATAGCACAACTCTACTTCCAGTTTTAAAATCCAGGAAATATAGCAAAACTCTGTATTTAATTTTAAAATCCATCAGATGGCTCTAATTTTTCACCTTTTCATTCACTCTTGATGTCTATTTTAGCATGGTGGATGAATGTTGCAAGAAAACAGAAAATGTATAGTATTATGGCTCAATACAGTTCACAAGTAATTCATGTGTGTCCAAAAAAATGTGTTGATAGCACCCCATTTGTGTTCAAAATAAATGTGTTGACAGCACCCATTTCCTGTCCAAATGAATTTGTTGGTAGCACCCCATTTGTGTCCAAATGAATGTGTTGACAGCACCCATTTCATGTCCAAATGAATGTGTTGACAACACCCCATTTGTGTCCAAAGGAATGTGTTGACAGCATCCATTTATGTCCAAAGGAATGTGTTGACAGCACCCCAATAATGACCAAATTAATGTGTTTACAGTACCACATTCATGTCCAAATTAATGTGTTGACAGAAGCCCATTCATGTCCAAATCAATATGCTGATAACACCCCATTCATGTCCAGTGTCGGTGTTGACAACACCCAATTCATGTCCAAATCAGTATCAGTTGACCACATGCCTTTTATGTATAACCCTGTGTCAGCATTGACAGCAGCCTGTTCAAGTTCAAACCAGTGTCAGTGTTGACAATATGCCACTCATGTCCAATGTGTCCGTGTTGACAGCAGCCCATTCATATCAAAACAAGCGTCAGTGCTGAGAAGCATCCCAGTCATGTAAAAATGAGTGTTGGCATTGGGCAAGTACCCGCCCATTTCTGTAATACAAGCACCTCATTCATGTCCAAATGAGTGCAAGTGTTGGCTAAGTGCCCATCATTCATATAAAATAAGCAACCCATTTATGTCCCAATGAGTGTCATTGTTGACAAGCATCCCATTCATGTCCAAATGAGTGTCCATGTTGGCCAAGTGTCCATCTATTCCTATGACTCACTGTATACAATTTTTAGTTGTAGCACTGTATATACAGCTACTGATTTTAAACAAGAGGTCCAAGTGAATGGAAGATCACTCACCTGGCTTACATGATCCAAAGAGGTTTCCAAAAAAGCAGTTGGCTAAGAAACTCTGCGAGCAGAATGCTTTTGTCAAATCTGGTAAAAATCCTGTTGAACCAGTTTAGAGATGTAATTTAAAGGTTTTTATTAAGGTTGTATAGGATGGAAGATTATCATCATTTGAACAAACCTGCATGTCTCCTAGCATTCTGGAATGCTTTCTGCCTAATTATGGACAAATCCTAAATTCTGCTGAGCAGTATTTAAAGGTTTTTCTATTTTAAGGAATGGTTAGCAGTGTTTGATGGGTGATTGGCATGATTCATACAAACCTGAAATACCATAACGTAAGGATGCTTCTCCTAAAATTTGGTTAGATTCTGATGAGAAGAAGTGGGTTTAAGTTATTTGTTTAAAATTTATTTATTTTAGTTATAATGGCCACAATTAATAGTGGATCAGTGTCATTTGTATCAGTTTAGAATGCCTTCATGTCAGGATGCTTTCTCTTGCATTTGGTCAAATTCTTTTGATAGGTTTTTGAGAAGAATTTATTCAGAAATTTTTCTATTTTTAGAAATGGTGGTCATATTTGATGGTGGATCAGCATAATTTGCATAAATCTGAAAGGACTACAAGCAACGATGCTTTCTGTCCAATACGGTCAAGCAGATTTGAGAAGTCTTTAAATAGCAATCTCAGCGATGTTTGATGTTTGAGAAGTCTTTAAATAGCAATGGCAGCGATGTTTGATGTTTGAGAAGTCTTTAAATAGCAATGGCAGCGATGTTTGATGTTTGAGAAGTCTCTAAATAGCAATGGCAGCCATACTTTTGGGTAGAATGGAAAATGTGTTCCAGGCTGCACTCAGTATTACAGATAGATCCTAGTGTATCACATATAGGGGTGAAACGAT
Organism: Margaritifera margaritifera; assembly: GCA_029931535.1. Classification (NCBI taxonomy): domain Eukaryota; kingdom Metazoa; phylum Mollusca; class Bivalvia; order Unionida; family Margaritiferidae; genus Margaritifera; species Margaritifera margaritifera. Next base: position 742,215 of record JAQPZY010000952.1, read on the forward strand.
ATATTGATGTATTGATACTTTTGCCATATCGATATACGTATCGATACAAGAGGTGAAGAATCGATACAAAACGATATCTATCCTATATAAGCTACTGTAATCTTCAGCAGTCATGAATAATTATTTGTCGTTTGCCCTCTTATTCTTTAAACTGAGAATCGATAATGTATCGTATCATAGGCTGTGTATCGTTAATCGTATGGATACGCAGCACAGGTGTATGGTTTCACCCCTATCACACACTCTCCGGCTGATGGAAGTTTACGTGTGATTTCTTTTCCAGGTGTGGTTAAAAGCATCACTAGGATGACATAGCCTTGCATGCAAAATATTGTCCAGATCAGATTAAAAAATTTGTCCGCACATTGGAAGTCTATGTTCGACTCATTTCCAGATGTGGTAAAAAAAAGCAATGCCCGGATGATATAGCCTTTCATGCCAAATCTTGTCCGGATCAGATAAAGAAATTGATCCGCATGTGGGAAGATTACATTTGACATCTTTCTGGATGTGGTAAAAAAAGCATTGCCTTGATGATGTAGCCTTGCATGCAAAATATTGACCGGATCAGATAAAAAAAATTAGTCCACACATTGGAAGTTTACGTTCGATTTCTTTTCTAGATGTGGTAAAAAAGCATCGCCCGGATGATGTAGCCTTGCATCCAAAATCTTGTGTGGATCAGGTAAAAAAATTGGTTCGCACATTGGAAAATTACATTTGATTTCTTTCTGGATGTGGTTAAAAAGCATCACCCGGATGATATAGCCTTGCATGCCAAATTTTGTCCGGATCGAATAAAAAAATTGGTCCGCACATAGGAAGTTTACATTTGATTTCTTTTCCAGATGTGGTTGAAAGCATCGCTTCGATGATGTATCCTTGCATGCACAATTTTGTGTGGATCAGATTAAAAAAATGGTCCGGATGATGGAAGTATACATGCGAAATCTTTTCCAGATCTAGTTAAAAGCATCGCATGGGCAATGAAGGCTTGTATGCAAAATCTTGTACGAATCTTGTCAGACATATGGCTATGAAAATGGAACATTGCAAATAGGTCAGCTACTTTAAGTGTCATGTATCAAACTCAAATACAATTACCACCCACCCTCCCAGGTAAAATGGAGCAGGAACATTTTCGGTGTGTTAGAACTGCTTTCCTCCTCTACTTACGATTATAGTGCTTTTTCCTAAGGCATTATTGCCAACTTTAGCCTGAAATGGGGGTAGAAAAAACATCCGTTTCAGAGAGATTTGTCCACTGCTGAAAGGTGTGAAAGATGTACTACACTTGGCTATGACAAAGGGTCAGGCCGAAAAGAGTATAAATTGGACATTTAAAAAAAAAAATTGTTTGTGTTAAACACAGTATGATTTTTGTGCGATGGCCCCTAGTTACCTTAAGTCACAACCTGTTTTTACTTTTGGGTAGAATGGGAAATGTGTTCCAGGCTGAGCTCAGTATTACAGATAGATCCAAGTGTATCACATATAGGGGTGAAACGATTCATCGATATATCGATGTATTGATACTTTTGCTATATCGATATACGTATCGATACAAGAGGTGAAGAATCGATACAAAATGATATCTATCCTACATGTATATAAGTACTGTAATCTTCAGCAGTCATGAATAATTATTTGTCATTTGCCCTCTTATTCTTTAAACTGAGAATCGATAATGTATCGTATCGTAGGCTGTGTATCGTTTATCGTTGGCAATAATACCTTAGGGAAAAGCACTATCGTAAGTAGCGAAGGAAAAACGATTCTAACACACCGAAAATGTTCCTGCTCCATTTCTCGCGAGAGGAGGCGTGGGTAGTTGTATTTGAGTTTGATACATGACACTTAAAGCAGCTGACCTATTTGTAATCTTCCATTTTCTGAATTATATTTCGGACAAGATTCGGACAAGATTTTGCATACAAACCTCCATTACATATGCGGTGCTTTTACTAGAGCTGGAAAAGATTTTGCATGTAAACTTCTATCATCCGGACCATTTTTTTAATCTGATCTGCACACAATTTTGCATGCAAGGATACATCATCGAAGCGATGCTTTCAACCACATCTGGCAAAGAAATCAAATTTAAACTTCCTATGTGCGGGCTAATTTCTTTATTCGATCCGGACAAGATTTTGCATGCAAGGCTATATCATCTTGTTGATGCTTCTTTACCTCATCCGGAAAGAAATCGAACGTAAATTTCCAATGTGCAGACCAATTTTTTTATCGGATCCGGACAAGATTTTGTATGCAAGGCTACATCATCAGGGTGATTCTTTTTGACCTTATCTGGAAAAGAAATCGAACGTAAACTTATCAAACTTTTTTAAGCTCAATGATTACATGACGGACAATATTTTGCATGCAAGGCTATGTCATCCTGTTGATGCTTTTAACCACATCTGGAAAAGAAATCACACCTAAACTTCCATCATCCGGAGCATATGTGATTAGGGGTAAAACAATACACCTGTGCCGCGTATCGATACGATTGATGATACACAGTCTACAATACGATACATTATCGATTCTAAGTTTAAAGAATAAGAAGGCAAACGACAAATAATTATTCATGACTGCTGAAGATTAAAGTAACTTATATAGAGTAGATATGTGAAGGTTAAGTTAGATGCAAATACTTCCGTTGTAAACAATTTAGGAAGAATACTGATTAAAGTCATAGCCATTTCTTACGGTAATTATATTTTTAAGCTCAATGATTACATGACGGTCATAAATTTCTGGTTACCAATGGCTCTGAGAATATATACAATAGAACAATGTTTTATGAATGAATAACTGAGAAAGTTACCAAGAGCTGTTAATGCAGTATATTGTTTATGGACTGATATTGAGAATACCAATCAACTTTCAGCTATTAACTCATCTTTGTCTTCTGATTCTTTTTGTTCTTCTGAGGATTTTAAATTAACAATTATCATGGAAAAAGCATCTGAAGTGATAGAAGATGTAAACCAAAATTATGAATTGGACAATATTTGTCTACAGTACAATTGCTTCTGATAAAATAGCTAATTCTGGAAACGAAAAGTATAGGAATAGATTTTTTTTTCTCGTATGATTGTATCACAAGAGAGAGAATTATTAATCTACGTGCTAATACACCCTTAACAAACGTCTTAACCAGAGTCTTGATCCTGTGTAAAAAAGGAAGAGTAACTGATCTTGACAAGTTTTTCACTTCAGCAAAAGAAAACATAGCAATTACTATAAAAGGATTACCAACCATGTTTTATTCACATGGTTATAAAATGAAACAACAGTTTACAGAAGCAACAAAATATTTCTCTGATGAACAATAAAAATACACAGAAATTAGAAATATTAGTGGTTACAATTTTATTTAGAGATCACTATTGCTTATGGTTGTACATAAAAAATGCACATGACAATAGAATGCATGGAGCATGACATAGAGTAGCTAATGCTCAACAAGTAATATACCTGCAGATAAATATAAAAGAAAACGTAGATGTACACAAAATGTATATTTATTTCGTTTCTGATGTTCAGGTAAATATTCGGAACAACCATTCAAAATTAATTCTCTTTTAAGAGCTTTTACCTATTGCTTAAATAACATGACCACTAAAACAATGTACTTAAAAGAACTTCATAATATGATAATATGTGGTGTTACAAATTAGATCTGATAAAAACGGAATCTAAAAAGATTTCTGATTGTTTATTTGTGGACCTCTCCCAGTCCTTCCCAGCATATATGGCTGGTTAGAGAAGTCCCCCCATAAGTTCAAATAACAAAAAAGGCTTTAATATTTAAAGAATGAAAGGGTGTTCAGGCCAGAATCCCCTCCCTTCAGGTATTTCCTGTTGGGCTGGTTTTCTTATCCTTCTCCCCTATATGAGTTTCAAATCATTTTTTAAAGTGATAAAGTTTATTCGAGTTGTACTAGTTTCCGTTTTAATTTTTGTTTGTTTGTTTGTTTGGTGCGTGTTTGAATGCATGTATACTCTGTCTCATATACTTGCCTGTTTTCTTACATTACATGTTTTGTTTTGTTTTTTTTTTGTTTTTTTTTTTGGGGGGGGGGGATTTTTTTTGTTGTTTGGTTATTATTTTAGTTGGTAGTTTACAGTTCACTTTTTGATAGTTATACATGTCCTGTAATCTTTCATGGTGGGTTTTCCTGCCTCTAATGGTTGTGTCAGCATATTCTCCAATAAGTCTAATTCTTCTTGGTCCAACTCTATAATTTTCCCAAATGTTTGTGGTAGTCTCTGTAGTTTCGATGTGGCAATGATGGTTGTCTTGCTTACTAGTGGTTTCGGGGTAGTTTCCTCCTCCTTAGTATGAAGTTCTAGTGGTAGCGGAGTAGGTTCTTTTGCTGTTTGCTTTGATGCTTGTGGCGGTGTTGGTGTTGTTTTTTTTCTGCAAGGTTTCATTCTTTTGGCCTCTTGGTTTGGTATTTCTTCGTCTGTACTTTCTTTTCCTACTGGTTTTTGTTTGCTTTTCCGCTTCTTTTTGATGTTCTTCTTGTCTCTCACTAGTAATTTTTTTCTGTCGGGAGAGATTTCTCTATTATTTGTCTACATTGGTGTGGTTTCTTCTGGCATTGTTGGAATACTATTCTCCGTTGTTGTTGCTGTTGTTGTTTCTTCAGGCCCTGTCTTTGTTCCAGAAGTACATTTTCTTGGGTCATGCCCTTTCTGTCCACTCTTGTGGCATTTCCGTTTGTAGATACATCCACTATACCACGATTTGACCAAAAATCCCAGGATATAGAAAAAGGTGTTTCTCTTTGCAGCTTGATCTTTTTCCACCTGTATTATTCTCGCCACCGTTTGTACTGTAGGGTAGTCTCTATACATGGCCATTCTCGCTTTCTTAATCTCTATGTTGTATTTCTGTCCAAATCTTTCTATTGTCACTTGCAGGGGGATTTCAATTTTGATCCCTGTGATGTAAATGTCCACATATCTGATTGGGATTTCTCTTTCAATATCTCGTGCATCAATCACATGTATTATTTTGCCATTTATTACTAGGTTCTCTTTAGGTAGCAGTGGCTTATCTCCCTTTGGGTGTATTAGGAAACTCCCTGGGTTGACAAAGTAAAAACCTGCGGTTCATCCACATATATTTTACCTTCTTTTGAGAGTACATTTAAAATCTCTCCACATGTAGGTCTTTCCTTTGGCTGTAAAGCAGTGACGTCCAGCCCCTGTGAGCCGGCTCGCCTGCTGGCCACGAGGAGCTTGCCTGTTTCCGTGCGTTTCGCTGTTGTCTCGAAAAAGTGCACAAGTTCTGGCATTTTCTACAGTTTTGAAATATTATTTTACTTGTATGGTCAATGTTTTTCTTTGATTTGGTGTGGCAACTACGTTCAACTATAACTATATTTCTGATTGTATTGTCATTATTCAGATTTTGTTAATTTTATATTAAGCAAATTTTTGACCATTTATTATAGTACTATTTTTTTCAGTTCAAAGTTCGGTGTACAGTATTTCAATTTTTTATAGTACTATTTTGAACTTAAAAATTTAGTGTGAAATCTACTTTTTAATGAATGAACATTGAGCCTCTTGTTTATGTTTTTTCCACATTCACAAGGAATTATGTTTTTGTTGTTTTCTCTGATTTAGTCATTTCTTCCGCTATAATTCTAGTTAGATTTCATTTTATTTGTACAATCTTTACATCGTTTGTAGTGTGTTTCGATATTTAATATGGTCAATAGACTTCATTTCACCACATATAACCATTTAATTGATTATATTTATATAATATACATTTTTTTAAAAATATGAATCCGATGATGTTATTTAAGTGATACTATATTTTTTTCTGCTTCACACCTTTTCTGTTTTCACGATTTTAGCCCGAACATATATTTAGTAGACATATATTACTGTCAAAATTTACTTATATCCATTGTTATATGTTTGATATGCTTGCATGTCATCGATGTCTGACTGGATCTGATCATCTACGTAACTAACACAGACCTTTCTGATGGAAATGTTTTACTGGTTTGGTTGTGTAATTTGAATGTAGCTTATTCAATGAACTATTCTTTAGGTTCAGATTATTTTTTCTGTTCGTTTTTTAATTATTCTAATTTAATTTGTCTCAACAATTGATAGATATTTGTGAAAGAAACTGGACTCTCAGGATCGTAGTATTGATGTCTTAAATACTTCGCTTCTGTTTTTGTCGTAATTTGGCTAAAAAAATTAATGTTATATTTTTATGATTTTATGATTAATTATATCAGTTTTTATTACTCTTAACCCTTGACATTTGGCCTTTATCTTAAACATTTGCAAAATCCTATCTTCTCACACTTGTCTGTCAATCCCCGAAGATGCCATATAATTATTGTGCACCGGCCGTCTTCAGAGATAAGATCAGTTTTGCTTTCTTACGTCAAATTGGTCCGTTATGCACTTGAATATAACTATTGGAACGCTATGTTTAGATATTGGAGCTCCGAAAGTCAGTCAAGCTGTTGTGACTGTGAACTATCACCTTAGATAGTATGGTGCACCAAAGGTTCGATCAGTTGTTATTTGAATCAATTTCAACGCATACCAACGGCACCAATTTGGTGTCATGGTTGGAACACACCTACGAGAGTAAGCATGTGTGCTCAATTTATATGTATAAAAATTTGCTTGTCACGGGTCCAGAACATATACTGATAGCGGCTTTGTGTATCGAAATCGTCAGTGCTACCTCTACGCCATGGCAGCACTTAAAAGTCTTATTTGAAAAAACAAATTACTTTAAGCTATCATCCGACTTTTATTAACTATACAGTCAATAGTTATGATCCAAGTAATCAAGTTATATTGCATTAATAATATCACAAGAAATGTATACACTTTGATTATTTCAGTTCTAAATTTAAATAGAACAAGACAACGGTAACCTGTCAACGTACGCTATAAGCAATATGCATGAGTATTAGATAGTGGTTGTATTGGTTGTTGCTTCGTTGGTGCTAAGTTCGCATATATTATTTTTGCTGTTATTAATAATATAACGATAGATTTTATATCCGTTGATGTTTTGAGTTACAAATATAAATAGACCAAGGTACATCTCTGCTATATCCTTATAAACAAGTGACTAATAGTACGCTCAAGGTCAAGGAATGCGATACGGTATAGACTGAGGAATACCGTATGTATCAGGTTGTGATAAGTTAGTACTGATTATTTGTGACGATATATATAGATATAGTCAATCTATTGACTGAAGCTGTTGACTAAATCTATCAATTATTGAATCATTCACAAATAGGGGTGGATCCAGGAGTATCGTTTATGGAGGCTGATCCAGGAATATCATTTATGGGGCGTAAACGAGTAAGCAAGGAGTCTGTGGGATGGAACTCCTGGTGGGTGTGAATGGGGCGAATCCCTAAGAAACTCCTGCATTTAAAGCGATTCCAGGGCATAATTTTAACGATCTAACTGTAAAAGAAAACTAACTATAGGAAACGTTCAGATTGTTTCGCGTTCTGTTATTTTTTTTTTTTTTTGGGGGGGGGGGGGGATAGTGGCGGGCTGTCCGCTAGCTCGGCCTTGCCCTTACCTTCGCCACACCCCGGATCCGGCCCTGACAAATTAATAGAATATAATTACTCTATACTTACAACAATAACGTTAAAGTTCATACACTTACGATATATACTACATTCTTATAGTAGATACTAAATTATAAACATGTATTACCGTATTTACCTGTGTGTTCATAACTTTGTTCGATTATAACCTCTATCATCTATTATTTACCTATTTTTTTATATCACGGCAGAAGTAAAGGGGCGGGGGGGGGGGGGTAAATAGCGTCAAGGGGGGCTATATAGCGTCAAGGGAAAATTAACATGGAGGGGCACTATAGCGTAAAGCGAAAATTAACATGGAGGGGGCACTATAGCGTCAAGGGAAAATTAACAATGAGGGGGCACTATAGCGTCAAGGGAAAATTAACATAGAGGGGGCACTATAGCGTCAAAGGAAAATTTACAGGTGTGGGGTACTTGGGGGTCAAGGGAAAAGGAACATGGGAAGGGCACTTGGGGGTCAAAAGTGTTTATAGGGGGTAGAAGGGTTTATGGGACAGAAGTATTTTAGAGGGACAGAAGTGACACATAGACATAGACATACACCAAAGCACACAAACAAACAATATTTTTTTAAAGGCAATCCTAGAGTAATTTTTTTCTAGAGAGGTGGGTGTCCCTGAAAAGGGCCTTTGGATTTTTTTTTATTTCTTCTTTTTCCACCATGTCTTTAGGAAGCCTAGGATGTTCTTCTTCTTTTTCTGGGGTGGATCAGGGAGCCAGTCAGGATGACCCAATCTCCTGAACTTGTCCTGCATTTTCATCCAGTTCTCGTTCAGGCGATTGCAGTCTTGGTGTTTCTTTTCCTTCTCTTTCTCTATATTTTCCTCGGCCCAAATCTTCTTAATCTCAGTCACTTCATTATCTTCAGTCTCTATGACTTGACTCACAAGACCCTTAGCTTTGAGTAGGGCAGTCTCTTCCCTCCTGGCGCAACTGAGGGGTGGATGCAGCCACAAGTCTTCTTTCACCTTTCCTGGGAAGTACTCCACCCCTTGCATCAAGTCCAAAGTTTCTTTTAACATCTCCAGTCAACAGGGTGGAATTACCGACGCGGTCTTCATCTTCATAGTTTCCTCTACCATGACTTCATGGGCAAGGCTCCTGGCTGATTTTAGGGCTGTCACTTGCCTTGTCACATAGGGTAGAGTAGCTGGATATCGCCAATATCTCTCTATCCTTTCTAGCAGTGACTCCACCCCCACCATCCCATCCCAGCTTTATGCATATGTTCCACTGTCGACATGCTTGCTGTAGTTGACGTTGAATGGCACAACTGATGATGATGATGATACTTGTATTTAAGTCGTGTGCGCCATTCGGCCATGTACGACTATTTACCCTGCAATGCGTGCGAAGCACGCACTGAGGGATTTAACTGTGTGCTAAGCACACTTATTTATTTTCGTCCAGTGGGTTACATAGCTGCAACCCACTAAACGAGTTGCTGCGTGTATGGACACTATTTTCGCTACATGGGTTCCCCACAGAGGGGGTTCAATGAAGGAGCGATATAGAGGGGTGCGTATATTTAATTTTGAATTTTAAATTTAAAAGTTTTTTCCTGTTCATAGGAAGAGAACCACAATGTTTACAGGATTACTTAGTTGTTGCGTTGAGTCTGTCCGGGCGAGGCAAAGGAGGCAAGGGACGGCTGACTGCGTCTTCGCGTCCCAGGAGGCTCCGGCTGGTCCAGGGCTATTTAAATGTTTATTGTTTTTGATGTTTTGGCCGAAAAAGAAAGGAAAATATTGTTCTAGTGTTTGTTTATTGTAATCTTGCAAATTTTGAAATTTATATTTATACCATATGGCTGTAGTTATTGGTTAGTGATGTAAAAACAGAGAGGGAAAAAAAAAAAAAAAAATTGAAGTTATTTAGTTGAAGTTTATTATTTATACTTCGATTTCGAGATTTGCCACATTGTGTAGCTGGGCCTGATGGTCCGGGATTTAGGACCACCTTATATTAGCTAATTTAGTTGTTCAGGTTTTTGTTTCTTAAGATTTAGTTTAAATTCTTCTTACCTTACGTAATTTTGAAACGGTTAAGAAATTTAGTAACCGCCTTGTGCAGTTTGGGCCTGATGGTCTGGACTTGGAACCACCTTATACTATGATATTTACGTGGGATTTTATGTCTATCTATATCCTTGAGTTAGATTATCCAATTTGGTGCCACCTTGTGCGGCTGGGTCTGATGGTCAGGGTTTATGACCACCTTATAGTATTCATATTTTGGGGGTTACAGTTATTATGTTTTATCTACATCCCTATTTTAATTTTTTCCAATTAGATGCCACCTTGTGCGGCAGGGCCTGATGGTCAGGGTTTATGACCACCTTATTGTCTTGACAGTTTTGGGGTTGGAGTTATCTAGCTTCCATTCTGATATGGTTATATGTTAGAAGGGTTAAGTTGGTTAAAAAAAAAAGAAAGGAATTTTTAAGCCTGCTTGTTATTAATGATTTAAACTTGATGTCCCAAACTCTATCTCAAGATTAGTCTTCTGGCCCTAGCAAGGATTCAGTCCTTGTATGCCTGTATGGTTCTAGGCCCCAGTGCTTTGGGTCGCAGAACATCCTGCGATCACTCCGACCTTGAGGATGCACAGGGATTCCGCCCAGATGTATGCTAGTGTGAGACCTAGCACCTGTTTAAAAGCGTGACAGAAAATCTCGCATCAGACCAGAGCCCAACCCTGGCGCAACTGATGATGATGATGATAATTGAATTACAGTCGTTTTCGCCCTTCGGGCATGTACGACTATTTACCCCCAAAGCGTGCGAAGCACGCATAGGGGGGTTAAATGTGTGCTGAGCACACTTAAATTAGGGACAGGTGTGTTGTAACAACACACCCGTCACGTTAAAGCGTATAGAAACATTTCATTATACACACCTCCATCGCAGCATGGTTTCCCCACAATTAAGGGGGTTCATTGAAGGCGCGATATTGGAGGATGTGTATATTTTAATTTTGAATTATACCTGTACATAGGACTAGAACCACAATGTTTACAGGTATACAGGTGTGCGCAAGCGCACTTACGGAATTGTTTCAAGGGCTCAGTCTGGATTGGCAGGCAGCACGGACTAGGCATGCGAAGGCGCAAAGCGTGTTGGAGAGCTGAAACGCCAGGAACGTACATGATCAAATTCTGCCCAGTTAAATAAGTCGGGCTGTCCCTAATACCAATAATGTGTAAACCACATATTTAATTATGACAATTCTTTCGAGTTTCGAATTTTGTTTATTTGATTCCATATAATTTTGAATTTTGCGTACATAATGTACATATTTTGTCCAAAAAATAATACCAATAAACGAGTACAAGTTACTCATATCATTTTTGTATCACGCACAGATAATAATTTAGAGATTATATTTTTGACGGTGGTTCGAAATAGATAAAATTTGTGATATAAAGAGTATAATCAAAAAGGGTTTTCAAAAATTCGAAAGGAAAACCCTTAACAGTCAGGCAATTTTGACCAGTCTGCTTGGTGGGGAGAGCCTCTCCATATTCGGTCTGCTCTACGGCTCCCCCCCCCCTCTTCTGACAGCAGGCTTGTTCGATTCCGGCTGTCGACAGCAAATCGTCTGAGGCTGGAGCTTTATGGGTCCCCTGTCTCTACGGGTGGGCGCAGGGTTGGCCTGGGTCTGCGTTATAGGCTGCATACTGTAGCTCGCTCTCCTGGTTCCTGCGTTGTCCTCCCTGCTCCCTCCTAGTTTCAGCTCATGGCTGGGCAGGCTGCACGTTCTGCGTCGGGGTACTTCCGGAGGGTCTTTGCCAGTCCTTTGTACTCCTCGACTCGGCGTCTGCTCTTAAGGGGCTTCGGCTCTGGTGGTGGGGGTAGGTTGGCCATCTTCTCTGCCGTACTGCCACGTATATGCACGTATGCCCCTGACTTCCTGCATAACAGAGGTCGACTGTATACACGTAGCAGTCCGTATGTAACCACAGGTGATCCCCTCCCCTTCATCCTACCACAGGACGTGTTGACGATGTCGGGACGATGTGACTTGCTGGACAGCTGGCTCCTGACTCGAATGAATGGAAAGGAATGAATGCTGGCGCAACTGGGGAATGCGTCGCTTTATATGCTAGAAGCACGGACGTGAAGGAAAACATCCCTCCAAAAAAATATACAAAATCCTATCACACATACAAAACACACCAAGTCGGCGGAGCTAAAAGAAACACTTTTTATAAAAAATATTATTTTTTATTTTTTTAAAAACACATACACCAAACACACTCCATACAAACACACCATTTTTTAAAAAAAACCCACACATACACAAACATACATACAAACATTTTTAGAAGAGTTTCCTTTTATTGTTATTTTTTAAAAACACATACACCAAACACACTCTATATAAACATACATCACACATACAAGGGAATGGGGTTTTTTTATTATTAGGGAAGACAAAGACAGACACACACATACCCTTCACCTACAAACACATATGCCAAAAAAGATTTCTTTTCTTGGTAATTGGGTGGCTCTGAAGAAGGCCGTTTGGTTTTTTGTACACCTAGAGATGCCCGCACCTCCCTGGTCTGGCCCCACAAGCAGCACACCTCCCACTCCATCTATCTCCACGGTGGCGATTGTTGGAGATGGGGAAGGCAGACGAGGGGGGGGGGGGGGGCTGGGTCATTTCACTGTCCCAATGCTCAGTGTTAGGGACAGTGAATGACTGTCTTCTCCTCCTCCTAATCACCCTGTTGGCTTGGGGATGATGCTGTGGAGGCTGTTGCTGTGCGGGATGCTGCTGTTGCTGCGGTGTCTGCTGCTGTGATTGCGGCTGCGGTGGTGTCCTCACCATGGGCTTTACAGCAGCACTGTTAGGCAACGTCATGAGATGAGGTCTTATAGGTTTTTTCTTTTCCTCTTCTTCTTCCTTCTTTTTCTTCTCATCCTCAGCTTCTTCCTCGAGAGTGATGAGGACCAGGTCGTCCATTAAACTGCGAACATGCTCTTGGTGTACTTGAATTTCTCTCAATTTGTCGGCTTGACGGCTACTCATTTTGTTGTGTTGACAAGTTAACGGTGGTAGCTCGACTGAGAGAGAGAGAGAGAGAGAGAGAGAGAGAGAGAGAGAGAGAGAGAGAGAGAGAGAGAGAGAGAGAGAGAGAGAGAGAGAGAGAATTTGAATTAGAGACGTTTTATTTTCATTCGACCATGTACGTCTATTTACCCCTAATGCCTGCTTCGCACGCATTAGGGGGTTAGGTTGTGTGCTGAGCACACTAAAGTTGTGGACAGGTGTGTTGACAGGTTGCAACACACCTGACAAGTTAATGCGTATAAACGCTTTTTATACACCCCTCCATCGCTGCATGGTTTCCCCACAATTAAGGGGGTTCATTGAAGGCGCGATATTGGAGGGTGTGTATAATTTACTTTATACCTGTACTTAGGAGTAGAACCACAATGTTTACAGGTTAGCTTTATTGATGTCAGGAGTGGCAGGCAGCACGGGCTAGGCAAGGGAGGCGCGAAGCGTCACGAAATTCTGATACGCCATGAACCTACATGATCAAATTCTGCCCAGTTAGCTAAATTGGGCTGTCCCTATTACCAATTGTGTGTTAGCCACATATTGTAATTGCAGTCACATTTACTCAGTTTTATCAATTTTCCTATTCTCCTATCACTTTTGGAATTTCGTGTACAAAATGTACATATATTTTCCGAAAACAATGAATAAATTTTGGTTTAAGTAACCCACTCAGTTTTTGTGAACTTAATCAGATATTATCAAGTTATCATATAATTCGGTGGATAAGTGATCATATTTTTATTGAAATTAAGTTATATTCGAAAAGGTTTTCAAGCCAAAATGAAAACCAATAGGCAATTCGGCCCGTCGATTAAATGGACTACTGGAAATCTTCCGGCGATATCAGGTATGGCCGCAGTTCTTCGGGTGGTTCGAACTTTTTTCTATTTCTGTTCTTGCTCTTTTCAGGATCAGTCAAGTCTGCCACCACTTACTGGTACAGTGGTGCCCAGACTTTAATTGGAGATTCCGGCAGCTTGAACAGATCTGTGGCGCAGTTTATCAACAAGACCGCTAGGGGAATGGGGCATTCGTTAAAATGTTTCCCCATATGCCTGATGTTTTCCTTGGCTTGTTGGACTTTTGCCGTCAGTTTTTCAGGTAATTTCTCTCCTTTTTTTTATTTCTTAGCAGCATCTAGGACCATGATAAAGTCGTTGTGGCAACTTCTGGCTGTTTGGCCTGTTGAATCGTCCACGAGATTGGGAACGCCCTGTTGGTTGTAATGTTGCAGGAGCCAGTGGTCAGCTTCATGAATTAAATTGTTTTCCCTCTTGGCTCTTTTTCGAGTGTTCACCCACCTTTCTTGTGGTTGCGATTGCTGCTTCTTATGTTGTTGTTGTTGCTGCTGTTGTTGTTGTTGATGCTGCTGTCCTTTTGGTGCCTGAAGAAGTGGTGGTAATTTGTAAGCTTCCACTATTTTCCCTTCCGGCTCTTTTTCTTTTTCCCTAATCTGGGGTACCGGTTTTGGAGTGGAAGCAATGTTTGGTTTAGATGTTTTTCCCTTTTCCGCTTCTTGAGGGATTTCCTTAAAGACCTCTTTCTGTTTTTGTTGTCCCCTACTTACTTCCTCCTCCAGCCTGGCCCCTTTCTGCGGAGAACTTGCCGCAACTGGCTTAGGAGTTTCCTTTCTAACTTCAATGGTTGAAGTTGGAATTGTAGTTGTTGTTGTTTTTGTTGTTTTTGTAGTAGGTGGCGGAGTTTCTGTCGTTGTTATCCTGGGTTCCACGGGAGGGGCAGTTAGCGTAAACTGGCTCTGCTGTGAGGAAGGCGTCTGCCTAAAACGCCCGCACTGTGTTTGTGGTCGTCCTCCCTGTCCCGGTCTTCTATTTGGGCTTCTTCTTTCTACTGCTATTTTCTCTTCCCATACATCCTGAGGCCACTGAAAGACCGATGCCATTCAGTGCACTCATTACTTTGGCGGGGATAAATTGATCCATCTCTAGCGCTTTTTTTGTACGTCTTATTACTACTGTGTTCGCTGTAGACTTGAATGCCATTTTTCGACTGGGGAATGCTTCGCTTTATATGCTTAAAGCACGGACGTTAAGGAAAACATCACCTACACTACCGCGTCTGACGTCATCCTTATGACGTCATTTTGCGCTTCGCTGATCCTACACCCCACTACTCCTAAAAAAGCACACCAAGTACGCGGAGTGACTGGACTGTTAGTTAGTTAGTTAATTTAAATTATACTCGTGTGCGGCCATTCGGCCATGTACGAATTATTAGTTTGCACACCGTGCAATTTTTAATTTACCGTCAAATGCGAAGCACTCATTTGCCGCTTTATTGTGTGCACCGCACACTTATTAGTTACTCATGTCTGGAAGCGGGAAAGGCTGGAAAGAGCTACAGATGGCGCCTTGACGTCCCAGGATGGCTCCAACTGGTCCAGGGTTAAAAATTTTGTATTTTATTTGCCAAATCAAGAAAATTCGTCGTCTTGCACCTTATCTATGAATTTTGAATTTTGAATATAAACTCGGCATTTGTGGCTGTAAGTTTGGGTTACTTAGAGAGAGTTAAAGATTTGTTATGGTATAGATAGATAGATGTCCAGTTCAATCCAAGGGGTTGATATCCTATTTATAGTAAGCATATGCACCGACACTTGATCTCTGTTAACTGATGTGGGGGTGATTCCAGAAGTAGTTACCACCTTGTGCGGTAGGGCCCTGGTTGTCTGGACTTGATACCACCTTACAGACTTAATTGTGTTGGCCAGTTCGATCAGTTTGATGCCACCTTGTGCGGCGGGGTCTGGGTTTGGGACCACCTTATACAGTCTAATTTTTAGTTGGGTCTTAGTAGTGTTTTCCTTCTTAACATATGGTGCATATGCTTACCCTTTTCTACGTCAGTTTTTTAATTTTTGAGGCGTTTTAGTTCATCAGTTACCGCATTGTGCGGTAGGGGCCTAGTGGTCTGGGTTTAGGCCACCTTATATTCTTTAATTTTGTTGTGGACCAGTTTACAGGGTCATGCTTCATCATTCTAGGGTGTTCAATAGTTGCCACCTTGTGCGGCTGGGCCTGATGGTCTGGGCTTAGGACCACCTTATATCGTGCTAAAGTTTTGAGGGGTCAGGTTGTTCTATGTTGTCCCTTGTGATTTCTGCCGGAAGCCTTCACCAAGCATGAGAAAAAAAACATTTTTTTTGCGTTAGTCTTAAAAAAAACATTTTTTTTGCGTTAGTCTTAGAGGAGAGAGAGAGAGAGAGAGAGAGAGAGAGAGAGAGAGAGAGAGAGAGAGAGAGAGAGAGAGAGAGAGAGAGAGAGAGAGAGAGAGAGAAACTGCATGATTTGTTATTAATAATGTTATGATGTCGATAAAGTTATTACTGTCTATGTGTTGTACTTGGGTTGATTTTAGTAATATAGTGTGAAAAGTGTGGTCTGATCTGTCCCCCAAACGGTGCCCCTAAGGTTTCTCAAAAGGTTCAGATCTTGTTCACACAGTCTCACTAGCTCTGTTATATGGTTGCTCCATGTCAGGTGCTCATCGAATATCATCCCTAGGAACCTGGTGTAAACATGACCCCTACTGTTTTACCTGGCGATAGTTTGAAGCCCCACCTATCGGCCCATTGACAAATCTTATCCAGTCCCACCTGTAATCGTCTGACCACAGTTTCACTGGAGGGGTTTCCCGCTTTCCAGATTCCACTATCATCAGCAAATTGAGAGAGGTCCAGATAATTAGGATCGACTGACCGATCTAGGTCATTAATCATGATGTTAAATAGAGTAGGGCTTAAGACGCTAATTTGGGGTCTACCGTTTTCAAGTTCAATTGTTTCAGAGTAGCTGTTTGGTTTGGATTTTTCGGCCTGATAAGATATTTGATATGCAATAATGCATGCGGCCTGCGAGTCCATAATGGTTTAGTTTTGCAATTAGTCCCTTTGTCCAAATCAGATCATATGCTTTTTCTAAGTCAAGGAATACTGTTATAAGATTACGATCGCCTTTACTAATTGGTCTATTGTTGTTCTTTTATTACGGGAACCGCTTTGGTTTTGAGATATAATTTTTTTGCTTTCCAGGTGGTGCTTCAATCTATTATTTATCATGGTTTCCATGATTTTGCATATATTATTAGTGAGGGAGATTGGTCTGTACGAACCGATATCCGCTGGATCTTTTCCGGGTTTCGGAATTGGGATGACAACCGCTTGTTTCCAGCGTGTCGGTATTTCACTCGATTGCCAAATCAGATTCAGCAGATCCAATATCGCCAGTTTAATATTTTCAGAGAGATTTTTTATAGATTTCATAGCCTAGTTGGTCCTCACCGGGAGACGTTTTTTTTTTTTTTATGCTTAGTGCTTTACGCCACTCATATACTGTGAAATCTATATTTAAGGGGCTTGATGGTTTCTTCTATCAGTAAACAATTGGGGTTGTTCCTTCTCTATTTTGTTTTTATATTTTTGGAACTTTTCTGAGTGGTTAGAACTACTGCTCATTTCAGCAAAGTAGGTGGCTAGTTTTGCGGCTTTCTCCCCATCAGTGATGAGCCCGGGGAGTTTTCGGGTCGAGAAGACAGCTTTGCCCCTAATTTTTTTAATCTTAGCTCACACTTGCTTAGAGTTTGTCTTATGGTTTAATGTTGAGCAGAATTCCTTCCACGAGTTCTATTTAGCTGTAAAGATGGTATTTTTAACTACTCTCTCTCTTTTTCCTTGCAGGCGAGGAAATCATCGGAATGTTTGGAGTGCCTGAATTTATTTAGGGCCGTTTTCTTTTCCCGTATGGCCTGCCCACATTCTTCGTTCCACCAGTGGACTGATCTTTTGTTGCCTCTCCCTCCTGTTTTGAGAATGCACCGTTCCGCTCCAGACGACAGCATTTTAACGATGTTTTCGTTAAAGATATTGACATTGTCGTTATATAGCATGGCACTGTCCATCCCCTCACATAGAGAGCGAAACGTCCCCAAGTCAGCCTTGTCAAATCTCCATTTGGGTGTAGTTGTGGTGTCGTTTTGTGCACTATTAAGTGTATTGTTGTTAATATTTGGGAAGTGGTCACTGCCTAGTGTGCTCGATTGATCAACTCCCTAATCGGAAACTTCCGCAATCTTGGGTGAGCATAACGTTAGATCAATGGCTGACATAGTTCCATTTTCAGGATTGACTCTAGTGGGAGAACCATCATTTAATATCACCAGATTTGATAACATGATCCACCTCTCAAAACCACCACCCCTACTATCCAAATGGGTCCCCCCCCCCCCATTGTTCACTGTGTGCGTTAAAATCACCACAAATAATGATGTTTTCTCCTAAATCACTAATAATATTTTGGTATGTTTCGGGTTTTATCATTTGCACCCCTCCTGGGTCATATATGTTTACCACCATTATTGGGTTGCTGTCAGTGTAAATTTTTATTATTTGGAATTCCAGAAGTTGTTCGGAATTTGTTGTCTGTTGTGTGCTTTCAACAGACTCACTCGATAGAACGTCGCTGACAAACGTTTCCGTTTGGTCTCTTTTTTAGGTAACATATTGAATATTCTGGAATTTTGGGAGGATTTGTTATTTGCTCGTTCAAATGTGCCTCCTGAAGGCACACTATATCTAGTTTATTGGTGTCAGTTTGAAGTTTTATAATCAGTTCCGGGATATTGGAGCGTATCCCCCTGCAGTTCCACTGGCAAATACGGATTATTTCTTTGTACTCCATTGTGGGTTCATCCTAGTTTTGGGGTTGTGATTTCAATCTTTCTTAGATGAAGGCACAGGTGCCCGAGTTGTAATCCGTAAGTTTGTGCTACGATTAGGTTGTGTATGGCCTCTGCAGGAACTTGATTGTCCTTATTTAGTTTCAGAACCCCATTGATTATATCCCGGATTAGTTCTAGAATTTGGCTTTTTGGTATCTGATTGGTACTTTTATTTGTAGTTGATTCTGGCTGAGATTGTATTGGATTGTTATGTTCTTGCGGTTTTGATTTTGGTATTGAATTGGTTGTTTTTCGAGGACTTTTGTTACGTTCTTGCGGTTTTGATTTAGTTTCTGTTTGTTTTACCGGTGTCTGGTGGCAGGTTTTGTTATTGCTGCTTTCTTTTTCTTGCTGAGGTTTTGTTCTGTGATTTGGTGCTGTTAGTTGGGGATTTGTGTTTATTTCTAGAACAGGGTTTTGTTTTTGGTTGTTTTTAATTGATGCTTGTTTGTGGTCTGTGCGGTTTGTTTGTTTTGATGTTTTAGGGCCATCCTGAAGTTGTTTTATTGCTGCCTGGTATGTTACTTGTTTTTGTGACATAATTTCCATTGTTTGTATTTCCTTGATTGTGTACGGGCAGTCGTGTGATTTCGGGTGGTGCGATTCACTGCAGTTTGCACACTTCTGTCCTACAAATTTACATTTATCTTTATGTTTTCCTGCACACTTACTGCATCTTGGTCGGAAAGAGCATTTTTGGGTGAAGTGACCCCACCCTTGGCATTTGCTGCAGAAGCGTGGTTTGTTTTTATACTCTAGTAGTCGATCATAATTTCCCAGTGTTCCTAGCCGTATGAATGTTGGTGGGTTTGATTGAAGTACAAGAGTACCGCGGTAGATTTTTCGCCGTCCTTGTTTGATAGGCGTACTGCATTTTCAATGTTTTGGCCATATTTCTTAATATCTTGTATGATTTTATTTGGCGTGTGTGTCTTATCCATTCTAATGACTTTCTTAATTAGTTGTGTTGGTCTATTTGCTTGTTGTTTATGGGGGGGGGGGGGGGGGGTTGCGTTGTTGTGTCGAGTAATTGTTACTCTGTATTTGCCAATTTTTTGTACCTCCACATATTTTTAAACTTGTTTGGCCGTGGAGCATCTTATTATGATGTTTCGTTCTTTGGTGTGTATTATTTGGAACTTTCCACCTTGTGTTTTTTTGTAGCTCCGTCATTATGCTTCTGTCACTTATTGAATTATTGTTGAGTCCAGGGCTTTTGATGTAAACTGTTAGTTCTTTCGGGTGGTATGTGTATTTTGGTTTTTTTGGCGTCTAGTTTGTTAGTTTTTATTTTGGTGTCTGTGGGGGGAGCTGCTTTTTCTACGGGGCCCTCTGTTTGGGGTTTGTTACCGGTTTTTGAGTGTTCTGGTTTTTCCTTTATTTATTCCCTTTGTTTGGGTTGTTGCTGCTTTTTTTTTCCTACTCCTAAGTTAGTTTCGGTTTCAAATTGCTTTTTAGTGTTTTTAGTTATTTTGTTTGACAATTTGCTTTTGGGGCCTCCTTTTAATGGTTGTTTTCCATTTCCTTTGAACAGTGGACTTGTTTTTATTTCAATATGGTCTTGTATGTCCGTTATTGTTAGGAAATGTTTCCATTCTTCTGTTTCTATCCCTACTTTTGAGGGGCCTGCTACTTGACCAAGCTGTATCTTAGCGCAGATTGTTTTTGTAACATTTGGTGTTATGTTTTTATAGGTTTCGATTCCTCATTATTTATTTGTTTTTGATTCACTCCTCCCTTCTGTAATACTAGGGCATATGTGTTGGGTCTAGACTGTCCTTTTTCCCCCTCATTATTTGGAATGTTTACCTGAATATTAATTTTATTATGGATGGGGTCAGGAGCCAGCTAATTTGATATTTGGGTTGGGTTTTCCTTTTGGTTGAGTGGTCTTTAAATCTGTGAAACTTGCTGTATCATAGTGGTATTGTTGTCCTCTCATTATGATTTCTGTATCAGGCGAGTGGGACATGTTGTAGTATATAACCGGTGACATTGGTAGCGGGGTACCGACATACATGTCTGCACGGCCACAGCTGCCGTCTAATAGGGAGCCTAACAATGGTAATGTGTCTTCCATATTTTGACTCATGCCCTTTGATGAGTTATTTAAGCGGATTTCAATTTGTGATTGATCCTTGCTTGAGGGGGATAATATAGATGTAAAGTCTAAAATATTTTCCCGTATGCCTCCTTTTGGGTTCATTATATTTGTACCTAAGTGCATGGGTGGAGTGGATGTTATGACCTTTGACCTATTTCCAGGTTTCCTCATTACTTTCTGTTTATTCATTTTTATTCTCTCCATTGTTTTCTTAAGTTTAACAGGGGTAGAAAAATTAATTTATTTATTTGTTTATTTATAATTTTTGTTTTAAACAGACAAATTGCACTGGTTTTATTGGTTAGTCTTTTTTTTTTTCCAAACAACTGTAGCACAGAAGTTACAATTTATTACTATTATTCACCGCGTCAATTAATTGAGACTTAGTCGACCGTAAGGCTTCAACGTGCTCAAGGTGACAGAAAATCTTGCAGTGATCTCTACAGCTGAGTATATGCAAGGATTCTGTCCAGGTAAATGCTAATATGGTTCCTAGCACCTGTTTTATGAGCCCAGCTTGAAATCCCACAGCGCGCTCGACCAAAGTTATACGACAAGAAAAAAACAAAACAATAATAACAATAACAATGTTGGCGCCGAAAATGTTTTAGACAAAGGAATTGTATTGTTTACTATTTTGGATACCGAAAGTTCTATATTTTGCTATCCGTTGTTCAGGGAAATATTTTAGTAATGTTATTATTCATAAAAATCGCAAGGTTAGTCAGGAAATGAGTAAGAGAGTATACTTGGTTATTGCAACGAATGCGGAGTTTAGACCCGTAGGTTTAGTTTTGAAATTTCCTACTTTGCCTTATTTATCTGATTCCCTTAAAGTCGATAATGGCGATGATAGCTGGTTGGTTGGCTGGCTGGCTGGCTGGCTGGCTGGCTGCTTGATGATGGCTGGATGGATGTGTGTATTTGGCTGGATGGCTGGACCGGCACTAGTGGTGTTGGTTGTTATGTTTTACACGCAAAGCCTTGTTGTCTACCGCTGCCTGCAAGTTGTGCTTGTGTCGTTGCTAATAAGGTTGTGGGCTCTCTAAACCCCGCTTAAGGGTGATCCCACAGGTCCTTAGTGGTCAGCGGATTTAATGGTAGAGAGCACGGAGACTCGTACTTCTCCACGGCTTTGAAACACGTCTGCTATCGTCCCTCAGGGCCACAAGAAATGTGAATGCGCCGTGATTGGACTGTTCGTTCGTTAGTTGGATTAACAACGTGTTTGACGAGTACGCCACGTACGTCGAGTTAATCGGCGCAAAGCGCCGAATTTAAATTAGTCGCCAATGGGTTACCGAGCTGCAACCCATTGGCGCATTAATGTGTGCAAGGCACACTATTTAATTTACACCACTCCATCGCTGCATGGTTTCCCCAATATGTGGGGTTCATTGAAGGCGCGATATAGGAGGGTGTATAAAATTACTTCAACCTGTCCATAGGATTAGTGCCGCAATGTTTACAGGTTTGAGAGCAATGCATGCAAAGCATGCTTTTAATCAGTGTGTCTGGAGCGAGTCGGACAGCTTGGGCTCGGCAAGGGAGACGCGAAGCGGAACGGAAGTACTGAAACGCCAAGATTGTACATGATCAAATTCTGCCCAGTTAACTAAGTCGGGCTGTCCCTAATACCAATTAAGTGTAAGCCACTTGTTTAATTATGACAATACTTCAAGTTTCAAATTTATTTATTTATCGCGATTCATTCAGCTAAAATTTTGCGCATATAGTAGTGTACATGTTATTTTCAGAAAACAATACAACTCTTTCAGTAGAAATTACTCGTATTATTTTAGTATCACGCACATTTCTAACTTTCCAGTATTATTTTTAGACGGTGGGTCAAAATGGATCAAATTTGTGTTCAAAAGAGTACAATCAAATGGGATTTTCAAATATTCAAAATAGAAAACCCCACTGATTCAGGCAATTTTGTCAGCATTCCTGCATGCTGACTATTCCAGCCGTCATTGTGCAGCATTCCCGGTCAAGTCCTGCTCCTCCGCCTCGCTGCATACTTGCTATTTTGGCAGGGCGTAGATTAGGTCGCAGTCAAAGCCCATCCCGCTTCCCTCTCTTGGCCCTTTTCCTTTATTTTAATTTTGTTGTCTAACAGCATGTGAATGGAGTGGCCGGATTCCACCAGTTGGTGTCGATTCCAGTAGCTCGGTGGCTCCCTCTCCTCGCCTTCCTTGATGGCTCTCCTCTCCCATTTATTTGCTGCATTGTACGGCAGACCTGACGTTAATGATCTGGATGGCGTGCCTCTCATGGTAGCAATAGATGGTACCGCCTACACCGAGCTTTTCCAAGATTATCGCCTCGCTGGCGTGGCCACAACTCCGCCATGCTGTTCACGTGTGATGTTGTTGTCTCGACGGCTGGAATCTGAATGATGACTGGACTTATTTACTTACTTAATTTAAATTATACTCGTGTTCGGCCATTCGGCCATGTACAAGTTTTTAGTTTGCACACCGTGCAATGTTTAATTTATCGCTTTATTGTGTGCACCGCACACTTATCAGTTACTCAGTGACTGGACTGGCACACGCACCGCTTTATATGCTGGAAACGCGGACGCGATGGAAAACATGACTCAGATCGATCGAGAGAAATGTGAAAGAGCGGGTACCTGAGATCGATAGAAAGGGTGAAAAAGCATATCCATTTCATTTTTTTCAAATAAATAAACAACACAACACCATTTTTTTCTTCAAAAAATCAACATTTTTAATACATAATAAGAAGCTTCTCTAACACAAATTCCAAACAAACAAACATTTGTTTTAAACATGAACTTATTTACAGGGTTGACAACGTTGGGAAGTCAAACTGGACTTCCTCTGTTCTAAATCATTCTGTCCTCGATGCACACTATGTTTCTGAGCTAAAGACAAGAGATAACCATAATGTTCACAAAACCATCTTTCTACTTTGGCATCGTTTCTAGCATACTCCCTATCAAAACAAGTCACTAAATGTTCTAATGAATATCCGAGACTGCGTTGATGAAGAAAGTGTACACAGTATTGTACACACATCATAGAATCTGATCCTTGTACTCTGGCATTATTGAATCGAGTGGAGACAGCATTTCTTCTCATAAAGTTAATGATGTTGTCTTCCAAAGGAGGTAACCCATAGAATCAAAATATTCCACACTGTGATCGTTGGGAAAGTACACTGCCACCCAATGGGTTCCTGGTCAATTACTGTCGTCGGTATTGATGACATAGGCATGAACGTCTTTAGGTTTGCGATGGGGAAGTTCATCTTTAGCACACACCACAGGATTCCAAGAAGAAGTGTAGGAACTGCGAGTCAACAGGTAATGAAGTTTCTAGGTATCCATTTTTTCTTTGTTCACAGGTAATAATAAGTCATCAATTAACACTTGACTTTATGATTGAATCTTTCTGTCAAGTAAGTCCACAAATCACGGCGGGTAGTCTCTGTACTCTGTTGCAAGAGAGCTTCGATGCGTTTGGTCTCCAGAGATGTCAATGGAGGTGAGGAACGATACTGCAAGTCTTTATACCACTTTCTCAACACCTTTTCTTCCGAGATCAGAGACCAAGCTTCCTCCAGATATTCGTCCAATTTTTTTTCTGCAGTCATCATTATACATTTGTCGTGTTGTTTCTGGCTCGGATGATCGATTTGATATACAAAACGATAGACTCTGGTCAGGGCTGTAATTCTTTCAGCCAATTCCTTAGCATAACAGGAGACTAAATGTTGTTCTTGTTCTGGCCATCTACAGGCCATAAATCCAGTAAACTTGGGAACACTACTTTTCTCTTCTTCTTTTGGTTCTGGATCAAAAACACTGTCATCGCTGGTGGCTGGTGGATTGTGACTGCTGTGGTTCAGAAAATCCCTCATCTTCTATCTCCATGGGTTCTTCGTGTTGCATCTTTTATTCTTCTAATAGTCTAGAATCACTTCTCTCAAACTGTTGATTTCCAGAGTATTGTCAAATTCTGCACACAAGAATGAAGTTCACGGTGTTGGCTAGAGCTGTAGCAAACTGAAGTTCCACACGAAGTTGGCCTGATTTTATAGGGTGGAAATGTCCTTCGACGCTTCCTTGGTCGGGAGTGAAATCAAATCCCCACAAAGCATATCCTTCTACATAATCCTCGTACGAAATGCCGTGGCTGCTGTTGGTGCCTAACTGTCCCGTGGCTTCAGAGTCAAGTAAGATCTCATGTAATTTCTCTGGGCAAAGTTAGGTTCAAAAGGTCTGGTACACGACGTCTGGCCATCTCGAGTGTCTTCTATCTTGGAGACGTTGAAGTGTTGAAACTCGAACGGATTTTGATCGATGGCTCCGTTGAGGGCTGCATTACTGACGATGCCAATCAGCAAACGTTTGGGGAACTGTTCGACTTTGTATCGGAGTCGAGAGGCAATGGTAAATGTTTTCACTTCCACTCGTAGCACAGGATACTTGGCAGTGGTTCTGCTCAGTGGTTCTGCTCAACGTTTGACTGATGTCGTTGGCCACTTTAGGTAAGACTTCTACACGGCGCACGTAAAGCCTGGCTTCTTCGATGATGGTTTTGTACTCGTTGGCATAAGCCATCAAATGGAAGACGGTACTACTGCGAGTCAGTCTCAGGCGTACATCCACTCCGTTCAACAAATACTTGTCTTGCAACCACATATCCAAATGCAAACGATCCATCAGTTCTAAAGTGCGCCCTTGTTTGAATTTCCTTTGAAGGTCGTTAAATCCCACATTGTGAGGATTGTCAGCTTCTGTCAACACTGTGTCGTTGAAGGCATCCAAAGTGTCAGGTTTCCACACCACAGAAGCACCCAGATGGGCGTTCTTGGCTTATTTTCCGTACGTCAAGAGATTTTC
Organism: Margaritifera margaritifera; assembly: GCA_029931535.1. NCBI lineage: Eukaryota > Metazoa > Mollusca > Bivalvia > Unionida > Margaritiferidae > Margaritifera > Margaritifera margaritifera. Next base: position 767,647 of record JAQPZY010000952.1, read on the forward strand.
CAAGTAAGCACGGTAAGGGTAAGTATCCATGCTGCTGCAGACCAGTTTGTTATTCAAGTACATATCCACTTTGCTGAACAAGGAATGCATGAAATTATTGACGGAAGCTACTCTGGCCTCGGCCCCAGGATTGATCACTTTGAGTTTCAGGTACAAGTGGTTGCTATTCAGATCGATGTAATCTTCGGTTTGTCCTTTGATTTCAAATTCGATAGGAGCTGAAGTCGTCAAAGACGATACAGGATGAAATTCTACCCATTGGGATTCTTGCATCGTCATCATGGTAGGGGGCATGGCAAACAGATCCAGTTCTGACTTGGTACATTCGCAAGAATCTCGGTGCATCATTTTTGTCACAGTTAGTAATCAAACACGTCTAATTCTCTGACCGTTCTTCTTTTCTTATTCTTTTTCTGAACACCGTGTGGTTTATGAGCTCTGAAGGGGTGTCTACGTCTCTTTCTGCCTTGTCCTTGCTGTGTCGTTGAGGAAGAAGTAATGCCAGGGCCAGAAGCGTGAAGCGAATTTATAGGAGTCTCTCGGAGACCCAAAAGATCTTTTCCAGTTTGCAGCAACACATTTTTCCTGCTCTCATAAAGGCTTCTTTAGGATTTTGTTTGTCGATGAGGACGTTTTGAAGAAATTCTTTTCCTTGCGACAAAGCGGCATCTTTTAAGGCAAGAAATCCTCGAGTCACCAAGGGTTTCAAGATGGGGGCTACCGTTCGAAAAGCAGATTTTAACATATCTACTAAACCATGTCTTCGTTGTCGAGCCACTCCTCGGTACACAGGATACATTTTGGTGTTTTAATTCGCTGGAGAACCTTTTTCGAAAATGTAGTTTTACCGTAACTTTTCCTTTACTGAATAGAACACTTTATCCCAAATCTCCTTTTATACTAATGTTGACACTGTCAAAATACGATTTACTGACTGGAAGATAATGAGGATGTACAAATTCATGGTGAACGTGATACATGTTTCCATCTTCTTCGTACGCATTGACAGAAGAATCAGCTTTTAAAGGAATGACTCTCAGTAACGGAGCGGCTGTGTTTCCCACCACGTTGTACTCCACCACATCGGAGTACGCAAACAATAGATTCAGTCCTTCGTTCAATTCGACGGGGTAGTGAAAATACTTATAAAATCGATCGTTGCTGTAGGTGTCTTTCATGGGAACTAGTTTTGTGTATCCACCCAAAATAGCAAACAGCCCAGGACAAAAAGTGATGGACAATATTTTGTCTTCCGAAAATTGCAAGTAGAGACGGCGAGCCACATGATGGGAATCGAACAGGACAGTTTTCTTGGCTTTTTCCAAGGCTTTGCCAAATTGGGCGTTGAAGATAGTCGCAATGGTGTCCACCAAATGTCGAGCAGTAAAATAATACCCCACAGGAATTCTCATGGTATAGTTAGTCAAGGAAGGAGGATTGGTCTTTAATGATTTTTTGGATTCGTAAATGCTAGGATCATTGGTGTTGTTGCACTTGCTCGTTCAGGATATCCACGACGAAAGTGTTTTGACCTGCGTTGATGTTGAGGGCTTGCGTAGGATGAATGATTTCTACCAAACCTACTTCCCAATGAGCTTCGTGATCCAGTTGTATGGACTGATGTAATTTGGCCGTGAAACAGCATAAGGTGTTGTTGGGAAACACATCCATCGAAATCTCACTGGGTAAAGTTAAATAAAATTGATTATTCGTAGTTCCAGGGTTCTGGTGTCCGAGGAGTCACTGGAGTTCAAAGGAGAATGATGTTCAAACTGTTCCAAAAGAGGGCTGCAACTGCTGAGTAAAATGGTCCACAATTGTTTGTCCCCTTGTTGCAAACTCACATTGGCAATGGCAGCTCCGATGACACAATGCACCACAAAGATTTGGCAGAAAAAGACGATTTGATTTTTAGGCACACATTCTCCGCACCACACCCAGGTTGTTTTTGTAATTCTTGAAGAGAGGAACTCTGCGAAGGAGAAGAGGTAGCTGCTGTGTTGAACGGCATGTTGGTTACTTCTTCTTTTTATAGTCGACGACTTGGCAAGCGGCAATCCAAGAATCAAAACTAGGTGGATCACCTTTCCAACGCACTTTGACTTCTTCTACACGACGTTTGCCCACTTTGCGTGTTCTTCGTTCGAGAATGCTTTCGATATCGTACAAGTCGTCTTCTTTTTTGGTCACTCGTTGTAACTCAGGCAAGTAAAAAGTTCCTTTGAACACTTCTCCGTGCATGTCTTCCAATTTATACACGGGAGGATCACGTCCACGCACTTGTCCAGTGAACGAAACAATTCGATAGTATAGTTGGGTAAATAACCTTTGTCAAAAGTGCGTTTGTTTTCTCCAATGCGAACCCAATCTCCCGTCTTAAGCACCAGGGTTTTCTGGGGTCCCATCTTGGGTGTACCAAACAATTTATCAAAAACCCTCACTTCGTTTTCAGGGGTGACCTCTTCGGGGGCACATCCGATGCTACGATGGTACGATTGATTCTACGCTTTGACCAAACGTGGTAACACGTCAATGTACTTGAGAGTGTGTTGATGTGTAAAATATTTCCACATGCGTTCTTTCAAAGTTCTTTGAAAACGTTCCACGACACTCGCTTTGGTTTCAGGATTTTCAGTGGTAAAAATATGAATGTGCCTTTGTTTCAATTCTTTTTGAAAAGCTTGGTTTAGAAATTCGGTGCCTTTGTCGGTTTGCCATCGTAAAGGGTGACGACCACTTTGTTTCAACATCAGTTTTAAAGCGCTTACTAACTCGGTACTGCTTTTAAAAGTCAAAGGAACGACCCAAGCGAATTTGGAAAACACGTCGATGACACAAACAAATATTTGTGACCACGATTGTACGCTGTCAAATGAGAGACGTCCGCTAAATCTGCTTGCCATTGAAAATCGATGCCAGCCACTTTGGTTTGACTTCTAGAAAATTTTCGTCGAATGGGTTTGTGTAACGTGTACGTCGATTGTTCTTGTAACCATCGTCGTACATCTGGCAAACCTACACTTTTCAATTTGCTTTTGCCAGCCCGATACAATTTTTGAACTCCTCCATAACCAGCAGCATGGCCAGGATTGTAGTAAATGCTAGCTAAATGTTTCTCCTTGTTTTTGTTACTCCTCAATATATCAACCAGGTACCAATGCTCTTTTCTTCGTGTGGTATTTTTTGGGATTGCAATGCTTTACGTGTCCGACGAGCCACTGGTGCAAAGGAGGATGTCTGAACAGGGGTAACCGATTCTGTTTTGACTTCTGTCTTCACTTCTTTCCTTTTCTCTTCTGATGGCAAAGGGGTGGACATCATCTTTTTCATCCAACCCGGTGTGGCTAACTTTCGTAAAACATGTGATTTATGCACTTATCAATATAATACTCATTTATTCATCAATCTATTAACTCATCAATTTATCAATTCATCAAGCGATATTGGAATATGTATGAATTTATGAATCTATCGCTGATATAACAATATTGAAATGGGAATGCATGAAATTATGAATCTATCACACATATAGCGATATTGAAATGTAAATACATGTAATTTTGCTCAGATAGCAATAGTGAAAATAACAATAAAATGGAACACGTAATATAAATAACTGTCCAAGATGTATCTCCGGTTTCACCCGCTCTAGTCAATGGTCAATGAGCCACCACGCATGGTCCACCCCTCCCAGTCTGTTGAAGGATCCCTCGAGAGCCTTCACATTCAACACAGACCCGATGGGCGCGAAGCCTTGGTCCCTCGCATCGAGAACACCAGTACACTCTTCCGAACCAACGTCACCAGACACAGAAAATACGTCACAAGAAACCACACAGAGTTCTGCGACTCCACATCACCAAACCATACACAAAGACAGCTAAAAGTATAACAACTAAACCGTGTAGTACATATGACACGGTTAGTACTTTTGCATTGATATATGTTGCGCATGCGCGCACATGAATTACATCTCGTTACACATTACATTAATCATTCAATGCATGCTGCGTATAATTAAATAAAATCCGTCTGTTCAGTTACAACAAAGAGCTAACTTGAACCAGACTATAGTATTTCTAATATCATGGCGTTTTATAACCTAGGTATTGACTCTCTGTAGAATTTAGAATAAATTCTAAAACATCTAATATATGAAACAATTCTGTCATATAAAACGAATAGCGATAAAGAATACAATCTTGAATTTCACATACCTCTACAGCTGAAGATTTGCTCCCGTAAAGAGGTAAGCTTTCTGACAAGACTCGTCGTAGTGTAATTTGTTTATAGAGAATTTGTTCTATATGTACCCTAGCTGTGACAGATATGCGCAGCTAGGTACTAAGGTTTTCACTGCAGGCAATTTGCACATGCAGCATGGGGTGAATCGCGCTCAGTATTTCAAAATAACTAGAGCCGAAAAAAATAAACCACCCTCGGGTAGCGCTGTACGAGGCAACGAAACGAGAATACATTTTCGATCACATATACATATTGATATAAATCATACACAATTCCGTGACAAATGAGGTATCCGTTGTTCGTACCAACGATGGAGTTCCATCCATCGTTTGTAAGGAACTAAAGTCAGTTTTCGTCCTTCCATAAGATCCAAAGGTATAAGTGTGTTGTCTTTCCAGAGAAGGGTGTTCTTTGTATCTTCTTTTTTCTTCCCGTCTTTATCGCATGACTCCTCCTAAGAGGGTTCCAGCAATCGTTCCTAACAAAGGAGCCGCTATTTTTATCAACGGTCCTATCAGCATGGATAGAAATTCTCCTCGTTGCACCAACATTTTTTTTTTGTTGACTGAGAGGTATTTTCTTTTTGACCATTTGGCGAAGAACGTTTTGATGTTTGCCTAATTTTTGTTTCTGCATCTTGGACAAAGGTACCGTTCCTTTCAACACATTCAAACAACATTCGCACACGGTATCGATGATTTCTTTGGGGGCTGTTTGAATGAGTTGTTTTCGCATGGGAGGATTGGATTTTTTCAGGACGGACAACACTTCCCAATGTTTGGCCAGACGAAGTGGAAGTCCTTTTTTGGTTTTGCCTTTCTTGAGACGAGTAGAATGGTGTGCACTTTTTTGGGTCATTTTGGATGTCTTAGCAAAAATAGAACTGAGGTCTCTCGGAGGTCACACTTCTATTTTATACTGGAATACGTCTCCACTGATTTTCCGAACAGCGCACCATCTTCATGACTGGCATCACTCGATGTTGAGGTATTTTCAACGGACTAAATCGTTTCAGTTCTTCTTTGGATAAATCCAGTAAACTTTGTAAAACGCCGGTTCTCTCTTGGACTTTGGTTTCAGGTGAGGGTACCTTTTTAGCGGCAGCCGCAGTGGTCAGAGCAGCCGAAGTAGAAACCCCCGGAGTTGTGACTTTCGAAATGGGTTTCCATTTTTGCATCAAATTAGGAAACACGGATCTTAAATCAGGTTTGGCAGGCATCATCATGAAGAGTGAAGAAGTAGACAAAGAAGTGGATGGAGGAGAAGAAGACACATTCACTGGCTCTCATGGCTTTCGGGAGTACGTGCGCGACCTAGCAGTAGTACCTCTCTTTCGGGCAGCAGCAGATGTGGTGGTTGGTGTTTTCTTGGAAGGAGTTTTCTTGTTCTTCTTAGGGGCTTTCTTCTTAGGGATTTTCTTCTTGGGGCTTTTCTTTTTCCTTTTGGTTTTGGCTTGGGCATTAGGATCCCATTTCAAAACAGAATGAATCATGACACAACCTAAAGAACCACTACCACCAGGGGTCAAAACGATTTGTTTAGTTCGTGGATCGATTCTGGGATCTGCCAGTTGTGACAACGCCACTTTATGTTTTTCAAGAAAACGTTTGGTTTGATTAGGGATGTGAATGATGCCTTGAAGTAATTGACGTGCCGTCAAAGTAAACCATCGTAACACTTCTTTGAGACTAGCTTCTAACAAATGGGCACGGACTTGTGCATTTTTTTCGTGACTGATGCCATACAAGGCACGAATTAATTTGGCAGGAGGATGATATGGAAAGGATGTCATCTCGAAGACTGTGAGAAAGAAATGACGTGGTGGATGTTTTTTATAGTTTTTTTTCAGAGAGTGACCGAAGGGGACGTGTAAATGACAGGACCTCCTTCTTGACACCAGTGGTGAAAAAACTGGTACGAAATCTCAAATAGTCGGGAGTGGTAGGTTTTAAATCGATGAGTAAATACGCATGAGGTGTTTGAGTGGCATCGTCGTGCGCATAATTTAGCCAAGGAATGGCTAACTGTTTGGCTAACACTTGCATTTGAGATTTGTCTCTGGGGCTTTTAAACAAGACCAAGTAATGGACATTACGACTGATGGTACGATGGGCTTTACTTTGTTGAAATAAATTTTGAGTAATGTAAATGATGCTGGCATTACGATGATGTCCTTTTCGTGTACACCAAGTTTAATTTCTTTTTCGTCTTCTCCTAACATGTTGTCGAAGATGACCAGATGTGTTTGAGTCAAGTCAGACACGATCCCATCGTCTTCGCGAGGAATACCTTCGACAAACGAAATGGCTTCTCCTTGACTTTCACGAAGTAAGGTGTAAGACGATTGCCACACTTTGTAACACCATACGATACGTTGAGGAGGACGATCAAACAAATGAGATTTGTGTTCGATAAAACGTTTGACAAATTCGGTTTTGCCTGAACCACTCGGTCCAGCAATCAACATGTTTAAAGGATTGCGCAGATACAAAGTTTCCAAACTTGGACGATCTAACTTTTCGTCGATCACTTTGACCACAGAAGAAGAAGAAGCAGAGGAGGCAGAGGAAGATGCAGCCATGACCGAGGTAGGAAGAATTTTGAGAAGAACGCAGAAGACACAAGACATTTTATACGTTTCATACACGTTTAATGTTTTAAAAAACAACAAAAAACATATTTACAGGTCATGAAGTACGAAAGCGCATACAGCAAAAATGGTGAGGTGCAACAGTAAGGTAACAACCACTAAAAGAATCAAAGTTCTGTGTAAACAAGTCAATGTACAACAACAATAGTCCAGATGGAGGTGTGTCCTAAGAAATGGATGGACACGCACTGGTATTCTTGTCTCTGGTGTGGAAGAATGAAAAGTCTCTGACGGAAAGGTTCTTTGTTCCTCAGGTCTTTCTATGGGTTCGATGGTGTTGTCTTCTGCTTCAGGCTCGAGTGTCATGGTTAACTTGGGTTCCAAGTTCACTTTTTGTCTTGGATGATTAGTCACACGCAAGGTCCTTGGCATAGTGTGCCACATTTCTGTAGCCAAGCATGCAAACCAACACTTTTCCAGTCACGTACATCTTTCCAATCGTAAAGTTGTTGGTGTAACCAACTAGCGATGCAGACTTCTTGGAAAGTATGAAGTGTAGATGAAGTTTGACAAACGTCTTCTTCACCCGGAGGTACACAACTAGTGTTCATCACGATTCTCAACACTTTGAGCACAATTTGTATTTCGTCCGCCGATAAAGCGTGAATGATCATGTCTTTGTCGCATGTACCATTCATAAATAATACACAACAAACACCGTTCCTCAAAAATTGTCCACAACGAATGTCCTGAGAAAAGAAATCCAAGAAAAGTAGTCACTAACACACACACCGCATAGCGTCCAAAATTCAATGGAAACAGTTCCTGTATCAGGCATCTATAATCCTCTAAGGTCTGAACACGATTGCTGACTTCCTTCCACGGAATACGTTTCACAAGTGAAGACAACGGTCCTGGGATGGTCAGCTTTTATATCCAGGTTCCCAAGGTTTGTATCTTCGGTGAATCAATCTTCTTATACTGGGCAGATAACAATAGTTTAAAAATAGAGGAATGACTTTGAGTTTGCGTTTCACTTGTATCTTGACAAACTCTCTGTAAATGTGTTCTCGTAGCTCGGGAGGCAAACAACAATGTGCTCTTGTAAACTATCCGACATGTGTTACTTCTTGGGACCGACCAAAGGTAGGTACTGACAGCGCGTAGACCATCTGGCATGCTCCAAGTAAGCGGAGTCTTTATACTCCCATTCGTGAAGCGTCACACCGCAACTTAAACACTGAACTTTAAAACCTTCTCCCAAGTAGACAAATCCAGATCTGGCTAAAGCTTTGGGAGTAGGTCCTTGCAGATATTTAGGCCACTTATCTTTGAACGTATGGAGTCGACTTTCAAAGTCTGAATAGCCAACCAAAGCCACAGGCAGCGTCAATTCTTTACCAAAGTAGGGATGGCATCCGCAGGTAGGTACACGCTTAGCATCCCCAATAAAGAAGAAAGGGCGTCCTGCATCGCTAGTGGAGCGGTAAGGCACACGAACGGCATCGCTTTCGAGGGTCGCAGAGGAAGAGCGACAAGGTCGTGCTGCATCGCTGATGTCAAAGCGTACGGCATCCGTCTCGTCGCATGGCTCTGCATCGCACTCCAGGTCGTGATCGAAATTGGAGTCCACAGTAGGTTCCTCAGTCGGTGGCTGTGTCGAGTTTGTTAGCATCGGTGCCTGTGTACTGACCTCCTCATTGAACTTGAAGTTCACAGTGAGTTCGTAACTCGGTGGCTGTGTGGCATTAGTATTCATCTTCTTCTTCTTCTTGCTCTGTCAACGTTTGGAGTCAAAATGAATGGTTGGTCTTGGAAGTTGTCCCTTTTTATACTGAAGATCGGCGTGTCCGTAAGGCAAAGTGGTGTTGTCTGGAAGTCTCACTCGTTTCTGGTACACAATTTGGTAAACTTTTCCTACAGGACAACTGACGATTTGGTGATTGGGTAACCGTACAATCTTGTGAGGTTCTAACGTTTGCACTCGAAAGTCTTGTCTAGACTGCAAAGCTTTTTTCAAAACCTCAAAGTTCACCACTTGGCTATTTCGATAGTTCAGTGTCAATCCTTTGACTCTGCATTTGGTGTGAAGTTGGCCTTGTCTGTCTCGGTATCGATACCCGTAATTTTTAGGGCCACCGCTGGCAAAACTGAGGATCGTCTCTTGAGGGTGCTCGTCCGTCAAGGTTCCTAACCGATCTCCTTCGATGGTGGGGTGTGGGCAACCGGGACGATGGATGTACATACAACTGTCGTTGTCAAAGTACAGGACTCGATCTCCCAACACTTCTAGAGCCTCGTCGTACAATTTCAAGCGAGAATGGGCTGTCACGTAGGCTGCAATGACCACATTGCTAAAGTCGTCGGGGTGTACAAACTTGGGTTCTTCTTCGTAATTGATCAAGATCAAATCTTCACGGATGATTTCTCCGAGTTTGACTAGTTTAACTTTGTCGTCCACTAGTTCAAAGTTGCGGCTGGGATCTGTCAAGTATTCCGTCTTGTACAAGATCGTACGTTGTGCCATCTTTCCCTACAAGCAATTCAGCATGACTTTGGCAAACGATCTTCTTCCTCCGTTCTTTTCTGCATCTTCCAAATTGATGTCTTCCACGGCACGGTACTGTTCTTTTAATTGGACTTGGTCTTCTGGCATCCGACACTAAGAGGGATAGCCGCTGACTTCTTGTTTCAGTTTGAGAAATTCGTTGACGTAGCCTGAGAAAATGCCTGGATTGGAGGCGTCGTCCTTTTGGTATTGTGTTGTGGTAGGAAAGTGCCAGATTTCTTACACTTTCAACAAGCGGTATCCCCGATCCAGAGGCCGAAACAATTCGGCGCTGACCCACGTTCCTGTCAAAGCGCGTTCTTCCTCCATGTGGTGACAGGGGTGATCTTGGTTGCATGTTTCGGCACACGTACGGCATAAAGGAAACATCAGTTTTCCTTGGCAATGATGAGGTAAGATAGGATGGTACAAGTGGGTCTGGGGTAAGACTTTGCATTTGATCAATCCTTCGTATTGACGAATGTGTTCCACGTCGATGTGTTCTGTCAGGATTTCAGGGTGTCCGGTAGGGAATCGCTTGTATTTACACACCCAAGGATACAACGAACACACGTCGATGTATTTGATTTCTTCTCCTCGAGATTCGTCTACGTCGTACAGCAACCCTATGGCATTGGTTCGTCCTCCAAACAAACTGTGGTGTGGATCCAAAGGTTCGATGTCGACCACGTCGTAACTTTCGGCAATGCGCCTAAATTCAGGATCGGTTTTCAAACGTCGATCGTACTCGTGCTCCCACATTTCTACCACTTGGTATCCTTGACTTTCTAACTTCAGACGTCGTTGGTAGGTATGTTCGTTCAACTCTTCCATGGTGCAGTCTGAAAAAGGACTGTTCAGGTGTCGTTGAGGAAAACAGGTAGGGCATCCACGAAACAAGCATCCCTGAAATTCGTACACCGTCTGAGGGTTTTCTAAATCCCAACCATCCACAGAAAGACTTTCCACTTTCTTTTCTCCCCCTCCGTTTCTGACATGTTGTATCCATTTGTCTTCCTTTTGGCACAAGTAATGCAACCAAGGTAATGCTTTGGCAGAGTATTGACGACTGGCAGAGAGAGAAGTGTTAGGGTCTATGATGGCTAGTGTGTTCTCGGGCATGAACTTGTTGGTGTACACTAAGGTACAGGCTTTGGGTAGGGTGCATGCTTCCTTCAAAGGATCGACTTCTCCGTGATCTAGAAATAATTGTCTAAACTTTCCACAGCAACGGCGTAAAATGTCCACATCGGATCGGCAATACTTCAACATTTCTTCTTGAAAGTCAAACGGTTCTGAAGCGTGAGCGTGGTACCAAGCGTGAAAGGCTTCTCGGTGTTCGGTGTGCATTCCGTCGGGGTCGTAATAGTGAACGTCAGGCAAATGCGGCAGCACTACGTGTTGTTTGGCTTCCGTATTGAAGAAGTGGGGAAAATATCCTTTAGCCATTTCTGTCATTCCAAATGTTTTAGGCATTCGACTCAAAGGCATGGCCAAATAATTCATGGAATCTTTGAATTGTACTTATCCCACTTGCATGTAGATGAGTTTGGCTCCGTTCATGGTGACAATATTAACAACAATACACCTAAAAGTGCACAAAAACAACACCACAGCTACACCCAAATGGAGATTTGACAAGGCTGACTGGGGGACGTTTCGCTCTCTATGTGAGGGGATGGACAGTGTCATGCTATATAACGACAATGGTAACACCTATAACAAAAACATCGTAAAAACGCTGTCGTCGGCAGCGGAACGGTGCATCCCCAAAACAGGAGGGCGAGGCAACAAAAAAAATCAGTCGCCTGGTGGAACAAAGAATGTAGGCAGGTTATACGAGAAAAGAAAACGGCCCTAAATAAATTCAGGCACTCCAAACATTCCGTCTTTACAGCTAAACAGAACTCATGGAAGGAATTCTGCTCAACATTAAACCATAAAGCAAACTCCAAGCAAGTGTGGGCTAAGATTAAAAAAATTAGGGGCAATGCTATCTTCTCGACCCCAAAACTCCCCGGGCTCATCACTGATGGGGAGAAAGCCGCAAAATTAGCCACCCAGTTTGCTGAAATGAGCAGTAATTCTAACCACTCAGGAAAGTTCCAAAAATATAAAAACAAAATAGAGAAGGAACAACCCCAATTGTTTACTGATAGAGGCAACAACTCAATTCCCCTAAATATAGATTTCACAGTATATGAGTGGCGTAAAACACTCAGTAAAAAAAAAAACCACGTCTCCCGGTGAGGACCAACTAGGCTATGAAATCTATAAAAAATCTCCCTGAAAATATTGAACTGGCGATATTGGATCTGCTGAATCTGATTTAGCAATCGGGTGAAATACCGACACGCTGGAAACAAGCGGTTGTCATCCTAATCCCGAAACCCGGAAAAGATCCAGCGGATATCGGTTCGTACGGACCAATCTCTGTTACTAACAACATATGCAAAATCATGGAAACAATGATAAATAATAGATTGAAGCACCACCTGGAAAATAAAAATGATATATCCCAAAACCAAAGCGGTTCTCATAATAAAAGATTAACAATTGGCCAATTAGTACGGTTGAAGTCCAGCACAATACTGGCTTTTAATGTCAAAAGGAAAAGTGATCGCAATCTTATAGCAGTATTCCTTGACCTAGAAACAGCATACGATCTGATCTGGACAAAGGGTCTAATTGTAAAACTGAACCATTATGGACTTGCAGGCCGCATGCATAAATGGATATCAAATGTCTTATCAGGCCGAAAAATCCAAACCAGGGTGGGCAACAGCTACTCTGAAACAATTGAACTTGAAAATGGTACATCCCAAGGTAGCGTCTTAAGCCCTGCCCTATTTAACATCATGATTAATGACCTAGATCGGTCAGTCGACCCTACTTATCTGGACCTCTCACAAATTGCTGACGATAGTGGAATCTGGAAAGCGGGAAATCCCTCCAGTGAAACTGTGGTCAGACGATTGCAGATGGGACTGGATAAGATTGGTCGATGGGCCAATAGGTGGGGCTTCAAACTATCACCAGGTAAAACAGTAGGGGTCATGTTTACACCAAAAGTAAACTTACAGAAACAACCACCGAAACTAAATTTAAACGGTAGGATGATAAAATTTGAAAAGGTGTCTAGGTTACTAGGGATGATATTCGATGAGCACCTGACATTGAGCAACCATATAGCAGAGCTAGTGAGACGGTGTAGACAAAATCTGAACCTTTTGAGAAACCTTAGGGGCACTGATTGGGGGACAGATCAGACCACACTTCTCACACTGTATAGGTCACTTATCCGATCCAAAATTGATTATGGATGCCAGGTGTACGCATCGTCCCGACCTTACATACTTATAAAATTGGATAGTATACAACATAAGTAGTATAGGGTGAGTATTGGGAGTCAAGAATTCTGGGCTGACACTTGGGGGTCAAGCGGGAATCGACCAGGTGTGTTGACACTTGGGGGTCAAACGGGAAAGGAACGGGAAAAAGGAAAACAAGGGAGGAAGGGTTAGAAGAATGGCAATAATGAAAAATTAATCTTTTCTTGAAAAATGTTTGGCCCTGAAAAGGGCCGTTGTTTTTTTTTTTGGTTTAACAGAGAAGACATCTCCTGGAGGGTCATCTTTTACTTAAACTTCTACGGACTTTAGGTCCGTAGAGGAGCACCCGTTTCAGGCAGCCTTGTCTCTCCACATAGATGCGACGTTTCCAGATAGTTGTCTCTGTCATCTTCTTGATCGCCCATGAAGCTGTGACATACATCGGGAAGTCTGGGTCAAACAGCATTCCCGAGACGATAGTTGATGATTCAACACTAGTCCACATTTTGTTTCTTCTGGAGTGGTCTTGGAGAAAAAACCGGTGAAGCTCAACGAGACAAGCGGTGGTATATATACCCTATGAGCGGATTGAAATGGATTGAAATGAACTACCAATCCAAGCGCGCGTTACAAGTGGGTAGGTTTTTCTTCCAATGGGAAGAGAGAAGGGGTGTGACTTCATCTGGAGTGTAAAGGTATCACAGCGTTCGTAGGGATTTTACTTTGGACAGCCTAATGGAGACCGCAAAGACCACTATGTATTGGAGTGAGCCTGCAACGGCCAATGCCGTAGTGAACTTCCAACCGGAAGATTTTAATTCAGATTCCGTAGATTTTTGGTCTTCTCAAGAATTTGTACCTGAAACTACCACGACTGCTGCTGCTATACTACCAGCCTATTTGCCTGTCATGGATTAGACTTTTTCTCAGCCGTCTTGCACCACTGCTACAACTTCCTTTGTTATTGAACATATCGCCATCACGTGATACTCGCCAGTCCACCCGTTTACGCTATGATAGACCCTCATTAATTGCTTTAAACGACCACTCCTTGGCTCTCCACACTACATTGTGCACTAGACTAAACGACCTGGGACTACATTCTTCATCATTACTTAAATGTAAACGGAAGCGAAAAAAGAAACGTTGTTTTAAAGCTGCCCGGCGTAGAACAGGAAGAAGAATTCCAGTTATCTCCCTTTCGCCATTTCCGGCACGCCAATTTGAAAACTCAGCCGTTAATTTAGATAACCTAATTCAAATTCCTCTTAAATCGTCAATCTTTGTGTCAACTATCCAAGAGATACTACTACGCATCGCATTATTCAATGCCCAATCAGTAGGACCACCGGAAAAGCGCACAGAAATAGTTAATTTTATCAACGATCAGAATATCGACATCTTTTTCCTAACAGAAACATGGCTAAAAACATCAGGCGATGAGCCCAAATGCGCGGATCTAACACCCCCCGGTTACTCCATCAAGTCGTTCCCCCGCCACTCCCGCGGAGGTGGAATTGCTGTCATCGCAAAGAACTCCATGATCAACCGTCTTAATCACACTACAACATTCAATTTGAACCACACGTCGTTTGAACTAGTCCAAACCAAACTCACACTGGAACAAAGGTCGGTCCATTTTTTCTGCCTCTACCGCCCTCCTAGTAGAAAAAACAAGCTGACTGAATCTCTCTTTTTGGAGCAGTTTCCGAATCTCCTAGAGTATGGAAATTCGATAGGTGGCAACCTGATTATTCTTGAAGACTTCAACTTTCACTTTGACTGTCCTGGAAACCCATACACATCAAAACTGCTAGATTCCATTCACGTTTTCAACCTCAAACAGTCAGTTAGCAAACCCACCCATAAACATGGTCACATTTTAGACTGGATTCTTTATAGACCTGATTATAATGTTCTACAGTCCTCCCTGGTGTCCCACGAACTTGCATCAGATCACCTCTGCATTATATGCCATCTTGACGTATCAGTCCCAAACCCTCCACCTTTATTTGCTACTAAGAGAAACCTCCGTAGGATAAATATAACTCAACTAATGCATGACATCCAAGCAATCCTAACAACTTTGCTACCTCCTACAGCAGAACAACTTGATAACTGCCTGCGTTCAATGCTTGACAAACATGCCCCAGCAACCAAGTGCAGAGTATCAATTCAAAAAGTGTTCTCCGTGGTATAGCAGTGTTAGGGACCAGCTTCGCATTGCTAAAAGAGACCGCCGTAAGGCTGAGAGGCTTTGGGTTTCCACCAGACTCACCATTCATAAGCAAATCTATGAAGCCACTAAGAAGAATGTCACAAACATAGTCCATGCAGCGAAATCAGCCCACTACAGTTCTAAGATCATTGAAAGTTCCAGCTGCAAAGAGCTCTTCGAGATTACTAACAAGCCAATGTCAAGGAACAAATGTACACCACTTCCAACTACCTTCTCTCCAGTCGACCTTCCGGACCAGTTTGCAAATTTCTTCCGTGACAAAGTACAAACCATTAGAGATAAGCTTGACAACATAATTTCAATTGAGTCGTCGTCACCATACAGTTGCGATACAGAATTTTAGCGGCAACCGTCAGCAGCATTTGAACCTGTCTCTATGGATTTAGTGCGTACAATCATGATGAAGAGTGCCCCAAAGTCATGTGAACTTGATTCGATTCCGACATCACTGCTGCTTGAGTGCTTAGATCCAATATTGCCTTCACTAACTGATATTATTAATACTTCTCTCTCATCCCGGGAATTCCCATCATTTTTCAAAACTGCCATTGTAAAGCCTCTGCTGAAGAAACCAACACTTGACCATAACGATTTAAAGAACTACCGCCCTGTTTCTAACCTCCCATTCATGTCAAACATCTTAGAAAAAGTTGTTCTATCCCAACTTGTATCTCATCTGAATTCAAACAGTCTTTTTAGCGATGTACAGTCTGCATATCTCCTTCACCACAGTACCGAAACTACCCTTCTGAAAGTAGTTAATGACCTTCTCTCTGCTTTGGATAGTGGAAAGATTACAGTCCTCACCCTCATTGACTTGTCTGCAGCATTTGATACAATAGACCATGATATATTGCTTCACCGTCTCCATCATGTATTTGGCATTCACGATACAGCCTTACTATGGTTCAAGTCCTACTTGGTCAACAGGACACAAATTGTGTCCGCAAATGGAAAACACTCCAGCCCAGTTGATCTATGTTTTGGTGTTCCACAGGGTTCTGTTCTTGGACCTGTTCTCTTCATTCTATACACTCAACCGCTCTCAATTGTCATAGATCGTCACCCAGTGTCTCACCAATTGTACGCTGATGACACCCAAATATACAAATCTAGCCACCCAACTGAAGTTGATGCTACCATCCAAGGTGTAGAGAGGTGTGTTTCCGATGTGAAATCATGGATGACATGTAACAAGCTGCAGATGAATGATGATAAAACCGAAGCCATTCTGATTACCACACAAAGACTTTCTCATTCACATCCTTTACCTCAAACAATAAATATCAGCAACACCAATATTAAATTCACACAGTCAGTACGAGACCTAGGTGTTACTCTAGACAGTACACTCTCATTGCACCAACATGTCATGAACATATGCAAGGCTGCATACCTTGAGCTGAGACGGATCAGCTCCATTCGCAATTATCTTTCAGTTGATGCCACTAAAACACTTGTGTGTTCCTTAGTACTTTCAAGACTGGACTATTGTAACTCAATTCTATCTGGTTCATCTCAGTATCTACTCCAGAAACTTCAAAAAGTTCAAAACACAGCTGCTCGGATCATTCTTAGAGTACCACGAACAGAGCACACCTCTCTCCAGCTCTGTATCCTACACTGGCTACCCATTCGATCCAGAATCAAACACAAAATTTGTTCTCTGTGCTACGTTTCACTGACTGGCACCAGTCCAACATACCTATCTCACATCACCCATGTGTACACACCAGCAAGATACTTACGCTCCTCTTCCGACACCCGTATTCTCATTATTCCCAATACCAAAATGAAGTCATACGGACACCGTTCTTTTGCATACCAGGGCCCAGCAACGTGGAACGAATTGCCAACTGAACTTAAACACAAAGACACAGTGATCTCATTCAAGAGTGCTCTTAAAACTCACCTTTTTCGACTGCAAGAATAGACCTAAAGACTTAATGTTTTCTTACCTTAACTATTTTCAGCATGTTTTTGTTTTCTAATTTCATGGTGTTTGTTTTTTCTATCTTTTCGTAATCATATCATTATATATGTTTGTTTAGGTGTTATATAATGTTGTAAAGCGCTTAGAGCTTCTAAAGATTAGGCGCTATACAAAGTCCTCATTATTATTATTATTATTATTATTATTATTATTATTATTATTATTATTATTATTATTATTTCAAAAAGAGGCAAAAAGAAGAACTGGAAAAATTTGTACAGCGATAGAGAGAAGCCGAAGAAGTTTTTCTTCAGCAAGAAGAGGAAAGAAGAAAGCGAGAGGAAGAACTAAGAAAGTTAGAAGAGGAGAAGAGTGAAGAACCGAAGGAAGAGAGCGATGAAGATAAAACGGTGAATCTACTACAAGACATTTTATCGGACTTAAAGCATCTGAGAAACCTGTATCAGTATTCTTTAACTCAACCCAAGAGAAAGAGACCATCAAGGGCCAAACATGCGAAACCCATCACTACTTCTAGTGAGATGCTACCACCACCACCATTCACTACTACTACTACTACTACCACCAAAGAAGCAGCGGCAGGAGGAGGAGGAGGAATAGGAGTGGGTCGTGGAAAGGGATTGAGACAGTTGAAGTTGATCATGCCCAGTCCATAAGTTTGTTTAACAAAGAAACACCCCAAAGGTCCTTTTCAGGGCCACCCAGATCTCTAGAAAAGATGATCATTTTAAATTGCCAAATCAAGTAAAAACTTTAAAAATCCCAATCCTTTGGTTTTTTGTAAGAGTGATTGCGTGCGTGCGTGCGTCCATACTCTAAAAAAAACACTACAAACACACTTACTTTTTTTCCATTCTGGTCTATTCTCTTTTTTTTTTACAAAATAATTCACCATGAACATAACACCACACTCAAAAAAGTTCATCGTTCACTGTCTGTCTCTCTTGTCCTTCTTGAATTTCTTCACAGGGATCAAGGGTTATTTTTCTTCTTCTTCCTCACTGTCTTCCAGTCGTCTAGCTTTCTTGCTTTTCTTGACGAGGGGGATAGGTTCTTCTTCTTCTGGGACTGAAGATCCCTCTGCTTCCTCCCTCTCTGGTAGGTTCTTGTTTCTGAGGACACTCCGAAGACCAATGTCCTTTCCCTTGACAATGATAACAGGTATCTTTCGTTTTGTCTCTCTTTTCTTTTCCTTGACGTTGTGGACATACTGGTATACTTTCCAAGGACTCTCTCCAAATTTCTGATAGCCACAGCCGTCTGTTGTGCTAAATCTCTGACCAGAAGGGTAAGCTTTTCTGACTGCTCTTACATCTTCAGTTTGAATGTGGAATCACGAATGCTGATTCTAAGGGTAAGAAGGTCTCTCTATATATAGTCTCCCTGTGTGAAACTGAATCAGATTCAAATCAGACTTTAAGATGAAAAGATCACACCAAATCCATGAGAAAACAGAAGAAGAAACGAAGAGACGGCGACGAAGACTTTCCGTTCCGCCTGAAACACCTCTCGCTGAACTGCTAGCTCAAGTCCATGCGAGCGATTTCGAAGATGAGATGAGTGAGCCTGAAACTGTACCTTCTACCCAACCCCAAAAAACCACCACCACCACCCCTGACCAAGAAAGTCCTACCGTAGCTCCCGAAAATTACTATCGGATTCGAGAGACGCAAAAAATAACCTCTAGAAAATTTAGAACTACGGCTTACACTCACACCGTCCACTTTAAAGACTTCAAGTCTGAAGTGCCTTCAGAGAAAGCTGCAGGGTTCATTACCGATTTGTGGGATTCTGTGTAACAGAACTTGAAACGACAATGGGGAGCCAAAGAGGACGATCGATTGCGACTGTCCATCCATCACGACAGTTTGAAGAGTACTGTCTGGATCGAGTTCAGCACCCCGGCAGAATTAACGCCAGCCAAAGTCATCACCAAAATAGAACACGTTCAACAATCCAACGAAAAGTTTACCATCACCGATGGAAAGGCTACGCTTCACATGACTCACGTTTCCCCTCCTCGAGGGAGCGGACGAAGTAGGAAAGCGTTACTATTGGACGACCTTCGCAGTACCTAACGCAGTGTCGTCCAATTCGACAATTCTCAAGACCAGATGTGCTTGGCCCGCGCCATCGTGGTGGGGCGAACGTATGCCGACAAGAACGAGACCGCAGAATGGAATAGAGCCTGGTAGAGAATTCGACAATCGGAGAAAGCCAAACAACGAAACGAAGCAGAACTCCTGTTACAACAAGCAGGCATCCCCAAAGACACAGTGTGTGGCATTTCTCAAATGCAACAACTTCAAGACGTCTTGGCTCCTGGCTACACTTTGAAAGTACACCCTCAAGAAGTGCGCGGAGATCTGCTGTTTCGAGGACCCGATTTCCCCGAGGGAAAATACATTCACATCTATTACCATCAAGAACATTTCGATGCCATCACCAGTATCACAGGATTTCTAGGATACGGATATTATTACGAGAAATGCGACAAAGGAGTTAATAATCAAGAGCGATACATTCACTGCGGGGAGAGATGTCGGGGCTGTTTAGCGGCCAAACCATGCCTTCCTGAACAACACGTCCATTGTGAGACGTGTCGACGAACTTTTGTCAGTCCCTCTTGTTACGAACAACATCGCAGGACACACGGTCACCAACAAAAATGACCTTGCGACTTATTGAAATTGTGCTCCACGTGTGGACAACTGATTCGAACCAAAGACCCCAAGAGACACACTTGTACCGGCAAGAAAAGATGTCGCATTTGCAAGCAGATGGTGGATTATGATCATCAATGTTTCATTCACAAGTACGACAATACACTGAAGAAAGAATTAAAGACGGATCAGAAGAAGAACCAGGTGGATTTAATCTTTTTTTATTTTGAATGCATGCAAGAAACAGGCATTCACATCCCCAATTTCTGCGTCGCTCATCGGGCTTGTGAGAAGTGTATCCAAGAACCTATCCATTTTCACTGTCCTCATTGTAGTAGGATTCCAGGAGGACGTGAAAAAATCTTTCGTGGTCCTAACACTCTGTCCGAGTTTGCTGAATGGATTTTAGACCTGTTATGTATGATGTTTATATAATATTATAAATATTTTAGGAAATTATAAATGTTTCTTCACTTTAATATTTGTTTAAATCTTTATGTTTATCAGGAAAAACATGTTTAACTAGTGTCCTTGAATTAGGTTGTTTTGATCAATATGTTTTCTCAATTTGAAGGTCAAGGTTGATTTTTGTTTACAAGTAAAAATTCCATTAAGATGACTCATATTCTTGAACATTCTGTCATGTGACCAATCTTTATATATACCATGTTTGGTGGACATTTATTCAGTTTTGACATTACCATCAGTCTTGTAAAGAGCTATTACAGTTGTGAAAATTCATTCCAAATTCTAAGAGAGGAATTATTTTAAATATTCATTGGATTATAACAGTGCTCATAAACTTTTGGATTTTGGATTTTTAATTGATGATTTTGGAATTTATGTGAACTTATTCAGAGATTTTGGAATACTTCATTTTGACATCAGCACATCAAGATTACTAGTACATCAGGACTTTGGAGACCATTAGCACATCATAACATTCAAGGACACAGCCGTGAATTCGGAACATTCTTTATTTAGGACTTGTGATTAGAACAATCATTCTTATTGGATTATTAGGATTTCAAAACACATTACTGTAAGTGACTTTTTGATTTTTCATTTTAATTATCTAGTAATAAATTGCTTGTTGATTTTTACATGATTTGTTGGTTTCACTTTCTTTCTGTTACATTTTTCTTAGACCATAGAGTCGTAACAGAAATTGGGGGCTCGTCGTTCCAGGATTGAATTTCTTTAAAGCATATTAAAGA
The DNA here is from genome assembly GCA_029931535.1 of Margaritifera margaritifera. Classification (NCBI taxonomy): domain Eukaryota; kingdom Metazoa; phylum Mollusca; class Bivalvia; order Unionida; family Margaritiferidae; genus Margaritifera; species Margaritifera margaritifera. The sequence continues at coordinate 788,435 of JAQPZY010000952.1, forward strand.
TATTAAATTTATCTTTGAAATTCATATTGATTTTGTCTCGGAATTTATTTTTTCTTGTCTTTGGCAAAGATTTTATGTAGAGAAATTTTTTGTGTGAAACCAACAAGCATTTACTATGGCATCTAATGTTCAGAATTTCATTTCAAAACCTACCCAGGAGGGGTTAGAGTGCATGAGAAAGGATGAGTTGCTCGAGCTTGCCAGAAAATACAGTCTATCTGAGGCAAAAGTATCATTGACAAAACAGGAGATAAAGATTATTTTGATTCAGTATTTAGTAGGAAAGGGAATTTTTGAAAATAGTGCTTTAAGTTTGAAGAGAAAGCCTGTATCTGGTTCTGACAGGAAATTAAGGGAATTAGAGTTAAAGAACCAGATGGATTTAGAATTGGCAAAGCTTCAGATTCAGAGAGAGAGAGAAAAAGAAGAGAGGTAGATGGAGAGAGAAAAAGAAGAGAGGCAGATGGAGAGAGAAAAAGAAGAGAGGCAGATGGAGAGAGAGAAAGAAGAGAGTCAAATGCAGATGGAGAGAGAGAGAGAGAGAGAGAGAGAGAGAGAGAGAGAGAGAGAAAGAAGATAGACAAATATAAATGCAGATGCAGATGCAGATGCAAAGAGAAGAAAGGGAAATGCAATTTAAGTTAAGAGAATTAGAACTGGCAAACAGAGCACACTCCACTCCTTTAAATACAAGTTCAGGTTTTGATGTTACTAGATATATTAGGTTAGTACCCCCTTTCCAGGAAAAAGAAGTAGATAAATACTTTCTTCATTTTGAGAAAATAGCTGAAAACTTGAAATGGCCCAGAGAGCATTGGACTTTGTTGTTACAAAGTGTACTTATTGGCAAAGCTCGTGAAGTCTACACTTCACTGTCAGTACAACAAAGCACTGATTATGATGTGGTTAAGGAGTACATCTTGAAAGCCTATGAGTTGGTACCAGAGGCATATCGACAAAGGTTTAGGAATTGTAGAAAAGAAACTGGACAAACTCATGTCGAATTTGCAAGGGATAAAGAACAACTATTTGATAGGTGGTGCTCAGCCAAGAAAATTGATCAAGGTTATGATAACCTCCGACAGCTCGTATTAATTGAAGAGTTCAAGAGGTGTATCCATAGTGATGTTAAAACCTATCTTGACGAGCAGAATGTGGAAACTTTGGAAAATGCTGCTCGTATGGCTGATGATTATTCCTTGACTCACAAAATTTCATTTGGCAATAAGTCGTCCTCTCAACAGTTTTCTGGTAAAAAACCATTTCAATCTCATTCGAGTACTTCCAAATTTCACAACAGCACAACAGTTAGGAATCAAACATCTGATAAGACTGATCAGAAATCCTTATCTCTTCCTACGTGCACTTATTGTAAAAAGAAAGGGCACGTTATTTCTGATTGCTTCAAGTTGAAAAATAAGCAACAGAGAAAAGACAGAGCTTTTCCAAATGCTCTTATTTCTACGAGGTCAAGGTCACGGTCTTGCATTGAAAGCAATACATTTGTTGGGTCAAACAAACCCCAGTCTGATTCTATTTTGGAGGCTTATGAACCATACATGTCAGAAGGTTCTATATCATTTATTGGTGATTCTGCCAAACCTGTCCAAATTAAAATATTAAGGGACACTGGAGCTTCTCAGAGTCTTTTATTATCAGGTACTTTGCCTTTGTCTGAGGAGTCTTCTTCAAGTGAAAGTGTTCTTGTTAAGGGAGTAGAGTGCGGCTTTGTAAATGTTCCTCTTCATTGTGTAAATTTGGCATCAGACTTAGTTTCTGGACCTGTGACTGTTGGGGCAGTGACTTCTTTACCCATAGAGGGTGTTCATTTATTACTAGGCAATGACCTAGCTGGAGATAAGGTTGTGGTTAATCCACTTGTAACTGACAAGCCTTGTTTGGATCAGAAAGTTGATCCTGTCGAAACTGAAATCCCTGATTTATACCCTGCTTGTGCAGTTACTAGAGCTATGGCAAAAAGAGCTCTTGAGAATGATGTTGATCAGGATATTATTCCTTTAGCTGACACATGTATTGGTCAATCTTTTGATGAGGTCACTTTTTCCTCAGGTATTGATCAATCAAATGGTATTGATCACAGTGATCCTCTTTTGGCAACTCATTCTCTTTGTTCTAATCAGGATGACAAACGACAATCTCTTGTCGTTGAACAGGAGCAAGATCCCGAGATATCTTGTTTGTTTCCGAGGGCTATTAGTGAAACTGAAGCCCCACAAGTTCCAGTGTGTTACTTTGTGAAAAATGGGGTCCTTATGAGGAAATGGAGACCACCTGATGTACCCGCTGGTGACGAGTGGTCAGTGAGCTATCAACTTGTTGTTCCTAAGTCATATCGACAGGAAATTCTTAATTTAGCCCATGAAACTCCTTTGGCTGGTCATTTAGGAGTCCGTAAGACTTATCACAAGATCTTGAATCATTTTTATTGGCCGAAACTGAAAAGTGATGTTTCTAAATACTGCAGATCTTGTCACACTTGTCAAATGGTAGGAAAACCCAATCAGAAGATACCTAAGGCTCATCTGCAACCTATTCCTGCATTTGATGAACCATTTAGTAGAATAATAGTAGACTGTGTTGGTCCTTTACCTAAAACCAAGTCAGGCAACCAATACTTGTTGACCATCATGTGTACATCTACAAGATTTCCAGAGGCAATTCCTCTGAGAAATATAAAAACTAAAACTATTGTGAAAGCTTTGGTGAAGTTTTTTACACTTGTTGGCCTTCCCAAATCTGTCCAGTCAGATCAAGGGTCCAATTTTATGTCTGGAATTTTCCAACAAGTTATGCATGATTTAGGCATCCAACAGTTTAAATCTTCTGCCTATCACCCTGAAAGTCAATGTGCTTTGGAAAGATTTCATCAAGCTTTGAAGAATATGATTCGATCATATTGCTTTGATACAGAAAAGGATTGGGATGAGGGTGTTCATTTGTTGTTGTTTGCTGTTAGGGAATCAGTTCAAGAGTCATTGGGTTTTAGTCCCTTTGAACTAGTTTTTGGTCATACTGTCCGTGGACCATTGAAATTATTGAAAGAGAAACTTCTTTCAAATGAAGATTCAAAGATTAATCTTCTTGATTATGTTTCTGATTTCAAATACAAGTTGTCAAAGGCCTCTGAAGTAGTAAGAACTAATCTTCACACTACCCAGTCAAAAATGAAATTAAGGTATGACAGAAATACACAGGAAAGGAGTTTTAAACCTGGTGACAAAGTTCTGGCTCTCTTGCCCATAACTCAGAATCCTCTTCAGGCTAAATTTTATGGTCCTTATACCGTTGCAAAGAAAGTAAATGACTTAAATTATATCATTAACACTCCTGGGAGACGGAAACAGAAACAACTTTGTCATATAAATATGTTAAAGGAATATTTTGACAGAGATAGCTCAGCTAATTATTCAGTTAATTTAGTTGTACCTGTCCCACACAGTGAAGATATCAACGATGGAGTACGATCAGACTATAGTGACTCTGGTATAACCAATCTTCGGAATTCAGAAATATTGAACAACCTAGACCAGAAACTTTCACATCTACAACAACAGGAAAGAAATGAACTAAAACAGCTATTACATGACTATGAGCACTTGTTTCCAGATGTTCCAACACGAACAAGTAAAATTTATCATGACGTTGACATTGTAGATTCTGCTCCTGTGAAACAGCATCCTTATAGGATGAATCCTCTCAAACAGAACTATCTGAAGAAAGAAATTCAGTATTTACTGGAGAATGATTTCATAGAACCAAGTAAAAGTAACTGGAGTTCACCATGTATTCTTGTTCCCAAGCCAGATAATACATTCCGTATGTGTACTGACTATAGAAAAGTCAACAGTGTCACCAAAACTGATTCATTTCCAATCCCAAGAATGGACGATTGCATTGATAAAATTGGAAATGCGGAATATGTCACCAAGTTTGACCTTTTAAAAGGATTCTGGCAAATTCCATTGACGGAAAGGGCAAAAGAAATTTCAGCATTTGCAACTCTAGATGGACTTTATCAATATAAAGTCATGCCGTTTGGAATGAAAAATTCGCCTGCAACGTTTCAACGTCTGATGAACATGATAACATTTGGTCTTGATAATTGTGACGCTTATATCGATGACGTCATTATCTACAACAACACCTGGGAAGATCATTTGGAAACCATTCGAAAATTCTTCGATCGACTCAGCGATGCGAATCTGACAATTAATTTGAGCAAAAGTGAGTTTTGCCATGCTTGTGTCACATTTTTAGGACATATTGTGGGACAAGGTCAAGTTAAACCTATAGAAGCTAAGGTCAAAGCTATCTCTGAATTTCAAGTTCCAATTTGTAAAAAGCAACTGATGCGATTTCTAGGTATGGCTGGATATTATCGGAAATTTTGTTCCAATTTTTCCAAAATTGCTGAACCTTTGACAAGTTTATTGAGTAAGAAAGCCAAATTTTATTGGTCTGACAAGTGTCAGGAATCTTTTGACAAGTTAAAGGCCATGCTTAAGAATGGACCAGTTCTTTCTGCACCAAATTTTAGCCAATCATTTAAATTATCTGTTGATGCAAGTGATGTAGGGGTTGGTGGAGTATTGATTCAGGAAGACAAAAGTGGTGTGGATCACCCTGTGTGTTATTTTTCTAAAAAACTAAACAAGCACCAGAAAAATTATTCCACAATTGAGAAGGAATGTTTGGCTTTGATATTGGCTTTACAGCATTTTGAAGTGTATGTTACCTCAGCTCTTTCTCCAATTATTGTGTACAGTGATCACAATCCCCTTACTTTCATCAACAAAATGAAAGATAAAAATCGGAGATTGTTGAGATGGAGTTTGATATTGCAGGAATATAACATTGACATCAGACACATCAGGGGAAAAGACAATGTGATTGCAGATGCACTCTCACGTGCCTAGAAATGTAATATTGCTTGATGTAATTAAGTCCAGTATCATAAAACATGTTTTTATGTAATTTTGGTTATTATAGTATTAGATGTATATTCAAAAGAAAGCTTTATTACATAAATCTTTCTTTTTCTTTATGAGGGGAGGTGTTATGTATGATGTTTATATAATATTATAAATATTTTAGGAAATTATAAATGTTTCTTCACTTTAATATTTGCTTAAATCTTTATGTTTATCAGGAAAAACATGTTTAACTAGTGTCCTTGAATTAGGTTGTTTTGATCAATATGTTTTCTCAATTTGAAGGTCAAGGTTGATTTTTGTTCACAAGTAAAAATTCCATTAAGATGACTCATATTCTAGAACATTCTGTCATGTGACCAATCTTTATATATGCCATGTTTGGTGGACATTTATTCAGTTTTGACATTACCATCAGTCTTGTAAAGAGCTATTACAGTTGTGAAAATTCATTCCAAATTCTAAGAGAGGAATTATTTTAAATATTCATTGGATTATAACAGTGCTCATAAACTTTTGGATTTTGGATTTTTAATTGATGATTTTGGAATTTATGTGAACTTATTCAGAGATTTTGGAATACTTCATTTTGACATCAGCACATCAAGATTACTAGTACATCAGGACTTTGGAGACCATTAGCACATCATAACATTCAAGGACACAGCCGTGAATTCGGAACATTCTATATTTAGGACTTGTGATTAGAACAATCATTCTTATTGGATTATTAGGATTTCAAAACACATTACTGTAAGTGACTTTTTGATTTTTCATTTTAATTATCTAGTAATAAATTGCTTGTTGATTTTTACATGATTTGTTGGTTTCACTTTCTTTCTGTTACATTTTTCTTAGACCATAGAGTCGTAACAAGATCCCATGGACGACACTTGGAGCGAAGAGGACATTCAACGTTACGGAGACTGTCATCGCTATGCGACCGTCATGGCTCACAATTTCTCGGGATACGATGGACAGTTTTTGTTAAAATATTATTCGCAACAAGGTACCGAATGCCCCCAAGTCACCATGAACGGAGCCAAACTCATCTACATGAAAGTGGGACAAGTCAAATTCAAAGATTCCATGAGTTATTTGGCCATGCCTTGAGTCGAATGCCTAAAACATTTGGTTTTGACAGAAATGGCCAAAGGATATTTTCCCCACTTCTTCAATACGGAACCAATCAACATGCCGGATTACCGCATTTGCCTGACGTCGACTATTACGACCCCGACGGAATGCAGCCCGAACACCGAGAAGCCTTTCACGCTTGGTACCGCGCTCACCAGTTAGAACCGTTTGACTTCCAAGAGGAAATGTTAAAGTACTGTCGATCCGATGTGGACATTTTGCGCCGTTGCTGTGGAAATTTCGACAGTTATTTCTAGATCACAGAGACATCGATCCTTTGAAGGAAGCGTGCACCCTACCCAAAGCCTGTGCCTTAGTGTACACCAAAACCTTCATGCCCGAGAACGAACTAGCCATCATAGACTCCAACACGTCTCTCTTTACCAGCCGTCAATATTCGGCCAAAGCTTTGAGTTGGCTCCATTACTTGAGCCAAAAAGAAGACAAATGGATACAACATGCCAGAAACGGAGGGGGAGAAAAGAAAATAGGCAGTCTTTCCGTGGATGGTTGGGATTAAGAAAACCCGCACACAGTGTACGAATTTCAGGGCTGCTTGTTTTATGGATGCCCTACCTATTTTCCTCAACGACACCTGAACAGTCCTTTTTCAGATTTCACCATGGAAGAGTTGTACGAACACACTTACCAACGACGTCTGAAGTTAGAAAGTCAAGGATACCAAGTGGTAGAAATGTGGGAGCACGAGTACGATCGACGTTTGAAAACCGATCCTGAATTTAGGCGCATTGCCGAAAGTTACGACGTGGTCGACATCGAACCTTTGGATCCACACCACAGTTTATTTGGAGGACGAACCAATGCCACTCGCTTGCTGTACGACGTAGACGAATCAAGAGGAGAAGAAATCAAATACATCGACGTGTGTTCGTTGTATCCTTGGGTGTGCAAATTCAACGATTTCCGACCGGACACCCTGAAATCTTGACAGAACACATCGACGTGGAACACATTCGTCAATACGAAGGATTGATCAAATGCAAAGTCTTACCCCAGACCCACTTGTACCATCCTATCTCAAGTCATCATTGCCAAGGAAAACTGATGTTTCCTTTATGCCGTACGAGTGCCGAAACATGCAACCAAGATCACCCCTGTCACCACACGGAGGAAGAACGCGCTTTGACAGGAACGTGGGTCAGCGCCGAATTGTTTCGGGCTCTGGATCGGGGATACCGTTTGTTGTAAGTGTACGAAATCTGGCACTTTCCAACCACCGCACAATACCAAAAGGACGACGCCTCCAATCCAGGCATTTTCTCGGGGTACGTCAACCAATTTTTAAAATTCAAACAAGAAGCCAGCGGCTATCCCTCGTGGTGCAAGACTCCCGAAGACCAAGTCCGATTCAAAGAAGAGTACCTTGACATCGAAGGGATCACTTTGGAAGACGTAGAAAAGAACGAAGGAAGAAGATCGTTTGCCAAAGTCATGTTGAATTGCTTGTGGGGAAAAATGGCACAACGTCCAATCTTGCCCAAGACGGAATACTTGACCGATCCAAGTACCTACTTTCAACTGTTTGACGACAAAAGTATACTGATGAAACACGTCGAAATCGTCCGTGAAGATCTGATCATAGTCAATTTCGAAGAAGAATGCAAGTTTGTAAAGCCCGACGATTTTAGCAAAGTGGTCATTGCAGCCTACGTGACAGCCCATGCTCGCTTGAAATTGTACGACGAAGCTTTAGAAGAATTGGGAAATCGTGTCCTGTACTTTGACACCGACAGTTGTATCTACATCCATCGGCCCGGCTGCCCACACCCTACCATCCAAGGAGATCGCTTAGGAGCCTGGACGGACGAGCACCCTAAAGACACCATTCTGAGTTTTGCCAGCGGCGGTCCTAAACATTACGGGTACCGATACCGAGACCCACAAGGACAATTTCACAACCAATGCAAAGTCAAAGGATTGACCATAAACTATCGAACCAGCCGAGTGGTCAGTTTTGAGGTTTTGAAAAATGCTTTCCTGTCTGGACAAGTGAAAGACTTTCGAGTGCAAACCTTAGAACCTCGCAAGATTGTACGGTTACCTGATCACCAAATCGTCAGTCGTCCTGTAGGAAAAGTTTACCAAATTGTGTACCAGAAACGAGTGAGACTTCCAGACCACACCACTTTGCCTTACGGACACGCCGATCTTCAGTATAAAAAGGGACCACTTCCAAACCTAACCATTCATTAGGACTTCCAACGTTGACCGAGCAAGAAGAAAAAAGATGAATACTCATACCACCCACCCGCCGAGTGAGAAATCTAGTGTGAACTCCAAGTGCGATCACGACCTGGAGTGCGATGCAGTGCCATGCGACGAGACGGATTCTGTACGCTTTGACATCAGCGATGATGCAGTGCGTGTGCCTTACCCTCCCTCTAGCGATGCAGGACGTCCTTTCTTCTTTAGTAGGAATGCTAAACGTATCCCTACCTGTGAATGTCATCCCTGCATGGGTAAAGAATTGACGATACCTGTGGCTTTGACTGGTTATTCCAAGTTTCAAAAGCGACTCCAGACGTTCCATGAGAGGTGGCCTAAATATCTACAAGGCCCTACTCCCAATGCTTTAGCCAGATCTGGATTTATCTACTTGGGAGAAGGAGATAAAGTTCAGTTTTCCAGTTGCGGTGTGAGACTTTACCAATGGGAGTATAAAGACTCGGCTTACTTGGAACATGCCAGATGGTCTCCGCACTGTCAGTACTTGCCTCTAGTCGGTGAAGATTACGTCGCGTACGATGAGCCGGATGCCGGTTCCAAGAAGTAACATGTCGGATGATACTTTACAAGAATACATTCGTGGTTTGCCTTTGGAGGTGCGAGAACGCATTTACCAAGAATGGGTCCAGATACAAGTGAAACGTAAAGAACAGTTACATCCTTTACGGCACAGACGTTTTAACCATTGGTATCTGAATGATATAAGAATACTGATTAGTGCTAAGTTGTTCAAATGGTCAGACATTGATCGAATAGGAAATTGGGCTTGTAAGAGATTGGAAGGCACCACCTACCATGTGAGAGTGATACATAGAATTCGATGGAACGAAGTGGAGGAAACAAAAGTGACCAACTTACAGAAATACCAAAAACGTTTACAAGAAGTGTCACCTCAAGACGAAACGCCTTTACGTCGTCTGAGGTGTAGTAAGTTCATCACTGAATATATTGGATATCCTTTACCCACCGATTCCATTTGGCTAACGTGTGAGCATTTTGTCACAAAGAAGAATAGTTTAGAAGAGCACATTCGTGGTTTGCCTTTGAAGCTGCGAGAACGCATTTACAGAGAGTTGGTTAAGATACAAGTGAAACGCAAACTCAAATTCATTCCTCGATTTTCAAACTATCGCGACTTCCACCGTATCAGAAGCCTGATTCTGGGGAGAAACTATCACAGGTATTGTGAAGAAAACAAAAGAGGGTCACTTCTTTCCACGTCGGATACTTTACAAGAACACATTCGTGGTTTGCCTTTGGAGCTGCGAGAACGTATTTACAGAGAGTTTGTCAAGATACAAGTGAAACGCAAACTCAAAGTCATTACTCGATTTTTGAACCATTGCTACTTCCAAAGTATAAAAAGACTGATTCTGGGGAGAAACTATCGTAGGCACCTTGGAGTAGACTTTCACAAAAGATACCAACCTTGGGAACCTGGATATAAAAACCCACCATGCCAGATCCGTTGTCTTCACTCAAGAAGTCAACGATCGTGTTCAGACCTTAGAGGATTATAAACACTTGATACAAGAACTGTTTCCATTGAATGTTGGACGCTATGCCGTGTCTGTCTTCGTGACTGCATTTCTAGGATTTCGTTTTCCAGGACATTCGTTGTGGACTATTTTGGAGGACCAGTGTTGTTGTTGGTGGACAAACCAAAACCATGACCATTCATGCTTTATAGGCACACGAAAGACAAATTGTGCTCAAAGTGTTGAGACTTGTGATGAACACGAGTTGTGTACCTCCGTGTGAAGAAGACATTTGTCAAACTTTATCTACTCTTCACACGTTTCAAGAAGTGTGCATCGCTAGTTGGTTACACCAACAACTTTACGTTTGGAAAGATGTACGTGACTGGAAAAGTATTGGTTTCGATGCTTGGCTATAAGAAGTGGCACAGTTTGCCAAAGACCTGGCACGTCACTAAGTTTCCAAGGCCCAAAGTGAACCACTTTAAATCCAAGTCAAAAATGACCTTAGAAACAGTCCTGGAAAAACCTGACACAGAGAAAGATCACGCCATTGTACACATGGAAACACCTCAAAAACAAACCCCCTCCTTTCCGTCAGAGACATTTCATTCTTCTACCACCAGAACATAGACCAGAAGAATACCACCAGTGCCTGTGCATTCCATTCGTAGGACAGTGTTTTGTTCTTGTTGTACGTTGACTTGTTTATACAGAACTTTGATTCTTTTAGTGATAGCCTTAATGTTGTACCTCACCATTTTTGCGGTATGCATTTTTGTCCTTCATGACTTGTACAAATATGTTTTTGTTGTGTTGTTTTACAAAACAATAAACGTGTATGAAGCGTATAAAATGTTTTGGGTCTTTTGTCTTCTTCTCAAAATTCTTCCTACCTCAGTCATGGCTGCATCTTCTTCTTCCTCTGCCTCGTCTGCCTCTTCTTCTGTGGTCAAAGTGATCGACGAAAAGTTAGATCGTCCCAGTTGGGTAGCTTTGTATCTGCGCCATCCTTTTAACATGTTGATTGCTGGACCGAGTGGTTCAGGCAAAACCGAATTTATCAAACGTTTTATCGAACACAAATCTCATCTGTTCGATCATCCACCTCAACACATCGTATGGTGTTACAAAGAGTGGCAATCGTCTTACACCTTACTTCGTGAAAGTCAAGGAGAGGCCATTTCGTTTGTGGAAGGCATTCCTAGCGAAGACGATGGGATCGTGTCTGACGTGAGTCAAACACATCTGGTCATCTTCGACGACATGTTAGGAGAAGACGAAAAAGAAATTAAACCTTGGTTTACACGAAAAGGACATCATCATAATGCCAGCATCATTTACATTACTCAAAATTTATTTCAACAAAGTAAAGCCCATCGAACCTCCGGTCTTAACGCTCATTACGTGGTGTTGTTTAAAAGCCAAAGAGACAAATCTCAAGTGCAAGTGTTAGCCAAACAGTTAGGCACTCCTTGGCTGAATTATGCGCACGACGATGCCACTCAAACACCTCATGCGTATTTACTCATCAACTTAAAACCTACCACTCCCGACTATTTGAGATTTCGTACCCAATTGTTTCACCATTGGTGCCAAGAAAGAGGTCCCGTCATTTACATGTCCCCTTCGGCTACTCTGTGAAAAAAAACTATAAAAACATCTACCACGTCATTTCTTTCTCACAGTCTTCGAGATGACTTCCTTTCAAGCTCATCCTTCGGCCAAATTGATTCGTGCCTTGTATGGCATCAGTCGCGAAAAAAATGCACAAGTCAGTGCCCATTTGTTAGAAGCTAGTCTCAAAGAAGTGTTACGATGGTTTACTTTGACGGCACGTCAATTACTTCAAGGCATCATTCACATCATTCATCAAACTCAACGTTTTTTTCAAAAACATAAAGTGGCGTTGTCACAACTGGCCGATCCTAGAATCGATCCACGGACTAAAAAACAAATCATTTTAACCGCTGGAGGTAGCGGTTCTTTAGGAGGGGTCACGATTCGTTCACTTTTGAAATGGGATCCTAATGCCCAAGCCAAAAAACCCCCCCAAAAACCAAAAGAAAGAAAAGCCCCAAGAAGAAGAAAAGCCATAAAAAGAAGAAAGCCCCCAAGAAAAAGAAAAGCCCTGCCAAGAAGAGAACACCCACCACTGCGACCCGCAAGAGAGGTACTGCTGCGAGGACGCAAATTTAAACCCGCAAGCCGCTACAGACAGCAGTTACGAGGTCTCCTTCTCCTCCTGCGTCCACGTCTTCTTCTTCGCCTCCCTTCGTCATGATGCCTGCTAAACCGGACTTAAGACAAGTGTTTCCTAATTTGATGCAAAAATGGAAACCAATTTCGAAAGTCACCACTTCGGAACCCTCGACTTCGGCTGATTTGGCCACGTCAGCGGCCGCTAAAAAAGTACCGTCCCCTAGAACCAAAATCCAAGAGAGAACCGGCATATTACAAAGTTTAGTGTATTTATCCAAAGAAGAATTGAGACGATTTAGTCCGTTGAAAACATCTCAACGTCGAGTGATGCCTGTCATGAAGATGGTACGTCGTGCAGACAATGAATGGAGACGTGTTCCAGTATAAAATAGAAGTGTGACCTGCCAGAGAATTCAGACTTACTCCTGACCTCTAAGATGGCTCCCAAACGTGCATACTACCACCAAAAGAAGAAAAGCAAAACCAAAAAAGGACTTCCACCTCGTCTAAACATTGGGACGTCTTGTCTGTCCTGACCAAATCCAATCCTCCCATGCGAAAACAACTCATTCAAACAGCCCCCAAAGAAATCGTCGATAGCGTGTGCGAATGTTGTTTGAACGTCTTGAAAGGAACGGTACCTTTGTCCAAGATACAGAAACAAAAATTAGGTAAACATCGGAACGTTCTTCGCCAAATGGTTAAAAAGAAAATACCTCTTCGCCAAAAGAAGAAAATGTGGGTGCAACGAGGAGGATTTCTACCTATGCTGATAGGACCGTTGTTAAAAATAGCGGCTCCTTTGTTAGGAACGATTGCTGGACCTCTTTTAGGAGGAGTCATGCGATAAAAAAAAAGAAGATACAAAGGACACCCTTCTCTGAAAAGACGACACACTTGTACCTTTGGATGAAATGGAAGGACGAAAACTGACTTTAGTTCCTTACAAACGATGGATGGAATTCCATCGTTGGAACGAACAACGGATACCTCATTTACCTCCCAAATCCCAATCTCCAAGAGATGTCACAGTTACAACAAGAATTACAAGCGCTGATGGATCGAAGCGATTTGTCAGAAACAGAAAAATCGCAAAGGTACGGTCAACTCTTACAACGTCTGGAACTCTTTCACCAAAAATCTGTAGACGAAACAGCTACACCCACTCTGAGAGATTTCAAAGCCCTGATCAAAAGCGAACCTAAACCCGCCACCACCAGTAAAACAGACACCGCCACGGGGACGACAGAAGAAGACGACGAGCCTCGAGAAGTGTTTCAAACTCCGTCTGCTGGTATCTCTAGTAAAATTGCCGCGACCTTGTTGACACCCTCACCTACCCCTCATCGAGAAAAAATGAAAGATTGGGTTCATAAGAGGATGTCCACTCCTTCTTTAGCAGTTGAAAAAAAGAAAGACAGCAGGACTGTAGTGAAAAAAGACACCACCAAGAAGAAACCTGCCATCACCCCTTCTTCACTACCCGGTCCTGTGGCTCGTCGAACGCGTCAAGCCACTTCGACCTAATCTCACGGTACCCAAAGTAGTAGCATCGAACAGTGGGTGACTTATTGAGAAGGCAAACCATGGAGAAACTTTTAGCCACCATTTACTACAATTCTGGCCATGCTGCTGGTTACGGTGGAGTTCAAAAATTATATCGAGCTGCTAAAAGTAAATTGAAAAGTGTACGTTTGCCAGAAGTACGACGATGGTTACAAGAACAATCGACGTACACGTTACACAAACCCATTCGACGAAAATTTTCTAGAAGTCCAACCAAAGTGGAGGGCATCGATCATCAATAACAAGCCGATTTAGCCGACGTCTCTCATTTGGCAGCCTACAATCGTGGTCACAAATATTTGTTTTGTGTCATCGACGTGTTTTCCAAATTCGCTTGGGTCGTGCCTTTGACTTCTAAAAGCAGTACTGAATTGGTACGTGCCTTAAAACTGGTGTTGAAACAAAGTGGTCGTCACCCTTTACGATGGCAAACCGACAAAGGCACCGAATTTCTAAACCAAGCTTTTCAAAAAGAATTGAAACAAAGACACATTCATTTTTTTTACCACCGAAAATCCTGAAACCAAAGCGAGTGTCGTGGAACGTTTTCAAAGAACTTTAAAAGAACGCATGTGGAAATATTTTACACATCAACACACTCTCAAGTACATCGACGTGTTACCACGTTTGGTCAAAGCGTAGAATCAATCGTACCATCGTAGCATCGGATGTGCCCCCGAAGAGGTGACCCCTGAATGCGAAGTGAAGGTGTTTGATCGATTGTTTGGTACACCACAGAGGAGACCCCAGAAGAAGAAAACCCTGCTGGGGCTGAAGACGGGAGATTGGGTTCGCATCGGAAAAACCAAACGCACTTTTGACAAAGGTTATTTAACAAACTGGACCACCGAATTGTTTCGTGTCACTACACCCGTGCGTGGACGTGATCCTCCCGTGTATAAATTGGAAGACATGCACGGAGAAGTGCTCAAAGGAACTTTTTACTTGCCTGAGTTACAACGAGTGACCAAAAACGAAGACGACTTGTACAACATCGAAAGCATTCTCGAACGAAGAACACGCAAAGTGGGCAAACGTCGAGTGGAAGAAGTCAAAGTACGTTGGAAAGGATATCCTCCTAGCTTTGATTCTTGGATTGCCGCTTGCCAAGTCGTCGACTATAAAAAGAAGAAGTAACCAACATGCCATTCAACACAACAGCCACCACCTCGACTCCTTCGCAGAGTTCTTCTCTTCAAGAATTAAAAAAACAACCGCTCTGGGTGTGGTGCGGAGAACGTGTGCCTAAAAATCAAATCGTCTTTTTCTGCCAAATCTTTGTGGTGTATTGTGTCATCGGAGCAGCCATTGCCAAATTGAGTTTGCAACAAGGGGACAAACAATTGTGGACCATTTTACTCAGCAGTTGCATCGGTTTTCTTTTACCCAGTCCCTCCTTGAAATTTACGACGGACACTCACAACAACCACAACAACAGCCAGCACAACGGTACTGCCATCGCCAGTCCACCTTCATCCAGTCACCATAATACCACCCCTCTTTTGGAACCGTTTGAACATCATTCTACTGTACACTCGAGTGACTCCTCGGAGACCAGAACCACCTTGGAACTATGAATGATCAATTTTATTTAACTTTACCGAGTGACAGTTCCATGGATGTGTTTCCCACTAATGTCTTATGTTGTTTCACGGCCAAATTACCTCAGTCCATCCAATTGGATCCCGAAGCTCATTGGGAAGTAGGTTTGGTAGAAATCATTCATCCTACGCAAGCCATGAATGTGTTTGGAGATCAAACCACTTTTACCGTCGAAATCTTGAACGAGCAAGTGCAAGACCACTTGGACAAAAATGATCCTGGTTATTACGAATCCAAAAGACCAGCACCTGCCAATCCTAAACTCTGTATCTATGAAATGAGAATTCCTGAAAGGTATTATTTTAGTGGACGACATTTGGTGGACACCATTGCAGTTATTATCAACTACCAATTTGGCAAAGACTTAGACAAAACCAATAAAAGTGTCCTGATCGAGTACCATGCCATTTCTCATCGTCTCAAAATGCATTTTTCGGACGGCAAAATATTGTCCATCACTTTTTCTCGCGAGTTGTATGCTATGTTGGGTGGAAACACAAAACTCACTTCCCCCAAAGACATCAAAGACAAGAAAGACATCAACAACAACAAGCGCTTTTACTATTTTTTTTTTGCTACCCCGTCGAATTGAACGAATGATTGAATTTATTGTTTGTGTACTCGGATGTGGTAGAGTACAACGTGGTGGGAAACACAGCCGCTCCGTTACTGAGAGCCATTCCTTTCAAAGTGGATTCTGACGTCGCCGCGTACGAAGAAGGTGGAAACACGTATCACGTTCATCGTGAATTTGTACATCCTCATTATCTTCCAGTCAGTAAATCGTATTTTGACAGTGTCAACATTAGTATAAAAGGAGATTTGGGACAAAGTGTTTTATTCAGTAAAGGAAAAGTCACGGTGAAACTACATTTTCGAAAAACGTTCTCCAGCAAATTGTAACATCCAACAAAAAAAAATGTATCCGGTGTACCGAGGAGTGGCTCGACAACGAGGACACGGTTTAGGAGATATATTAAAATCGGCTTTTCGGACGGTAGCCCCTATTTTGAAACCTATGGTGACTCGAGGATTGCATGCCTTAAAAGATGTCGCTTTGACGCAAGGAAAAGAATTTCTGCAAAACGTCCTCATCGACAAACAAAATCCCAAGGAAGCCTTTATGAGAGCAGGAAAAAATGTATTGCTGCAAACTGGTAAAGATCTTTTGGGTCGTCGAGAGACTCCTATAAATTCGCTTGACGCTTCTGGTCCTGGCATTACTTCCTTCACTCCACAGCAAGGACAAGGCAGAAAGAGACGTCGTCGACACCTCTTCAGAGCTCATAAAATACACGGTGGTGTTCCAAAAAAGAATAAGAAAAGAAGAATCGTCAGAGAATTAGACGTGTTTGATTACTATTCCTTTGAAAATGATGCACCGAGATTCTTGCGAATGTACCAAGTCAGAACTGGATCTGTTTACCATGCCTCCCACCATGATGACAATGCAAGAATCCCAATGGGTGGAATTTCATCCTGTATCGTCTTTGACGGATTCAGCTCCTATCGAATTTGAAATCAAAGGACAAACCGAAGATTACATCGATCTGAATAACAGTTACTTGTACCTGAAACTCAAAGTACTCAAAACGGACAACAACCCTCCTGCGGACGGTGCCAAAGTCGCACCCGTCAATAATTTCATGCATTACTTGTTCAGCGAAGTGGATTTGTACTTGAATAACAAACTGGTCAGCAGCAGCATGGATACTTACCCTTACCGTGCTTACTTGGAAAATCTCTTGACGTTCGGAAAAGAAGCCAAGAACACTCATCTGGATGCTTCAGTGGTATGGAAACCTGACACTCCGGGACAGTTCAACGAAAGAGACGATGATAATGTGGGATTTAAAGACCGTGAAGAGAAAATCAAACAAGGGCGCTTTTTAGAACTGATGGATCGTTTGCATTTGCACATGTGGTTGCAAGACAAGTATTTGTTAAACAGAGTGGATGTACGCCTGAGACTGAATCGCAGTAGTGCCGCCTTCCATTTGATGGTCGATGGTGACATCGCGTGCAAAACCAAGATCGAAGAAGGCAGACTTTACGTGCGTCATGTGGAAGTCTTACCTAAAGTAGCCAAAGACATCAGTCAAACGTTGAGCAGAACCACCGCCAAGTATCCTGTGCGACGCGTGGAAGTGAAATCATTTACCATTAGCACTGGAGCCCAATCCAAAGTCGAAGATCACGCTTTCCAAGGACAGCTTCCCAATCGTTTGCTGATTGGCATCGTCAGGAATGATGCCTTCGATGAAAATCCGTTCAACTTTCAATACTTCAACGTCAAAAAAGATAGAAGTTAGTCGAGATGGCAGTACGTTGTGTACCAGACCTTTTGAACCTAAATTTGAGGAGAAAAATTACTTGCGATCTTACTTGACCCTGTATGAAGCCACAGGACAGTTAGGCACCACCAGCAGCCACGGCATTCGTACGAGGATTATGCAGGAGGATATGCGTTGTGGGGTTTTGATTTCACTCCTGACCAAGGCAGCGACGAAGGACATTTCCACCCTATAAAATCAGGCCAACTTCGTGTGGAAATTCAGTTTATAGAAACTCTCAAGCAGACGGTGACCGTCGTCTTGTATGCAGAATTTGATAATACTCTAGAAATCAACAGTTTGAGAGAAGTGATTCTAGACTATTAGAAAAAGAAAATAAAAGATGCAACACGTAGAACCTATGGAGATAGAAGATGAGGGATGTTGTGAACCACAGCAGCAGTCACAAACCACTGATGATGACGAAGTGATTCATTCAGAACCCCAAAAAGAAGAAGAAGAGAAAAATAGTGTTCCGAAGTTTACTGGATTTATGCCTTGTCGATGGCGTGAACAAGAACAACATTTAGTCTTCTGTTATGCTAAGGAATTGATTGAAAGAATTAACACCCTGACCCGAGAACATTGTCATGGATGTCAAATTGATCATCCCAGTCAGAAACAACACGCCAAATGTATGATGATGACGGTCGAAGAAAAATTGGATGAATATTTGGAGGACGCCTGGTCTCAGATCTCGGAAGAAAAGGTGTTGAGACAATGGTATAAAGACTCGCAGGATTCTTTTTCACCTCCACTCACTCCTCTGGAGATCAAACGCATCGAAGCTCTCTTGCAACAGAGTACAGAGACTATCCGCCGTGAGAATTCGTGGACTTACTTGACAGATCAATTCAAGTTTACAGTCAAGTGTTAATTGATGACTTATTATTTCCTGTGAAGAAAAAAATTGATACCAGGGAACTTCATTACCTGTTGACTCGCAGTTCCTACACTTCTTCTTGGAATCCTGTGGTGTGTGCTAAAGATGAACTACCCCATCGCAAACCTAAAGACGTTCATGCCTATGTCATCAATATCGACGACAGTCATCGACCAGGAACCCATTGGGTGGCAGTGTACTTTTCCAACGATCATTGTGTGGAATATTTTGATTCTTATGGATTACCTCCTTTGGAAGACGACATCATCGACTTTATGAGAAGAAATGCCATCTCTACTCGATTCATTAATGCCCGATTACAAGGATCGGATTCTATGGTGTGTGGACAATATTGTGTACATTTTCTTCATCAACGCAGTCTCGGATATTCCTTAGAACATTTAGTGACTTGTTTTGATAGAGTATGTTCGAAACGATGCTAAAGTAGAACGATGGTTTTGTGAACATTATGGTTATCTCTTGTCTTTAGCTCAGAAACGTAGTGTGCATCAAAATGATGTAGAACAGTGGAAGTTCAGTTTGCCTTCCCAACGTTGTCAACCCTGTTGTTATGTATGATGTTTATATAATATTATAAATATTTTAGGAAATTGTAAATGTTTCTTCACTTTAATATTTGCTTAAATCTTTATGTTTGTTAGGAAAAACATATATAACTAGTGTCCTTGAATTAGGTTGTTTTGATCAATATGTTTTCTCAATTTGAAGGTCAAGGTTGATTTTGTTTACAGTTAAAATTCCATTAAGATGACTCATATTCTAGAACATTCTGTCATGTGACCAATCTTTATATATATCATGTTTGGTAGACATTTTGTTCAGTTCGACATTACCATCAGTCTTGTAAAGAGCTATTACAGTTGTGAAAATTCATTCCAAATTCTAAGAGAGGAATTATTTTAATTATTCATTGGATTATTAACAGTGCTCATAAACTTTTGGATTTTGGATTTTGATTGACAATTTTGGAATTTATGTGAACTTATTCAGAGATTTTGGAATACTTCATTTTGACTTCAGCACATCAAGATTTCTAGTACATCAGGACTTTGGAGACCATTAGCACATAATAACATTCAAGGACACATTCTATATTTAGGACTTGTGATTAGAACAATCATTCTTATTGGATTATTAGGATACATAAACACATTACTGTAAGTGACTTTTTGATTTTTCATTTTAATTATCTAGTAATAAATTGCTTGTTGATTTTTACTTGATTTGTTGGTTTCACTTTCTTTCTGTTACATTTTTCTTAGACCATAGAGTCGTAACAGAAATTGGGGGCTCGTCTTCTGGGATCTGAATTTCATTAAAGCATATTAGAGATATTAAATTTATCTTTGAAATTCATATTGATTTTGTCTCTGAATTTTTCTTGTCTTTGGCAAAGATTTTTAATAGAGAAATTTTTGTGTGTGAAACCAACAAGCATTTACAATGGCATCTAATGTTCAGAATTTCATAAAACCTCTGCGGGAGGGGATAGAGTGCATGAGAAAGTCAATTGAAGAGTTCAAGAGGTGCATCCATAGTGATGTTAAAACCTATCTTGACGAGCAGAAAGTGGAAACTTTGGAAAATGCTGCTCGTATGGCTGATGATTATTCCTTGACTCACAAAATTTCATTTGGCAATAAGTCGTCCTCTCAGCAGTTTTCTGGTAAAAAACCATTTCAATCTCATTCGAGTACTTCCAAATTTCACAACAGCACAACTGTTAGGAATCAAACATCTGATAAGACTGATCAGAAATCCTTATCTCTTCCTACGTGCACTTATTGTAAAACGAAAGGGCACGTTATTTCTGATTGCTTCAAGTTGAAAAATAAGCAACAGAGTAAAGACAGAGCTTTTCCAAATGCTCTTATTTCTACGAGGTCAAGGTCACGGTCTTGCATTGAAAGCAATACATTTGTTGGGTCAAACAAACCCCAGTCTGATTCTATTTTGGAGGCTTATGAACCATTCATGTCAGAAGGTTCTATATCACTTATTGGTGATTCTGCCAAACCTATCCCAATTAAAATATTAAGGGACACTGGAGCTTCTCAGAGTCTTTTATTGGCAGGTACTTTGCCTTTGTCTGAGGAGTCTTCTTCAAGTGAAAGTGTTCTTGTTAAGGGAGTAGAGTGCGGCTTTGTAAATGTTCCTCTTCATTGTGTAAATTTGGCATCAGACTTAGTTTCTGGACCTGTGACTGTTGGGGCAGTGACTTCTTTACCCATAGAGGGTGTTCATTTATTACTAGGCAATGACCTAGCTGGAGATAAGGTTGTGGTTAATCCACTTGTAACTGACAAGCCTTGTTTGGATCAGAAAGTTGATCCTGTTGAAACTGAAATCCCTGATTTATACCCTGCTTGTGCAGTTACTAGAGCTATGGCAAAAAGAGCTCTTGAGATTGATGTCGATCAGGATATTATTCCTTTAGCTGACACATGTATTGGTCAGTTTTTTGATGAGGTCACTTTTTCCTCAGGTATTGATCAATCAAATGGTATTGATCACAGTGATCCTCTTTTGGCAACTCATTCTCTTTGTCCTACTCAGGGTGACAAACGACAATCCCTTGTCGTTGAACAGGAGCAAGATCCCGAGATATCTTGTTTGTTTCAGAGGGCTATTAGTGAAACTGAAGCCACACAAGTTCCAGTGTGTTACTTTGTGAAAAATGGGGTCCTTATGAGGAAATGGAGACCACCTGATGTACCCGCTGGTGACGAGTGGTCAGTGAGCTATCAAATTGTTGTTCCTAAGTCATATCGACAGGAAATTCTTAATTTAGCCCATGAAACTCCTTTGGCTGGTCATTTAGGAGTCCGTAAGACTTATCACAAGATCTTGAATCATTTTTATTGGCCGAAACTCAAAAGTGATGTTTCTAAATACTGCAGATCTTGTCACACTTGTCAAATGGTAGGAAAACCCAATCAGAAGATACCTAAGGCTCATCTGCAACCTATTCCTGCATTTGATGAACCATTTAGTAGAATAATAGTAGACTGTGTTGGTCCTTTACCTAAAACCAAGTTAGGCAACCAATACTTGTTGACCATCATGTGTGCATCTACAAGATTTCCAGAGGCAATTCCTCTGAGAAATATAAAAACTAAAACTATTGTGAAAGCTTTGGTGAAGTTTTTTACACTTGTTGGCTTTCCCAAATCTGTCCAGTCAGATCAAGGGTCAAATTTTATGTCTGGAATTTTCCAACAAGTTATGCATGAATTAGGCATCCAACAGTTTAAATCTTCTGCCTATCACCCTGAAAGTCAATGTGCTTTGGAAAGATTTCATCAAGCTTTGAAGAATATGATTCGATCATATTGCTTTGATACAGAAAAGGATTGGGATGAGGGTGTTCATTTGTTGTTGTTTGCTGTTAGGGAATCAGTTCAAGAGTCGTTGGGTTTTAGTCCCTTTGAACTAGTGTTTGGTCATACTGTCCGTGGACCATTGAAATTATTGAAAGAGAGACTTCTTTCAAATGAAGACGCAAAGATTAATCTTCTAGATTATGTTTCTGATTTCAAATACAAGTTGTCAAAGGCCTGTGAAGTAGCAAGAACTAATCTTCACACTACTCAGTCAAATATGAAATTAAGGTATGACAGAAATTCACAGGAAAGGAGTTTTAAACCTGGTGACAAAGTTCTGGCTCTCTTTCCCATACCTAAGAATTCTCTTCAGGCTAAATTTTTTGGTCCTTATACCATTGAAAAGAAAGTAAATGACTTAAATTATATCATTAACACTCCTGGGAGACGGAAACAGAAACAACTTTGTCATATAAATATGTTAAAGGAATATTTTGACAGAGATAGCTCAGCTAATTATTCTGTTAATTTAGTTGTACCTGTCCCACACAGTGAAGATATCAACGATGGAATACGATCAGACTATAGTGACTCTGGTATAACCAATCTTCGGAATTCAGAGATATTGAACAACCTAGACCAGAAACTTTCACATCTACAACAACAGGAAGGAAATGAACTAAAACAGCTATTACATGACTATGAGCACTTGTTTCCTGATGTTCCAACACGAACAAGTAAAATTTATCATGACGTTGACATTGTAGATTCTGCGCCTGTGAAACAGCATCCTTATAGGATGAATCCTCTCAAACAGAACTATCGGAAGAAAGAAATTCAGTATTTACTGGAGAATGATTTCATAGAACCAAGTAAAAGTAACTGGAGTTCACCATGTATTCTTGTTCCCAAGCCAGATAATACATTCCGTATGTGTACTGACTATAGAAAAGTCAACAGTGTCACCAAAACTGATTCATTTCCAATCCCAAGAATGGATGATTGCATTGATAAAATTGGAAATGCTAAATATGTCACCAAGTTTGACCTTTTAAAAGGATTCTGGCAAATTCCACTCACGGAAAGGGCAAAAGAAATTTCAGCATTTGCAACTCCAGATGGACTTTATCAATATAAAGTCATGCCGTTTGGAATGAAAAATTCGCCTGCAACGTTTCAACGTCTGATGAACATGATAACATTTGGTCTTGATAATTGTGACGCTTATATCGATGACGTCATTATCTACAACAACACCTGGGAAGATCATTTGGAAACCATTCGAAAATTCTTCGATCGACTCAGTGATGCGAATCTGACAATTAATTTGAGCAAAAGTGAGTTTTGCCATGCTTGTGTCACATTTTTAGGACATATTGTGGGACAAGGTCAAGTTAAACCTATAGAAGCTAAGGTCAAAGCTATCTCTGAATTTCAAGTTCCAATTTGTAAAAAGCAACTGATGCGATTTCTAAGTATGGCTGGATATTATCGGAAATTTTGTTCCAATTTTTCCAAAATTGCTGAACCTTTGACAAGTTTATTGAGTAAGAAAACCAAATTTTGTTGGTCTGACAAGTGTTAGGAATCTTTTGACAAGTTAAAGGCCATGCTTAAGAATGCACCAGTTTTTTCTGCACCAAATTTTAGCCAATCATTTAAATTATCTGTTGATGCAAGTGATGTAGGAGTTGGTGGAGTATTGATTCAGGAAGACAAAAGTGGTGTGAATCACCCTGTGTGTTATTTTTCTAAAAAACTAAACAAGCACCAGAAAAATTATTCCACAATTGAGAAGGAATGTTTGGCTTTGATATTGGCTTTACAGCATTTTGAAGTGTATGTTACCTCAGCTCTTTCTCCAATTATTGTGTACAGTGATCACAATCCCCTTACTTTCATCAACAAAATGAAAGACAAAAATCGGAGATTGTTGAGATGGAGTTTGATATTGCAGGAATATAACATTGACATTAGACACATCAGGGGAAAAGACAATGTGATTGCAGATGCACTCTCACGTGCCTAGAAATGTAATATTGCTTGATGTAATTAAGTCCAGTATCGTAAAACATGTTCTTATGTAATTTTGGTTATTGTAGTATTAGATGTATATTCAAAAGAAAGCTTTATTATATAAATCTTTCTTTTTCTTTATGAGGGGAGGTGTTATGTATGATGTTTATATAATATTATAAATATTTTAGGAAATTGTAAATGTTTCTTCACTTTAATATTTGCTTAAATCTTTATGTTTGTTAGGAAAAACATATATAACTAGTGTCCTTGAATTAGGTTGTTTTGATCAATATGTTTTCTCAATTTGAAGGTCAAGGTTGATTTTGTTTACAGTTAAAATTCCATTAAGATGACTCATATTCTAGAACATTCTGTCATGTGACCAATCTTTATATATATCATGTTTGGTAGACATTTTGTTCAGTTCGACATTACCATCAGTCTTGTAAAGAGCTATTACAGTTGTGAAAATTCATTCCAAATTCTAAGAGAGGAATTATTTTAATTATTCATTGGATTATTAACAGTGCTCATAAACTTTTGGATTTTGGATTTTGATTGACAAT
The DNA here is from genome assembly GCA_029931535.1 of Margaritifera margaritifera. Classification (NCBI taxonomy): domain Eukaryota; kingdom Metazoa; phylum Mollusca; class Bivalvia; order Unionida; family Margaritiferidae; genus Margaritifera; species Margaritifera margaritifera. The sequence goes on from JAQPZY010000952.1 coordinate 812,764, forward strand.
TTTGGAATTTATGTGAACTTATTCAGAGATTTTGGATTACTTCATTTTGACTTCAGCACATCAAGATTTCTAGTACATCAGGACTTTGGAGACCATTAGCACATAATAACATTCAAGGACACATTCTATATTTAGGACTTGTGATTAGAACAATCATTCTTATTGGATTATTAGGATACATAAACACATTACTGTAAGTGACTTTTTGATTTTTCATTTTAATTATCTAGTAATAAATTGCTTGTTGATTTTTACTTGATTTGTTGGTTTCACTTTCTTTCTGTTACATTTTTCTTAGACCATAGAGTCGTAACACTGTAAATACGTTCCTGTTTAATCTTGTTGTTTGTTAGTTTCCCATTTTATGTTTAGAGAAGCTTCTTGTTCATTAAAAAAATGTTGATTTTTGAAAAAATGGTGTTGTGTGGTTTATTGAATTTGCAAAAAAAAAAAGAAAAATGTATAGACTCTATCTCTCTTTCTATCGATCTGAAGTCACCAACTCTTTTTCCCTTCACTATCGATCTGAACCATGTTTTCCATCGCGTCCGCGCTTAAGCTTAAAGCATATAAAGCGGTGCGTTGGCCAGTGTAGTCACTCTCGTTGACTCGTCAAGATCTCAATAACATGACCGCCAAGATAAGCAAGTTGAATGAAGCCATGGTGAACATGCAGAGGGTGAGGCATCATTTGCTTCAGAACAACCCGGAGAGAAAGACGATGATCTTTTTGCAAATGGCTCAAGATCTGGTGGAAGAAGTCCTGAGAGAAGAAATTATCAGGAACAGAACAGAATGGGAGGAGAGACAAAGACTGCAGCAGCTACAACAACAACAACAACTCTTACAGCAGCTGAAACTACCATACGGAGAAGTCACCTGTAAGATGGACTGTGATGAGTTTGCCTTCTCTTTTACCAGAAAGAGAGCTTGTCCTACAGCCACGAAACCCGTGGCAAAACGTGGCCGACCTGCTGTGGCTGCTACCGCTGCTGCTGCTGCTACTAGAAGTTAAAAAAACATAACTTCTTAACCCTAACGGCCCTTTTCAGGGTCACCCAGATCTCTAGAAAAGATAACCACTCTTACTTTGCCTTAACAAAATATTTTTGTGTTTGTATGTTTGTGTGTTTGTGTTTACCCACTTCAAAAAATTCCCTTTCCCCAAAAAAAATATTTGTATAGAGTGTGCTTGTGGTGTGTGTTTGATAAAAAAATAACAAAATTTGTATGTAGGGTGTGTGTTTGATAAAAAAAATAAAAAATAAAAAAATGGATGGTGTGGTGTGTGTTTTTGATTAAAAAAATAAAAAATAAAAAATGGATGGTGTGGTGTGTGTTTGTATAGAGTGTGATTGTGTTTGATAAAAAAAACAAAAAAGTATTTTCTTTTAGGTCCGCGTACTGGGTCTGTGTTTTGGGGGTAAGGGGTGATGGGGTGCAGAATCCGCGAAGCATAGAATAACGTCATTGGGATGACGTCAGACGCGGGTAGTGTGAGTAATGTTTTTTGAGGTGTGAGGGATGTTTTCCTTCACGTCCGCGCTTCCAACATATAAAGTGACGCCTTCCCCCGATGGAGCTACCCATGTTTTATTCATCAACATGAACAAGAGCGAAATCATCCGCCAGATAAGAGTGTATCTAAAGGTGGCATGGCACCTCCTCCATGAAGTGGAGAAGAGGGAGGAGGAGGAGAGGGAGATTAAAGAGTCCATCAGGCCTCATCAGATGATGACGGAGGATTGGGAGCCTGAATCAACCCATCCTCCGTCGGCCTTCACAGCTCCAAGAAAATGTAAAGAGAGTAAAATAAACATGGAGTGAAAGTTGTGCGGCATGTCGGGCCCGAGCAGGGAGGTGGCCACACCTCTAGGTGCACTTTAAAACCAAACGGCCCTTTTCAGGGCCACTCATTGATCAAGAAAAGATTAATTTTCATGATTGCCATATGTGTTTGTATGTTTGTGTTTTTGTATTCCCCACTCCAAAACAAATTCCATTCCCTGGTATATGTTTGTAGAGTGTGTTTGTATAGAGTGTGTTGGATAAAAAAAAATAAAAAATTTAGAAAAGGTATGTGTGTTTGTGTGTTTTGATTAAAATATAAAAAATAAAAAAAGGATTGTGTGGTGTGTGTTTGATTAAAAAAAAGAAAAAAAGGATGGTGTGGTGTGTGTTTTGATTAAAAAAATAAAAAATAAAAAATGGATTGTGTGGTGTGTGTTTGCTTGTGTTTGATAAATTTTTCATCTTTGGAAAAGGGATGTTTCCTTCACGTCCGTGCTTCCAGCATATAAAGCGGTGCCTTCCGCAGTCGCACCATTCACAATTCACTCAACAACATGAATACTGTAGAAGCTTTGCAGGAAGCCTGGGATGTGATGGTAGGTGTGGAGTCTTTGGTGGAAAGAATGGAGTGTTGGTGGAGATACCCTGCCACCAAGCCATACGTCTCCAGCCAACTGGCCGCTCTCACCTCAGCGAGGAGCTTGGTGAACGATGTCTTGGTGGAGGAAATAAAAAAAAACTTCCTTAGCTCCTTGTCGTGTGGGGTTCATTAAAACGAGCCTAGACTTACTGGAAGGGGTGGAGTATTTTCTTCACCAAGTTCAACACGATGAATGGTTGTATCGAAATCTAAATCCCCAGACCCAGGACGGACTGCAGCAGCAGCAGTGATCCCTGAGAAGAACATCACCTTGGGGGCGAGGCTACCAAGTGGCTGCTCTATTTATACGGTAGAAATGTGGGCTATTATCCAAGCAATCCAATGGATACAAACTAGCCAAACACCGAAAGCAGTCATAGTTAGCGACTCCCTCAGTGTGCTGCGGACCCTGGAATCAGGTAACTCAACCAATCGAGAAAACATGGTTAGAGAAGTCTACTTAAGACTAAAAACCCTAGAACAAAACAATCAGATTGTAGAATTCATGTGGGTGCCCTCCCATATAAACATCCCTGGAAATGAGAGGGCAGAGATAAAAAAGCAAAAAATAAACTTAATGACCCAGAAGTGCACAACCTGGACTACAGCATAAATGAGATTCACAGCATAATAACACAAAAAATTGAACAAAAATGGCAGGGGGAATGGGACAGTACATAAAAAGGGCGCAAATTATATAATATACACAAGCAGATTTGTAGAAATATCGTCGTCCCAAACCTGGCAAATCAGTTTGACATCAAAATCATAAATAGAATAAAAACTAGTAAAACACTCCTGGCCAGTAGTTTTGGAAGATTTGTACCAGGGATAAAAGAGAAAGGTATCAACTGCCCTCA